>OZ024908.1:57641901-57979401 GCA_964017125.1 Flabesymbios commensalis
CCCTTTATACTACTCCTCATAGTCATAGACTATGTAATCATAAGATTCACCATCATCTCTATAGTGATACTCATTATCTTTGTCTGCATCTGATCGTTTTTTCTAAAATGACATATAATCTAAATTGAAACGCAGTCCTGTTAAAACTGAACTAAAAAAAAACAAAGGTACAGAAGTGTGTTATTTGCTCGCATCTTTCTGTTCGACTAGGACAACACAACTGAATCAGCCGGAAATCTGAAAGTCATATTCGACAGTGTCCTCAATATTATTATCACCAAGACACCAACATATTTCCCAAGTGTGTAGATCTTGTTTCTAGACAGATATGTACGCAACCTCTGTCGATTAGGACTTTCCGCTAACAATTAGTTTTATACACATAGGCTATATATATACACACATTTTTAAATGCTTAATTGTAATACAGTATTCAGTGCGTTGTTTTTGTGAGTAACTTTAAAACCGAAGCATTAATAGTAATATCGTATTTGCGCTTACTGCATGATTCCGAATAGGCGATGTCGCGCTATAAAGGTATAAATATGTCCTCATGTATACATGAAGACATATTTCCAACATTAGAAAACCTGCATTACAGTTTGATCAATAACATTTTCTTCTAGAAAATCGCGAGATTGAAACTGGAGAGCCCCCTCCCTCTATTTAAGTGACATACTTGTACAAATATATACGGGATTGCGACAATAACATGATATATGTATATATATGTATGTGTGTATTTGTCCTTTAAGCGTTGTTAGAATAACATAATAGCTCATTACTAAGATATCTGCCAAGTATCCATAGATACCTGTAATAATATAACCATGGTAGCCACGAATATCTGCCAATGATCTACGGATACCTTTAAAATTCCATGGATACCTGTATAATATCCATGGATACCTGGAAGATATCCACAGCTACCTATCCAGACTCCAAGGATAATTGGCTAACATGCACGGATACAGAGATAACATCCACGGATATCTGTGAAAATCCACGGATACCTGTAGAATTCCACGGATAGCTAGATAACATCCACGGATACCTGGCTGACATCCACGGATACCTGTAAAAATCAATGTAATGGGGTATCCAAAGATGATAAGGAGATTGGACAAAATGCCATCTCATCGACAGTTTAATCTGATTTTCTGCGTAACTGAAATATTAAGCAGTCCATCAATCCATCGATCCAATTATGTGAATGCAAAACGAGGTAGAGAAGTAGCAGCCGCTATTCTGCCATTAATATGTTATAACCATTTACAAATCTGTTTAAATAATTGTTTGTGACCTGTATCACACTACAATAAATGCTATTGTAATAGTGCGGTGTGGTACCAGATGTAAGTTGTAGTCCGGAGTGACACTAAGTGCTAGTGATAGTGCGGTGTGGCACTAGAGGCTAGTCAGACTCCGGTGTGACACTTAAGTGCTAGTCATAGTCCGGAGTGACACTATATGTTGTTGATAGTCCGAAGTGACACTAGATGCCAGTCATAGCGCGGCTTGGCACTAGATGCTAGTCAAAGTCCGGTGTGACACCAGATGCTAGTCATAGTCCGGAATGGCACTAGATGCTAGTCATAGTCCCGAGTGACACTAGATGCTAGTCATAGTGCGGTGTGGCACTAGATGCTAGTCATAGTCCGGTGTGACACTAGATGCTAGTCATAGTGCGGAGTGACACTAGATTCTAGTCATATAGTGCGGTTTGGCACTAGATGCTAGTCAAAGTCCGGTGTGACACCAGATGCTAGTCATAGTCCGGAATGGCACTAGATGCTAGTTATAATCCGGAGTGACACTAGATGCTAGTCATAGTGCGGTGTGGCACTAGATGCTAGTCAAAGTCCGGTGTGACACTAGATGCTAGTCATAGTCCGGAGTGACACTAGATGCTAGTCATAGTCCCGAGTGACACTAGATGCTAGTCATAGTCCGGAGTAACACTAGATTCTAGTCATATAGTGCGGTGTGGCACTAGATGCTAGTCAAAGTCCGATATGCCACTAGATGCTAGTGATAGTCCGGTGTGACACTAAGTGTTAGTCATAGTCCGGTGTGACACCAGATGCTAGTCATAGTCCGGTGTGGCACTAGATGTTATAGTCATACTCCGGTGTCACCCTAGATGCTATAGTCATAGTCCGGTGTCACACTAGATGTTATTCATAGTCCGGAGTGACACTAGATGCTAGTGATAATCCGGTGTGACACTAAGTGCTAGTCATAGTCCGGTGTGACACTAAGTGTTAGTCATTATGTCCCTGCTCGCCATTGTAAAGCACAGCAGACGGGCCGCTGGTCATATTAAATACGCTTATACACGTCAATAGCCGTGGACGTTGAGCGAGGCCTCCATGAGATTAGTCACGTGGGATAGGCCGATACAGGACCGAACATAACGTGAGCGAGCTGGTCCTCTATTTTTCACTAGGCCTACAATGATGATATTTGAAATCACTTGATACAGACTAAATAGCTTGTCCGGCCATATTTATCTTAATATAATCTGTAATTAAATACTCTGAGAGTGCTGGTCCCTATTTACACACGCCAAAAAAGGCTACTATCAACATTTCAGTGCATTAATAGGGTATGTATATATAACAATATTATGAAGGTTACGTATGTGTTACTAATGCAACATTATTTGTTTTTAAATCTTCAGAAATCCCCGATGCTTCCGGAATGTATTACACCTTGGGCTGGTGGTTTGAGGCGCGCTGAGTCCCCATATGGCCAAGCTCCCTCTGATCCCGAGCATTTAGTCCTGCATTCATCACACGGGAAACGTTTACTGGGCCGTCATGTCCGGGCAACGTATTGCTTTGACAGAAACAATTACGGTCACGACCAAAGTGGTGGCTCAACGCATCAATCATTAATGCTATGCTCGGTGCAGCAGGTGAGCGCCCACATGAAGTGTTTATGAAGCTAAATATAGAGGGATCAAATGCAAAACATAGTTTTTGGTCTTGGTTCACGTAAGAAAAAATACTCTAGTACGGGTCAAAATTAAACCCTTTAACTGCCAAGTTATGTAATTAGAGTTTTTAATCTCTCGAAGTTGTGAATCGCGTCATCAAGTGAGTGGAAATTATTCAGATTTGAACAAATGGAGTTATACGATGTTCAAATCTTGTTAAAGCCCGAAAAATGTTAGCTTTCTCTATTATTTACCACCAGGCTTAACTCTAATATTATAAATTTAACTAATAGATATTCGTTCTAAATTTATTGCAAAACGTTCAGATTATTTAGGTGCAATAGGTCTATGCTACTCTGCAATGCCAAAATGCAGCATTTGCTTACCTGTAAAGTATCTGCTTACTTGTAGAGTAAGTAGATACTGCCGTTTGGCTTTGGAGACATTTTACATGGATATATTTTATATTTTGCATAATAGTGATCACCGTTCATACTACAATGATACTACAATGCTAATAAAACGTCTTTCACCCTTAGAGATCTAAGTTAAATAATTGTATTTGAATTTTCATTCACTTGAAGTTGTGTCTCGCTACCGCGAACCATAACTGTGGGTGAAAATTGCCCATATTTGTTTAATTCGAGACCAAATATTGGCAAATCTTGTGTATGAACATTCATTGCATTCTCCATAACTGTGATTTAATTAACCTTCTAATAAAACAGAATAATTAAATCATACCTAAAACGAGTAGCGCTGTAAGGGTTAACCCTTATCCTACTAAGTTAAGTTATTTCAATTTTCAACCCCTTGAGGTTGTGTCTCGCTAATGCGATCCACAACCTCAAGGGGTTGAATTTTGAGACAAAAAAACTACAAAATCTTGATGTTTAAACTGCAATTTCATTTCTAATACTAGCGATGTAATCGGCAAATAAAACGGATTAATTAAAAACGACTATTGTCGTGATTAGCGGGCCAAGGTTTAACACTGAGGATATGCTTGTTGTAAGAGACTGATGAGTTTTCTTGATTTTGGAGGTCGATTAATCTCTTGATCATTTCGACGTCGATAAGCCATATATTAGCCGTGCTTACTTTTTTGGTCTTTCGCGCGCAGCATCTACAAACTGTCTCGCTATCAGGAATGTATTTAACCCTTTTACCGCCGGTGTCGCATATATTCGGGTTTTCATTTGTTATTAGCACATTAAGTACCACCTTTTAAAAATGTTTAAGATAAAATATGACATCAATCAGCAATATTTGAAAACAGTTGACCTCCATTTGGTCAAATCTGAATAATTTTCACTCACTTGAAGTTGTGGACCGCGTCAGCGAGACACAACTTCAAGTGGGTGAAAATTCAGATTGAATAATTTGGCGGTTAAAGAGTTAAGCGACACCGAAACGCACATTATTTTTAACATTGTAGCACATCTTACAGTAACACTATGAATGTATGATCAGTGCTCCACAAAAGCTCTCATTTCATACCATGCACTTATAAATTATGATAATGATAGCTTTGATAATTTAGACTAGTCATGAACTTGGTCAAATTATACATCTGCTAAAGATAGTTTTCCCTGCTGGATTTTCACTAGCCTGTTTTGGAAAATAACATGGAAACAAGTTTAATAGGCGTTAAACATATGGTCAATGCCAATGTGACTCGCGGTGTGTCCATATAACGTCCATATAACGTTAATGAAACTTCAGATCTTAGTTTATATCGAGTTGAAGGTTTTAATATCATTCCTCAAGGTTTTATATGGAGCAGTGACTCTGGTCTAGCTATTTATGTAAACAACAAATTGTCATATACAATTTTACTTATAGAAATAGAATCAAAATATTGTGAAGGTCTTTTTTATCTCAAGTGATAACATGAATAAAAATATTATATTGGGAAAGTTATATAGACCACCAAGGAATCTGAATGCAAATTACCAATCATTTATGAGAGAAATTACTTCGATTCTTGAAAAAATTAAAGATAGTAGAAAAGAACTTATTTTAGCTGGGGATCTAAACATATATTTGTTAAAACTAAATGATAAACCTATTTTTAATGAAATATTTGATTTGTTTACATCGTAAAGTTTGTTTCCCAAGATTGCCATTCTGACACGAATTTCTGAATTTAGCGCAACATTAATTGATAACATATTTTGTATAACGAGGAGGGTGAAAACAAATTAAAATATTTTCTTAATTTATAAAGAAGAGAAAATATTAAAAAAACAATGAATAAATTACAAAAGTCAGACGGTACATTCACAACTGATCGAAAGAAAATCCTGGAAGGTCAGGCAAAGTTTTATTCAGATTTATACAAATCGAAATCTACAAGAAATAAAAGTGATATATTAGCTTATCTAGATAACATTTAAATTCCGGAATTAAGTATTGAAGAAAAGAACTTTTGTGACGGTGATCTGACACTTTTAGTGCAAATAAACACCTAGGAACGATGGGTTGTCTGTAGAATTTTATAAACAATTTTGGTGTTGGATAGGTAAACCTATGGTTCAGTGTTTTAATACAGCGTTCACAAAAGGAGAATTGAGTACGTCTCAACGTCAAGCAGTCATAATGGTTTTAGATCGATAAAGGTAAAGACAGATCACTAATTGAAAATTGGCGACCAATATCTCTTTTAAATGTGGATTATAAAATAATATCAAAAACTATAGCTAACAGATTAAAAGTTGTTTTACCCAAATTAATTCCCCATAACCAAGTGGGCTTTATTACAGGGTGAAATATCGCAGAAAATCGCAGAGCAGTTAGTGACATTTTTGACTACACAAAAGATTTCAACGTTCCGGGAATTTTGATATCTGTCGATTTTCACAAAGCGTTTGATTCACTGGAGCATAAATTTGTATATGCTTGAAAAATTTAACTTGGGACCAATTGTTTGTAAATGGGTTTTGCTGTTTTATACAAGCATTTCCAGTTGTGTAATAAATAATGGCACAACTTCAACATATTTCGCAGTCGATAGAGGGGTACGCCAAGGTGACCCACTCTCTCCTCATTTGTTTTAGCGGTAGACATACTAGCACATATGATTCGAGTAAATAAAAATATAAAAGGATTGAAAAGTATGAACCAAATGATTACATTATTAGAGTACGCTAATGATACTTTGGGAATTGTCCAAGATGAAATATCAGCAAAACATTTTTTTACAGGTTATTATAGATCTTGGACATATTTCAGGGTTGACACTAAATATGACTAAAACCGAGGCAGTGTGGCTAGGAGTAAATCGAAATCGAACAGACAAACCCTTAAATATTAGATGGCCAGCACTTCCGATCAAAGTATTGGGCGTTTATTTCGGTTATGACAGGGAATTATACGAAAAAAGAAATTTCGGGGATAAAAAAGATAAAGCAAAATAGATTATTAACATGTGGAAACAAAGAGATTTGTCGCTTATTGGACGCGTCAAATTATAAAAACCTTTATTACTTCATTATTCCAATATTCTATATCTGCGGTAGACATACCAGAAACCTATATAAAAGAAGTGGAATCAGTTATATATGCATTTGTGTGGAAGGATAAAAAAGAAAGATTAAAACGTAGGGATTTGATAAAAAATAAAGAAGATTGCGGACTTAAAGTTCCATCATTTAAATGTATAGTAGATTCATTAAAGGTAAAATGTTTTTTACAATTATTTGACAGTGATAGCGAACAAGTATGGGCAGTACTGGTTAGACAATATTTCAAAACAAATAATTTAGATTTATCAGCCGCTATTAAATGTCCAGAATTAAGTACTTGTACAAAAAATCTGATTTTCCCATCTTTTTATACTAAAACTTTTCAGTTGTGGAATGAACTTATAGAAACTGAACCTTGTAGGGAAGAATTGTTTATTTGGTATAACCCTAGGATAAAAATAAACAACAGCAGTATTTTCTGGAAATTTTTTTTAACATAGGAATTCTGTATATATGTGACTTGTTCGAGCCAGATGGATCTACGATTGCCTTTGAACAATGGCTACATAAAGGTTTAACACACAGGGATGTTTTGAATTGGGCAGGGTTGTTTTATTGTATAAAAAAACTAGTATATTTTTACAAAATAATTTAAATACGAGAACTATAGAATCAGGTCTGAGATTTAATAACCAGGAATGTTTAATGAGTGAGGCTAATATAAACCAGAAAATTGTTTATAATGGAATTTTGGAGCTACGGAATGTAGATGTGCATGTACCTTGCATTGAAAGATACTCAGAAATCTTGCGGGATGTAAATTGGAGCTTAATCTTTTCTAGGGTATATAAAGTATGTTTGGAAGTGAAGTTAATTGAGTTTCGGTACTGCTTTTTACGTGATATACTTATAAATAATTTTTGGCTCAACACATGGAAACTTCGAGAAGATTGGTTATGTACATTTTGTAATGAAAAAAATTAGGATTTAGGCCATTTATTTTGGGAGTATCATTTTACACAATTGTTTTGGAAGGATTTTTTAAATAATATTTCACATGGAAAACAAGTGACAAAAAATGAAATATTTTTTGGAACAGAGAAAATTTGAAGGAGAGTTTGCAGATTTTCTCGGCCAAAAAAATTATTTACATTTCCAGATTTTCCAGAGTTTAAGAGGTACATTGAGAATGTAAAAAAAATTAGAGTATATTATTACTGAGAAAAACGGAAAATGGACTAGGTGGAATCTAAATTGGAACAAAAATTTTAAATATATATATTTGTTTGAAGGTTTGTTATCAGGATATTTTTATAATTATGTGTAATTAGGGTTCAAGTTGAAGTTCAAGTTCAAGTGTTTATTCTTTAAGCCTCACATGGAGGAATACAAGAAAATAACAGTGAATATAATAAGCAAAACATACAACATAACACATAATAATGTATACATTATTATACAATCAATTACAGTTTTTTCACTTCACACTTTCTAAAATAATCTTAATGAAATTCGCCAAACTACGTAATTTTGTTTTATCATTCATTATGCGTTTGAATTTGGGTGCCGAAGGGTGTATATGACAATACTTCGGTAGGTATGTGCGTCTCTGATCAGCAAAAAATGGGCAGTTAAATAGATAATGAAATTCATCACCAATTTCTGACTGAGTACATTTAACGCATACTCTTTCAGATCTTGGGATGTTTTTATAAATGCCAGTTTCTACAGGTAATTTGTGATTTCTGCACCTAAAACGACTAAAAACGGTTCTTAATTTCATAGGTAGAAAAGTAATGTAGAATTCTAACGATATATCCGACTTATACATACGGTAATTTATACATTTTGCATTTGATGCTACATCATATGTCCAAGTCTGAAGGTATTGATCCTTAAGTCTAGTTTTAAAAACTTTTTTAAAATAATTAAGTGTACGGGGTATCTTTTGATCTCGCCAAACATATCCAAACCCAGCAGACAATAAAGTAGATTTGACAAAAGATAGCCAGGGTGAATTATAAATACCTAGATTATACATTTTATACAATAAATTATACATTTTTACTGACAGTTTTGAAACTGGGCCTGAAACAATACGTGCCCAAAATAAAATACATCTTGATGTGTATTCAATATTCAATGGATAACGGCCCAATTCGCCGTATACCATCGAAGATGTGGTGCTTTTATTAACACTTAATATATATTTACAATATCTCAAATGGAGGTTTTCGATGATATCGTTATTTTCATAGGCCCAAATCTCACTTCCATATAAAAGTATTGGTGTGACAAGCTTGTCAAAAAGGTCTAGCTGTAAATCAATAGGAAAATTCAACACTCTAGATTTTTTTAAAAGTGAAAACATAGCTCTACTGGCTTTATTAAAAACATTTTTTTTAGCTTTGCCAAACTTTCCATCATAATTAAATACAATACCAAGGTAGGTGAAATTGTCTATGACATCAATACTTGAATTTCGGAAGTTAAACTTGGGATATTTTCGAACTTTTCCTCTTGAAAATATTACTATTATTGTTTTGCTGGTATTAATATTTAACTTCCATATATTACAGTACGACTGCATAGCATCTAATGACATTTTAAGCTCTGTTGGTGACTCTGCGAGAATAACTGTGTCGTCTGCATATAAAATAATGTACATTTTAATATATTCGTAAAGATCATCATCATTTTCTGTCAGTTCGGAAATATATGCTAAACCACCGTATTTTGAACTAAGGAAACTTTCCAGATCTGATAAATAAATCGAGAATAACAAAGGCGATAAATTATCACCTTGTCTGACCCCTATCTCTGACTTAAATACATTTGATAATTTGCCATTCATTTTTATATAGCATTTGGCATTTGGGTACAGGTTTTTTATTACGTTTAGTATTTGGCCATTTATATTCAAAGATAGCATTTTTGTCCATAGACTAACTCGGGAAACATTGTCGAAAGATTTTTGTAATCTATAAAACAACAATATATACGTTTCCGTTTATTGAGATATAAATCAATAAGTGTTTTGAGGACAAAAAAGTGATCAATGGTAGAATGTCCTTTTCTGAAACCACCTTGCTCGGAACCAATTAGGCCATAGCCATCAATAAATATGCCTAACCTTTGGTTTAGGACTGACGTGAATAATTTTCCGAAACAACTAACAATTGAAATACCCCTGTAATTATCAGGGTTACATATGTCGCCTTTGTTCTTGTACAAAGGTATAATATTACTGATACACCACTCTTCTGGGACTATTCCCGTTTGTAATAACAAATTAAAAAGTTTTGTAAACACATTAATCATATAATCACATGACGATTTTAAAAATTCGTTTAATACTTGATCATTGCCACAAGCTTTATTTTTTTTCAATTTTTTAATAGATTTTTTAACTTCATCTGGTTCAAAAGGTTTGTTTAATTCTACATTTAAATTGTCAATATTTGTGTTATCAGTTACATCTCTTTCGTCTCTTTTACTGTCATTAGTGTTAAGTTTTTTAAAAATGTTCAACAAATATCTGCATTGATATTTCTTTTACCTCTTGTCTAGTGTGATCGTCAGCTGATTTATTTATAATCTGCCAATACACTTTTGGATCGGTCGATTTCAGATTTCGTATTTTGTTTTGCATGTCTTTTTGATATTTATTAAAGGCTTTATTCAATGATGCTTTGTATGATTTACTACTAGCTGTCATGTCTGTTTTGGCTTCTTGCGTTTTCTTACTGTTGTAAATACGTCCAGTTTTGGTAAAACGTTTTCTATGTTTTTCACAATCAGAGTCATACCATGGCTTATGATCAAGTGTACGAGCTCTTTTCTGTTTAGTAGCTCCCCTTTTATTTATTAATTCCAAAGTATCCGCTGTCTCTACTAAAATGTTACAAATACTCTGTGCTATTGCATTAATAGAAGTCTGGTCATCGACACCGCTTCGTAGCATATTGTTAAGCTGTAAATCAATATCATTTATTGTATTTTGATGTTTATGTGACAATTCATGTTTAAACATAAATTCTGTTTCTGATTTCCAAGTAGGTTTAATCGGTGCAACTTTATATACTGCATCATCTATTAAATCATCCTCGGTTTCACTATTTGCATTATTATATTTTACGTTGTAAGCTAAAGTACATATAACAGGATTATGAATATCTGATAGCATAGGGTTAAAATCCTCAACTACAAAAATTTTCACTATGGGAAATAAGTCATGAGATATAACAATATAATCAACCAAACTAGTCCCTTAACATGTAGTTTTACCAATATTACAATCTTCTCCACACCGTCCATTTGCGATGTATAGCCCCATATTTTTACAGAAGTCAACAGATCGATAACCGTAATTGTTACATATATCATCACCACTAGACCTGCTTAGGCTTATGTTACATACATTTAGTGCGTGTGCATGAATCAACTATTCATTTTTAAAATCATCACAGCTGTCCATACGTGTTTCAGTCAGTAAATTATCAGACATTTCAGCTGTCCTGGAATTAAAGTCACCCATAAGGGGTATGCCAGCAGGCACGCGGTTCTTGGCCGGGGTTGATTTAGTGTTAGTGGTCCAGAGTCGGAAACGATGCGCCAACACTGGTCAGCACTGGTTCGGGGTCTCGTGTTTGCTGGGAACCACGGACGATAATCATAATGTTTATTATTTGTATTGTTTGCAATAATAAATAATTTGTATACATGTATGAATGTTTTGATATGTGGTTTGTAAATAAAAATATTAAAAAAACTACAAAAAAACAACTATTTTATAAACTTTCTCACTACACCAGCGAGAGTTCGTCATATGTGTACTTGAAAGCGCTGTTTCAGATCATTTCCGATATTTTATATATTTTAAAATGAGTAATTTATATACTAATAAACGTCCTTATACTGTAAATACGTGTATGTCGCAAACAGATTTAGATAATTTCAAACTTGAAGTCCAGAAATCTGACCTACCGGCTTTATTAGATAAAAATCTCAACGCAGATCGTAATACAAGCCTAAATATTATCCAAAATGTATTGAGAAACGCGAAGCGCGCAAATTCACCAAAAAAAAACAAAGCGGTTAAACAAATACAATTGCAAAAAATCACCATGGGTTACTAAAGGCATTGTAAAATCGATAAAAACGCGCACGCATAATAATAGATTAAACTATGATATTTATTTGGCTAAGAAACAAATCTATTTCAAGTCATTTCAAAATTACAAAAATAACATTAAAGAAACATGGGCAACTATTTCGTCAATAATAAAAAAACAGAGCCAAGTAAATGTACCCGAAAAACGATAATTTGATGGAGTAATAACTGAAGATACAAATTTTATTGTAAATAATTTAAATCAATACTTTGCAAATGTTGGCGATGAAACGGCAAACAAGATACCGATTCCTTACACTGTAACTTATAAAGACTATCTCTTAAAAGTAATTCACAGCCGTTTCAATTTTGGTGTAATTACCAACATAGATACTGCCAAAATAATACAAAATTTAACACCAAAGAAAAATTTTGGACCTGATGAACGTAATACCATAATGCTAAAACATATCAAAAACGAACTAATAATACCAATCACCATTTTATTAAACCAAACTATAACTACTGGAATATTCCCAGATAACCTAAAAATAGGCAAGGTGATCCCACTATACAAAAAGGGAGATCCATGTATAGCCGGTAATTATAGACCAATTTCGCTCCTATCAAGTATATCAAAAAGATTTGAATGTGCTTTGTACGAACAAACTTAACATGGACAGAACACGTTAACTATTTATGTAATAAAATTAGTAGAACTATTGGAGTTATGAATAAACTTAGATCAATTATCCCAGGAAATATCCTTCTTCTTTTATATAATTGCACAGTAACGCGCTAAGAGGGCAGAGACCGGGTATTTCTGTATAGCTGGGCATCAAGGCTACGTGTATGCAGCTCGGGCGAAATACACTTGTATTCAGGGCTATCATTAACCCTAATACAACGCTGAAATATGGTTGTATAAACCATTGAGACCAAATGTGTTTTTGTCAATTTGAAATCGTCATAAATGTCTTAGCTAGCTCTTTCCGCTTCATTTGAATACCTATGTTACAGGTCTACGGCCATTTTAAATTTGTCATTTTTTTCAGTGCGGGGACCGTCTTTGAACGTCAGAATCTGACGTCTGTAGACGTCAGAATATGACATCTAAAGACGATACCCGCACTGAAAGGGTTAATATAGTGATTTAAAGAGCTAAAATGTCCAGATTACACCTGAAATGTTTCACGATAATGAAAATTCACATTTACTTTTTTTTGCACCCCGCAAGAGGATCTTGGGCACAAACTGGATTAGAACACAACACCTCTCTGACCGAGACAAATTGCATTAGTCTTTTGTTCCCGGTCTACCACCCCTCCCCTTCTCTAGGCGTCTTGTGACGTCGGATTTCCCCATTTTTCGGACAGTTATGCCAGAGCGTTATTTGTTCCCCTTCCATTCAGCATGATCAGACTGAAAAACCCGATGCTGAATCTGTGAATAGCGTTAATAACTCTCTTCAAGTCCTGCATTTATCGTGACATTTTCATTCAGTTGAAGCTGAAGCAACCGTCAACTTCAAGTGATTAACAATTTCAGCGCGGGAGCCGTCTTTAGACGTCAGAATATGACGTCTAAAGTCGGTCCCCGAACTGAAATAATAATAAAAAATATAATGGCGGTAGAGCCATAACACAGGTATTCAAATGAAGCAGAACGATTCCAACTAAGACGTTTATGATGATTTCAAATTGAACAAAACCCTTTGAACTTCATGGTTTATACAGAAATATTTCAGCATTGTAAGCGCACGTCAATACAAATCAGACCTGTGTTTTACCATACTGCCGTGCAAAGCCAAAAGGCAGTATCTGCTTACTTAACAAGTAAGCAGATACTGCCTTTTGGCTTCGCAATGCAGCATAGTGGTGACTTATCAGAGATCTGCTCATAAATGTCGTTCCACATCTGTGTGGTTTGAGGGGCTCAAAAACGGTGCACAGAAAACACAAGAGGGCACGTCTCCTGATTCTTTGGTGCAGCTCAGACACGTAGGCCTACTCAGATATTTTATCCGCTTTCTGTTTCCAGGGCTTTTAAGCCGTATGCGTACCTATGTAATTATCCTTGTGGCACTAGAAAATAGTGAGGTTATGCCTCAACCGTAACCACCAAAATGGGGCGTGGGCCCTTGTGCAGTGGTTAAAGCTGCCTGCTTGGAAAGTCGGAGATCTCGGATTCGTCCCCCGCTCAGGCATTCAGGTTGAATTTCGTATCCTGTGTCTGGACAGCAGTCTCGATCATCTCATTCATCTCCCAATCCTCAAAAGGATCTCCTGACCCAGTTTAGCTTATATGTGCACAAAGGTGACCTAAATCCAAATTCATTCATTCATAT
The DNA here is from genome assembly GCA_964017125.1 of Flabesymbios commensalis. Taxonomy (NCBI): domain Eukaryota; kingdom Metazoa; phylum Annelida; class Polychaeta; order Terebellida; family Flabelligeridae; genus Flabesymbios; species Flabesymbios commensalis. The sequence goes on from OZ024908.1 coordinate 57,655,770, forward strand.
TTTATACCCCCAATAGACATAATATGTCATGTGTATATGCAACAATTGAGCAAAAATAGGGTAGTTACAAAGAAACGATTTTATTTGATATTTAACCTAAGAAATGAACTAATTAATTTCAAGAACAACAGCTGATTTAAGTTAAATTTAGACAATGTTTGATATTTCGTAACAGTGCAATATCTGGCGCCACATTGGACACAATTGTAACAGTGTTGGAACTGCCCAGCCTGGGGATCGAGCTTTACATCATGATGCCTGAGCGCTATCAATTAAGCCCGAGAGTCAACTCGTTGGCCATACTGGTAATCGCTCCGTCAATCAGTCAGTCATATACACACACCCGGCTAGTCGGCTACATATAACTTTTTGCTACAAATTAATAATACTCCCCCCCCCCCTGTTTGCTGGTTCATTGAACCATTGAAAAATAGTAAAGCCAACGGAGGTCGAAGTAACTATTCAATTTGGTGCGAGATCCACGGATCCAATCTGACAATACAGTGCGCCATCTAGTGAATGTGATCACTTACAGTAGTAAGACCCATGTCATGTGATCTGAAACCATCCTGTGGAAGATACAAGGTTTCACCACCCCAAATGCCGCTCCCATTGAAATACATGTAAACTGCCTCAATTCCATGGGCCGATTTCACCCCTTTTCGACAATATCCACATATAGTGTCGCATATCATGACAAAACCTGATCTGTCCTTTTTCAAAAACAGGTCCGATATATGTTTGGTAACCAGACAGATTTTGAACTACAGTCCACGACGTGTATAAACGTCAGAACAGCTCAAAATTAGCTCTAATTCCTACCCTCTGTTACAGACCAGACACACATCCTTTTAACCCACTGTACCCCTGCGAGATTATCATAAAACACTTATATCTGATATCCTGAATGACGGAAACAACATGTGTTTATTAAATATTCACAAAATTATAGCCTGTTTATATATTTTTTTAATTCAACAGAGGTTAGAACAGAAGCATTAAAAATATTTTGTGTTATGATTCTTTTATTAGTAGACACCTGGCCGGATTTCGCCTTATTTAGGGTGGTGAGACCATATATAAGAATATATGTTTTTTTGTTTCTTTTCTTTTGGCCCAGAATGAAGCTTCAAGCTGTTTTGAACAATAGAGTTTTTAAATTAGGTAGATCAATTGAAAACTGTTGCACTGGGAACACTTTGAAAAATCATTGATGTTATGAAAATGCGCCATATTTTCGTGAAAGTCGCAATTTAGTGAATAATTGCATAAAGATGTTATTCCTGCCACTATATCGTCATAAAAAGTCGCCATAGTTACCCTTCAATTTGAAAAACGTTGTTGAAAAATGTCACTTGTATTAGAGTAAACTGTTATCAGTATCACAAACTCTTAAATTCATATTATTTTATTTTTATTCATGTCCAAATGACAAGAAAACCAGCAATCAAGCATTTCATCCATGAATTATACTGAAAACAAGGCTTTCTCAGATCACTTTCACCCTTGGTTATAACATCTATTAATCAATTACATACTTTCTGAACATAATTGTGAAGCTTGGATTATTACAGCGACTATAAAACATAACTAAATATAGATTTAAAGCTGTAGATTTTAATCTAGCAAGTGGAATATGACAACAAAACATTGAAAACCTCAAAACTGTGTGCATACTCATGGTCTCACCACCCCAAATGCCGCTCCCATTGAAATACATGTAAACTGCCTCAATGCCATGGGCCGATTTCACCCCTTTTCGACAATATCCACATATAGTGTCGCATATCATGACAAAACCTGATCTGTCCTTTTTCAAAAACAGGTCCGATATATGTTTGGTAACCAGACAGATTTTGAACTACAGTCCACGACGTGTATAAACGTCAGAACAGCTCAAAATTAGCTCTAATACCTACCCTCTGTTACAGACCAGACACACATCCTTTTAACCCACTGTACCCCTGCGAGATTATCATAAAACACTTATATCTGATATCCTGGATGACGGAAACAACATGTGTTTATTAAATATTCACAAAATTATAGCCTGTTTATATATTTTTTTAATTCAACAGAGGTTAGAACAGAATCATTAAAAATATTTTGTGTTATGATTCCTTTATTAGTAGACACCTGGCCGGATTTCGCCTTATTTAGGGTGGTGAGACCACAATGGTGGAAAGCATTCCCAAATGCATGAAATAATCACATTTGAGCCCACCCGCTGTCGCCGACAATTCGTTGCATTTTAAAATAAAATGGGTAAAATTGCAATAATAATGCACCAACACACACACTCTACCAAACAAACGTGTGGTTTTGCTTTTTTTATGTCTTAAAATCTACTCAATCTCATGATACATGTGTAATCGCTATATGGCCATATAATAGTCCAGGTTTCTTTAGTTCACCAGCTTTTATTTTAAAAAACCCTTTCAAAAAGTGTCCAAAAGTCTATTTGATGACCATTCCCCGCAGTCAGTCTTAGTGCTCTGGTGAAAATGAGAACATTGCCATTTGTACACTTGGAGCTTGGTATTTTTACGGTTGTTTTATAGTAAAAATATCAGATGGTCATGTAATAAACACCTTATAAAATAAATTTAAGAGAAAGAAGTTCAGACAGAATAAAACTAGGTGTTTATTATTTGTTTCAAGTTTTGGTGACACTTTCTGTTTACTGAGTTTATAATTAAAATGTCATAATTTCTACACAAATAACATGTATAAGGTCAAGTAAAAGTAAGAAAAAGGTCACACATAATCATAAAAAATAAGTATCGGTTACTGTTTTCATTTTGGATAACATTTCGAGCGCAATAAATATACTAATTAAGATAACATTATTTTACCCTATCTTAACACCACAAATGCGGTTTAATGCATATCATTTATTGTTATTACTCGGTATATTACATTCTTTAAGAAAATATATTAAACAATTATTACTTTTATGAAAGAAAAAAATACCAACTGGCCGACAAGCTGTCGTGTTGAATCCTTCATATCAGTAATCACCATGACCTGTTCTGATGACATGATTCATATGGTAGTCAATTATATCGGCAAAATATTGTCAAGAACTTAAATTTTCTCAATATGTCCATGGGATTACTATCTAGACCTCTCTGAGGTATTTCAGATCATACATCACTATGAGATGTGAACAAAGTAGAATTCATGGCATTGCGTTGCTGCAATAAATGATTGTATTTTAATTTGTCTCTTGTTGCAACAAATGTGTCACTCATACTAATGTGAATAATTATTGTTTTTCCGATCTTCCAAATATTTAAATAATAATAATTTTGTGTATAGGCCTATATATTTCACTTGATAGTGTTAACGGTGTTGTGGTGGTATGGAAATCTTGATTTTTTTGGTTTTTTTAACTTAAAAAGTCACTATATCGGAAAATAACATATTTTTCTGATTATATGTGCTTCTCTAAACATTGTGTGGTATATTATCTTTAATTTTAATTCATGAAATAGATTTATACACTATTTTTTCTGATTCTGATTTCTCTAGCATGATCAATATACATTAAACTCCCACTGACTTTTGCTTAGCGACATATGCCCCTACACTAATAGCTCTCTCAGTCTCTCACCAAAAGCAAATAAAATGTCATGTTCAACCGAACTGTTTAAATATTTAAAAAAATTGTTCTCATATTAGTTTTAACATGTTTACTGAAATAATAAATGAATAATTATAATATTAATATGCCTAATAGATATATTTTGGCTACAGTAAAAAATAACTCACATTTTTAGTCGTTCAATCTGTGAATTCTGATACAAATAATATTCTGATCAAACGTGGGTCTGGCACATTTGATTAGACAGTATCAGCATTGATGGGATTTGCAGTGGTTGGTGCCTATCAATCAAACCCACAAATAACTTGACAGACGGATACATAGGATCCGCCGCGTTTTCTGCATGTTGATTTTCTGAGTGAATAATTGTGATAAATTTTGTAAAAAAATAGTTGATTGAATAACAACAGACAGGGTGATGCAATACAGTTAAATATTCACACTAAACATAACAGTCCTCCCAGAAATGACGTAAAAATTAAATGGCACTAAAATGTTTTTTTTTGTGGAATATTTGGAGAGTACATTTGTGATTATTTCACTGTGGTCCGGTCTCTATAAATTTGATAACACTCATTTCATTCCCCAAAACTGTGATTTAACCTGCTATACTCTTAGCGTGTTAGGGGTTGATTTATCTATTGATTTTCTTGATTCTCCCTAATATCCTATTCGTTTCCACACAGCTGGTGGTGATGGTTTCCAGCTCTTCTCTTCAAATCCAAAATGCAGTACATGCTTAGTTGTAAAGTAAGCAGACACTACCTTCTAGCTTTGCAGGGCTTCCTGCTGCTGATGGGTGTCTTAACGATCAACATGATCAAATATGCAAGCAGTGATATTAATATTATCCAGAAACAAACGCGATGTGATGAAATTTTGCGGGCATGTTAGCAATTTTGAAACGTTCAACAATCACGAGAGGTAATTGAGTTTGGACGAAGTCGTCCAAACTTGTTGAAGTTGCTCAGCAACTTTCTTTTTCTTCTTCTTATTATGTTTGGACCTTGTGGTCCAACATGTTAGAATCCTAACGGATGCTTCATTCATCTTTTTATTCTACGGCCGATTTTTGCCACCCTATTTCTCATTCAGCTTACGAGTAATCGACGTCAAACTTTGGCACAATGATTCTTAGGTATTCAGGTACCAGGCTATAGCTTTTTTAAGTGACCCTTCCAGTGGATCCAGAATTGTTCAGGATTTTGTAAATCCACTATGTGTACTAATGTTGGTAGAGTGATTTAAATGTGGGTTGATCAATTCAATAGGAGATTTGGTCAACACACTATGCGTCTTTGTTATGTGGACGCCGCGTTATGGTGGTGGCTTGTACTGGGCTTCCCGACCGGCTTGACTCTCTAATTACCAGGGGGTAATAAATGAAATACATATGTATATCCAAAAATGTTTCAGTGGTGGGCCAGAATCGCGCACAGTGGCCCAGCATTGAACCAACATTGGGTGTTTGATATCAATAGTAGCAACATTTTAAATGCCAGATTTAAAAATCAAAATAACAGTTGTAATTGCAGAGAATTGTTCTAAATAGTCTAAATGATCCAAAAATTCCATATATCGCAAAAAGTCGCAAAAGTCAATGTCCAAACATTACTGTTACTTGAAAAGTAAAAGTCGTTTCTAGTTATTATTATTATTCTACGGCTGATTTGGCCAAACTTTTTCTTCCTCAGTTTATAAGTTATCGACTTCAAGTCTTGGCACAATGATTGAAGCTAGTTGCTAAAGCTTTTTATTGCGATCCGGACAGTGGATCTGGATCTGGCCCGGATTTCATACTTCCACTATATGGATCACTGTGTAAGTTTATTGGTGTACATTTTCAAATTTTTACCACCCTTTTTCTTACTCAGTTTACAAGTAATCGCCTTCAAACTTTGTCACAAAGATCCTTAGGTATTGACTTGAGTTGCTGTAGTTTTATAATGATCCAGACAGTGGATCCAGATTTATTGATGATTCTGTAAGTCCACTATGTGTCCCAATGCCTGTGCAATGCTATACATGTCGTTTGAAGGTATCTTCATCAGTATAATACAGAGTCGCCCTTCACAATGGAGCATTGTATTGCCGGCCGCCTCTCACAATAGGTTATTGTATTGGGCGACTTCACCCTCTGGTCACCATGAACACTAGAAACATTTTAAATGCTATATTGATGTATTTATAATTGAAATAACAGTTGTAATTACCAAGGGGAATGAATTAATGCAGTTTAAGGCCACCTTTGTGCACCTATAGGCTAAACTGGGCCAGGAGTACCTCCTGAGGATGGGGAGATGAAAGGTGGAAGAGAGAAAGCAAATAGTCGCAAAAAGTCAAAAAAAACAAAAAAGTCACAAAAAACGCCAAAGAAGTCACAAAAGTCAAAAAAGTCAAAAAAAGTCGAAAAAGCAAAAAATTTCAATAAAGTCACAAAAGTCATAAAAGTCAAAAAAGGAAAAAATCTCAAAAAAATAAAAAAGTCACAAAAAGTAAAAAAAAAGTCACAAAAAGTCACAAAAAGTCATAAAAGTCAAAAATCGAAGTCCAAACTTTACTGTTACTTGAAAAGTCACAGTCGTTTCTAGTTATATTTGGGCTATGCCCAAAAATATTGATTTTACAACGGAACTTTAAACTTATTATTCTTGGCACGTTTTTGTGAAACGCTAATTCTCCCTGAGTATATCTGATCAACTTGAAATTTGGACACAACATTTCCAGAGTAGTCAGGTATTCTGCTATGACTTTTTTAAGACACCCATCTCGTTTTGCTGGATCAATCCAGGATTTTCTGGTTCACTATACTCTTGAATGGCAAATGGCAGTTTCTGCTTACTTGTGAAGTGAGCAGATACTGCATTTTGGCTTGCACGGCAGTAGGCCTATAATTGGATCCAATGTTGGTTTAATAGTGGACATGTCGGGTGATTCTCAATTCATTGCCAGGAGGGTGAACAGGGTGCCCCTATGTCCAGACCTGCCCACCCTTTAGTCTCCAGATTTGATAATAAAAATACAATTATCCAAAACAGCCTCCAGATTAATTACAGACTCTAAGACTCCACATCATGTCTGTGCAAATTGCCGACGCCATGGACGCTAATGGTTGGACCATACGGAAAGAAAATATAAAATGGCCGTAGACCCATAACATAGGCATTTAAATTTACCGCAAAGAGGAATGACATACAGGATGATTTCAGATTGAAAAAAAAAATTTTGGTCTCCATGGTTATTACGCAAATATTTCAGCGTTGTAAGGGTCAGGCACACGGTTCTTTAAAGTGAGGATACAAGTCAATCACAGTAAACAGTGTATCACCCTGTGACGCTATGGTCTGAGGTTATTCTCATCAGGTGGGCCGGGTAATAATTATAGAAAAAAACAGTATCTTCATTGTATACTGCATGATACGTATTGCAACATAAATTTTCATCTGGCTTAAAATACATCTTGTGTAATCGTGAATAGCAGTACTTTGATATAATTAATTATTTCGCATCACCACTTGTACTGATAGGTTTGCGAAACAAAACGATAAAACAAACCAGTAGAAAAAAACGCTGATCTGTGTGTAAAAACAAGTTTGCTGTGTTTTGAGGCCCCTTCAGCGCGGGGACCAACTTTAGACACACAACATAGGTAGGCCTATTCAAATGAAGCGGAAAGAGCTAACTGAGACAGTAAATATGATTTCAGATCGAAAAAATCTTAAATTTTGGTCTTCATTCCTTGAATAAAAATATTTCAGCGCTTTAACCCTTTAACCGCCAAATTATTCAATTTAAATTTTCACCCACTTGAAGTTGTGTCTCGCTGACGCGATCCGCAACTTCAAGTGAGTGAAAATTATGCAGATTTGACAAAATGGAGGTCAACTGTTTTCAAATCTTGCTGGTTGATGTCACATTTTATCTTTAAGATATTTAAAAAGTGGTACTTAATGTGCTAATAAAAATTGAAAACCCGAATAAATGCGACACCGGTGGTTAAAGGGTTAAGGTTTAAATTCACCAGGATTGATGGATGACGCCGCTCATCCATCATTCCTGGTGAGAGGCATCCTCCGTCTGCTCCATGGTTTGCTGTCATCCCCCATGGGGTTACCCGGATATGTTTTGAGAGCTTGATGCAAAGTACCATTTTGTAACTAATGAAACGAATATATAACCGAATATATAACGAATATATAGCCTTTTATTTGAAATCTCATGAACTTCGGTCACTTTTTATATCGTATTCTCGCCCATAAATGTGCATGCACTTATGTTTGTGTATGTATGCTGTTCTAGCTTCATCAATACATTGTCATGATAACCCTCCTATAAAAACAACATTATCGTTTCCGCTGACGTTATTATTGCCATAGATGTGAACAGACGAATTCACGCCATTGTCCATTTCGGACTGATAGAATGCGGACAGACTACACTGATTCATTACTTTCCAAAATATACGCTGTTTGCCTTATATTAGCGTTAGACTAGTGACGTAAAAGGCTTATTGTTCCAGTCACCAGGATATAAACTAAATAATTTTCCGGTTGACTTTCAAGATATAGTTTAGCAGATAAGGTAACCTATTGTGCATTCTATGATTAAAGCATGACATTTCTACCACTCGTAGAACATATCCAAAGGGTCATTTTAAGATGTGGAGGTAAACTGGATTTGACCTCTGATGACCTCTAGAGGTCATTGACCTCGAAAGGTCAAAATATTCCCTACAAAGCCAAAAAGTAGTGAAAATTGTATATTACAATATATATTATTTGTTTCTGTGACCCCAAAGTGTGTCAAATACTCGAAGAGACTGTTTTCAATTAATAAACATAACACCGAGGTCATGTCAAGGTTACACCAAGGTCATTTAAAGGTCAAACTGGCAGAAAATAGTTAAAATGTCCACGTTTTATCAATTTCCAAGCTGTTGTTGTGCAGTCATTTTTTACAGAGGACTGGTTTTGACCTATTCTTCGTCCTATGTATTTTCCACGCACATCTTAGGATATAAAGGGCAATATCAACCTTGGGAAGGAGGCTAACTCCAGGTATAGTAGGTATTCCACTTATTATGCTCCTTCCTCAATATTTGGTTGAACGGGCCAAATTACAATTATGCAGCATGGTAAAACATTTGCTTGTACTTCCATAGCATGAAGTTTTGCAGTTTGACATGGGGTGGGGTTGACTTTTACTGGAGTACCATCCGAAAGCAATTTGAAGGTCATGTCAAGGTCATTTCAAGGTCAAACTGGCAAAAACTGTTACCATGATCACATATATTCTTCAGAGCTGTTCTAATTTCTTTTTGCAAACGTGTCTCCACTTAAAGGAGCCTGAGCTTCAGTCTGGTGGCATCTGTACAATTTTTCTAGAATCACATCTATCTACATCAACCTAACTTTATGCAGGTGGGCTATATCTGATAATTTAAAGACAGATCAGAATTTTATTATCGTGATTTCCATTAATTCAATTGGATTTAGGCCTATTGGTTATACATTTACTAGCCTTCATGTAGCAATCATGTCTCCTTAAATAAGTTTGGTCAATAAAACAGTGTCTTCTAATTCGGGACCACATCTGATTATTATCTATAGGCCTACTGTGGATAGATGCATAGTGTAAGACATATACATGTAGTATATCGTTAATGCCATCACCTTTATCTAGTCTATCCAGTCTAATGTTCCAGGTAGCTGGAAGTTGCTAGGGGACCACATACATTTAGAGGAAATGACGGCCATTTATATTGATTATAACTGGTCGATTAGAACGTTGAATTGTATATAATTATATACTTAGCGTGGCCAGTAATATCCTAATAGAAGTGTCGAGCAGGTTTTTATCCGATGTCCGTAGGGGAAGGGGAGTTTAGTCGCACCGGGATCTATCAAGCGTGAGGCATCAGGCAGTACCTGATTTTTGTGGGTGCAATAACTATAAAGCTAGTCGTTATTGTTTGTTTGAAATTTTAGATCACATTCTCAACAACATAAGGATGTGCAAGTGAATTTTTACACAGGCTACCAAAATGCAAAATGTCTCCCAGAGTTCAATTTCATAATTTATTGTGGGCGCAAAAACTCAAAACCTTAATCAGAAATTATCCAAATCTTACAAACACATTCCCTACGATAACTATGGAGATGTACAGGCATTTTGTTCAAGATTTGACTGAAATTTAAAATGGCCGCCACAAATCAATTTCAAAATTTATTGTAGCCGCAAAAACTCAAACTTTGTAAGAAATTTGGCAAATTTTACAATCAAATTCTGCACGATATAGAGATGTGCAGGTGAGTTTTGAAACATACCACTACATTATTTTTTCACAAATTCCTACTGAATAGACTGCATAGTTTTCTATTAGGTGCTTTTCAGAGACTTGCCGGCAACAGTTGCACTATAACTAGACTAAACATTTCACAACCATCAAATAAGATATATAATATTAACTACTTAGCACATATATTCTGTTATAGCGGCCTCGTATTCCATAATAACAGTATTATTATAACGGTTTACTAATCCGTAATAACGAGCTACTGTTCCGCTATAACGGTCTAGCATAATTTTTTTGTTATAACGGTCTAGTATTTCGTCATAACACCATACTAATCCGTTTTAAAAATCTACTATTCCGTTATAATGGTTTAGTATTTCGTAATAACGGTACATTATTTCGGTATAACAGTCTACTCATCCGTTAAAACGGTCTACTAATTCGCTTCTGTATCTGTATATGTATATTACATTGCAATACGCATATTGTGCTATAGCGAGTAACTTAGCAAAGCCTGTTACCATAACTATTCTACTCTCCCGTTATAACGGTCTAACATTTCGTTATAACGGTATAGTATTTCGTTATAGCGGACTACTGATCCGTTATAACGGTCTACTATTCTGCTATAACGGTTCATTATAGCGCTATAGCGGTCTATTATTATGTTATAGCTGGCTAGTATTTCGTTACAACGATATACTATTTCGTTATATCGGTCTAGTATTCCGCCATATCGGTCTACTAATCTGGTATAGCGGTCCACTAATCCGTTACAACGGTCTACTAAACTGTTATAGCTGTCTACTAATCCGTTATAACGGTCTACTAATCTGTTATAACGGTCAACTATCCTTTTATAACGGTCTTATATTTCGTTATAACGATCTACTATTTTGTTATACACCGTTATAACAAAATAGTAGACCGCTGCTATAACGAAATACTAGACTATAGCCTATAGACTATAGCCATATAGTGAAAAGTTATAACGGATTAGTACACCGTCATAACTAAATACTAGACCTACAAGACCATTATTAAGAAATACTTAAACGGGATAGTAGACGTTATGAAAAAATGGTAGACAATTTTAATGAAATACTAGACCGTTATAACGGATTAGAAAATAATTGCACTTCCGTAGTTATCTTTGTTTTGGCTGATATAGTTTTTTTCTCTTTGAATTACCCATGTATGTGCTGTTATCTGGGTGGATGCGGAGCTCTTATCCTTGAGAATTTATAACGGTCTACTATTTCGTTATAACGGTATATTAATCAGTTATAGCGGATTAGTAGACCGTTATAACAAAATACTACACCGTTAGAACGAATTAGTAGACTGCTATAACGGATTAGTGGACTGCCATACCGAACTACTAGACCGTTATAACGAAATACCAGACCGTTATAACGAAATACGAGACCGTTATAACGAAATACCAGACCGTTTTAACGGATCAGTAGACCGTTATAACGGATTAGTGGACCGTTATAACGGATTTGTAGGCCGTTATAACAGAATAGTAGACCGTTATAATGGAAAACTTGACCGTCATGACGAAATACTTGACCGCTATAGCGGAATAGTAGACCGTTATAACGGATAACTAGACCGTTATAACGGGATGATGGCCGTCATAGCGAAATACTAGACCGCTATAACGGGATAGTGGACCGTTATTGCGAGATACTAGACCGTTATAACGGAATAGTAGACCGTTATAACGAATCACTAGACAGCTATAGCGGAATAGTAAACCGCTATAACAAGATACTATACCGTTATAACGGAGTTGTAAAACGTTATAACGGATAAGTAAGCCGTTATAACGGATTTGTAGGCCGCTATAGCGTGATACTAGACCGTCATAACGAAATACTAGACCGTTATACCGGGATAGAAGACAGTTATAGCGGATTAGTAGACCATTATGACGAAATAGTAGACCGTTATAATGAGATACGATACTGTTATAGCGGAATAGTAGACAGTTATAATGAAATACTAGACCGTTATAACGGAATAGTATACCGTTATAACGGATTAGTAGACGTTAAAAGGGATTGAAAACAAATCTTATTTTCATAAAAACACTTTCTTTTGGCTGATATAGTTTTCTCTCTCTAAATTATCCACGCCTATATTGAAATCTGGGCGGATGTAGAGTTCTCATCCTTGAAAATTTAAAAAAAATCAGAATGGCTTGCAAGAAATCACCGAAATTAGAATTACATGATGACACATCTATTCATTACAAGACAATGATCAGTAATGATCTACTAGTTCACTTGTATCCTACACAAAGGGGGCACCTTCAATTAAAAGGGGGCGAAATATTTTTGAAATATATATTTCCAAACTAAATTTTCGTGAAATAAATGTTTTAAATTTGAAATAAATAATTATTTCAGCTTAAGAGCAACATTATTTATATATTTAAATATACAAGCCTCATTTATATGGCATCATTAAATGACCTTTAAATTTGTGAAGCCCCTCTTTGCTCAGATCGTTTGCCTACAGATCACGGCTAGGCCTAATTTGGGATCTAAATTTGTAGACAGAAAAGTATATAAGGAAGTGAAATAAATAAACTTCTGCAGATGGGAAGTGAAGTAAATATGTTTTCTAATTCACCCCCCCCCCCCATGTAATTGAATGGTACGTGTATAACCCTAGTCACAATATACCACGAAAAATATTAGCAATGGATTATAACACTGTGAATAACATCATATCGCTGTTTATTTTTAAAATACTGAATAACATTGCCTCTCACTCTTATATACACCAATCAAGGTACAGGACGGCTACAGTTGACATACAAAGAGGGATTCCTGAAATTGGGCGTCCAAGGTTAAGGTAAGATCATTTCAAGGGTGTGTGTTTTCATATATTATAGTGGGACACATAATGACTGTGTGTTATCACTATCACCAAATTATCTATCTGATACATATTCTGATACATATTGCTGAATTTCATGAGATCAACTGGGTTGTAAGTAAGTAAAAGTATACATTTTTAGGATTTCTGCCAGTTTGACCTTCAAGTGAGCTAGATATGACATGTTCGTTGTTTTCAGACGGTACCCCAGTAAAACATAATTCCAAGCCATGTGATTCTTCATAATCCAATTATGTATCGATATTTTGCCATGGGAGCCCAACCTAATGTTTCACACTGCTGCACGCTGCAATTTTGCTCATTCAATTAAACATTGCGAAATGAGTGTAATAAGGGGAATGAGGGTGTGATATCCCTCCCAGGGTTGACACTGCGCTCAATGTCTTGACAATGTGTGTTGGAAATATGTCTGATCAATAATGTCTCAAAATCAGTCTTTGTAATAGTTATTTGCACCACTAACCGTGTTGAATTTGATAAAAAGTTGATATTTTCACAGTTTTTTCCTATTTTGACCTTGAAATGACCTTGATGTAACTTTGCTATGACTTCGATGTTATTCTTATCATTAACTCATAGCAGTCTAAGTCCGAGCCCAGCTCGGACCTAGAATTTATGACGTTGCAGTCTAAGTCCGAGCTCAGCTCGGACCTAGCAACACTGCTTAGCCATTCACTAGATGACATCACTTGCGCAACTATGAACACAGCATGGGGAACCTAGAACATAAAGGGTTGATTTATCTGCGTCACAACCGTTTCTGAACTAAAAATAAAACTCCAGGCTCAGCTGAATACGAGGATTTCGGTATTTTACAGATGAGATGGAAATGTCATCTCAAAATACGAAATATGATATGCCCCTCATGGAATTCAGAAAGATTACTATATCCCATGGTAATAGCTTATTTATCCTATTAATTTGTGTGCATAGACCTATTGAATGCTTCTTCGAACCGTCTGTGATGTATTTTAATATATTTTATGTGAATTGATATAATCTTGTACTATTGAATCTCCGTAGATCTCAAAAATACTATTTTTGAACAAAATTTCCGAAAATTTGACTACCTAATTAGCATATTCGAAATGTTGATTGGTTACCATGGCAACATTACATCGGCCAATTAAATAAAGTCTATTCTGGTTATATATTGTATGTCTGTTCCTGTGGTGTATGGGAAATACAGATGCCATCATTCTAAATTTATATTTGGTGTATCAAAATATGGCTCAAAATCACAAAAATGGCCAGACCACACAGACGTCCAATGTCAAAACGGCCAGACTGCTATGAGTTAATAGTAGTCTCTTTGAGCATTCGACATATTTCTGGAATACAAAAATAGTTTATAAATATGGTAATACACAATTTTCTTCACTTTTAGCTTCGCGAATGAGAATTTTGACCTTTCGATGTCGATGACCCCTAGAGGTCACCAGAGGTCGAATATAGCCCACCTTCACAATTAAAAATAAATATGTGCTAATAATAGTGAAAGTTTCATGCTTTAATCATAAAATGCACAATAATTTTATTATGGAAGCATAACCACTACACTACTTAATGACCCGAGTATTAATTCTGGTATCCGGTATAAAAGTAAAAATAAATTTTTTTTTTAAATTTTTTGACAGTTTGACCTTGAAAAGACCTTGATATGACCTTGACGTTGTTTTTCGACGGTACCCCAGTAAAACATAATCCCAACCTATGTCAGACTTCATAGCCCAAGTATGCATCAATAAATACCCATGGGAGCCCGAACTGATGTTTAACAGCTGCTGCACACTGCCATTTTGCTCATCCAATTGAACATTGAGGAAGGGGTGCAGTCAGGGGGATAATAAGAGTGTATTTCCCCTCCCAAATTAGATACTGCTCTCAATCTCCTGAAATGTGCGTGGAAAATATATTTCAACAAGACTGTATCAAAACCAATGCTTTGTTATAGATGACTGCATCCCTAGTATTGTTTAAATTTATTAAAAGTGGATATTTTCACTAATTGTTGCCATTTGACCCTAAAATGACCCCAAAGTAACCTTGACATGACCTTGGTGTTATGTTTATGATTAACAGCAGTCTCTTAGAGGATTTGGTACACTTCTGGAATACAAAAACATTTTAAAGATATTGTAATACACATTTTTCACCACTTTTTGGCTTCACAATAGATATTTTGACCTTTCAAGGTCAATGACCTCTAGAGGTCACCAGGGGTCAAATCCAACTTACTCCACATCTTAAAATAAACCCCAGGATATGTACCAATAATGGCAGAAGTTTCATGCTTTAATCATAAAATGCACAATGGTTTCATTATATGAGCTTAACTACTACACTAATAACGAAATATGGTCCAATGGTTTTTTTGAAATTATGTCATTTTTACAGACGTGTAGCGACACTGAGCAAGAGATAGATATTATTTATTAGAAATTGTTTACGACATTTTACAAAGAAATTGCAACATATTTATCCCCTATTAAAACAACCACTGGTTCTAAAGTAAAGTGTAAGTATTATAAACCTTATTGGGCGTAGGAATTATCTATTTTATGGGAAAATGCAATAGACAATGAAAAAGTATTTGGAAAATACAAAGGGTCACTTGGAAGAAAACAAGATATTCGTTTACAGTACCAGATTTTATTTTGATAAAGCATTACGTAAAAAAGAACGACTTTATCGTAGAAAAAAACGCTGAAAGAATTTTGGAGTGGAATCAATAAATTAGGGCCTCATAAAACGGGTCAAATTCCCAATAATGTTTATGAGGAAAATAACGTTTTGTCTGATACAGATGTTGTCTTAACCTAATGGAAAAATGATTTTCAGCAACTTTACAATCCACCAAAAGATGATTCAGACAAGTATGATAATGAATTTTATAATTGTATTAAAGGACAGGCAAATGAATTGCGACTCAACTCTGATAGAGTTGATGAGAATGTTTATTTAAATGATGTGATAAATTTTGATGATATATAAAAAACTATTGTAAATCTAAAATCAACAAAGGCGTGCGGATTAGATTAAATTCCTAATGAAATAAAAAAAAATAGAAAGGTTGTTATATGCTTGTGGTATTTATTTAAGAAATGTTTTGAGATTGGTATTGTTCCATCTATGTGAGCAGGTACTCTAATTAAGCCGATTCTTAAATCAAGAGACAAAGATCCCTGTAGGGGCATTAGCTTACTGTGTACGATAGCTAAAGTTTACTCGTCAGTTCTAAATAATCGAATAAATAAATACTTTAACATGTTAAATTTATTATCTGATTACCAGAATGGTTCTAGGAAGGGTAGATCGTCTGAAGATTATGTTTTAACTTTATCCACTGTACTTAGAAATGTAATTCAAGCTAAACAATTTACCTTCATAGCATATATTGATTTTGAAAAGGCTTTTGTTTGGGTGGACAGATATATGTCATTTTATAAACTTTTTAATTACAATGTAGATGGAAAATTGTGTCAAGTAATTGAAGCAATGTATAACTGTACCAGGTGTGCTATTAAAGTGAACAACATATTTACCGGTTGCTTTAAAACATCTAGTTCAGTAAGGCAAGGGGATACATAATATATTTATAAATGATTTAATTGAAGATTTGCACAATATGTACTGTGGCATAGAGGCAGATGATTTTTCATTGTCAGTTTTATGTTATGCCGATGATATTGTTGTTATATCAGAGTTAGAGGTGGAGTTACAGAAAATGCTAGATTACATACATAGCTGGTGTAGAAAATGGAGGTTAAAAGTAAATACCAATATATCTAAAATTATGCATTTTTGCCCAAAAAGACGACAGAGGACACAGTTTTTTATTTAAAATGGGAAATATAAATTTAGATATGGTGACAGTATATAAATATTTAGGATTATATTTTGACGAGTTTATGGATCTTAAGTATGGTACTAATGTTCTTTCTGAGGCTGCCGGTAGGAGTTTAAGTGCTATGATTGCTAAGATGCACTTACTCAGAAATTCAGGATTCCAAACTTTTACTAAAATGTATCATAGTTGTGTAGTTCCTATCAGTGACTATTTCGCTGGTATATGGGGTTTTAATCATTTTGATCCAATGAATAAAATTCAAAATAGAGCATGTCGTCATTACCTAGGGCTTCACACAAAAGCCTAAATGCAGGGCTTCAAGGTGATATGGGATGGCTTTTATCTAAGTATAGACATATAATTGCATTATTTAGAACTTGGAATAAATCAGCTAAATTAAAAACAGATCGGATTGTATCTAAGGTATTAAAATGGGATATTAAAATGGTTAATGGATGGTCTAAGCAATTTCGAGATATATGTCACACACTCGGCTGTGTACAGCCACGCTTGGGAGAAGTGTATGAAAAGTGTGGGAAAGTAAATGTCAAAAAGACTGGTTGACAAATGTGTCAATGATGCCTAAACTGAAAAGTTATGTAATTTGTTTAAAAATATCTTTAAAAGTGAAACTGATTTTTAAGATGGCTCATTCAAAAATGCCTCGCTCTATATTCGCACAGTTGAGGTTAGGTATTTTACCATTAAAAATTGAAACGGGGAGATTTCGAAATATTCTAGTGAAAGTAGAATGTGTCACTTCTGTAAAAACGAAGTTGAGGATGAACTACATTTTGTGTGTGTCTGTCCTGTTTACAGTAATCAGAAACAAATATTATTTAATGAAATTTTTTTAACTTATAATAATTTCTCTAATCTAGACATAACTGAACAATTCTGTTTTATTATGGCAACATGAACTAAATATGTACTGAACTATGTGGAAAATGCATGGAACACCCGGAAGTCTCTTTTGTATGCATAATATCATTATTATTTTAAATATTTTGTATTGTTGAACAATTCTATTATGTATTTTATTCTGTTCGCTTGAGCATACTGGGTCTCATGATCCCCTTCTAATCACCCTCTGTAGACCTGTCATGCAGATACT
This sequence comes from Flabesymbios commensalis, assembly GCA_964017125.1. Taxonomy (NCBI): domain Eukaryota; kingdom Metazoa; phylum Annelida; class Polychaeta; order Terebellida; family Flabelligeridae; genus Flabesymbios; species Flabesymbios commensalis. Next base: position 57,673,549 of record OZ024908.1, read on the forward strand.
TTCTCTAACATGGTGGCATGCGTGATACTCTCTCTAACAGGGTGTCCTGCTTTCTAATGAGCTGTCAATAAGCGCATATGACGATCAGTAATTCACAGTTTTCGCATATTTACACATGCTAAAAGTGTTCAATTGTTTTATTAGATATTTTATGAATAGCTGTTGTACCACCTTGTAAGCACATGTACGAATTGGCATCAACTTGCTGTGTTTCTAAGGTGAAATAGACGCCTGCTCACTAGATATCAGCATGAAAATTGACACTTTTGTCGATTTTACTTCAACATGGATAAACCTGCCGCGCCAAAAAATCGTCTGAATATACATTGTTGTCGAATACATCAAATAGATATCCCACCTGCTCAAATATTATCCTCCAAATCTATGATATCCAGCAAAACATTAGCTGAAATGGTCCTGCTTTCTAACAATTCCATTTGAGATATGTCCTGCTTTCTAAGAGCAAGTGTCCTGTTTCTAAGGAACAAAGTGGTACAGTTGATATGGCAAATAAGTATAAATTGGCAAGTATTCTTACTATCTACATTAATCATATCTCAGAGGGTGCTAATGCGGGTTGCATATGCCGGCATTGAGACGACAGTGGGTCGACGTCCCGTGTTTAATGTGTGATTTGTTTGACCTTTGAGTCAGTATTGTGGGGAACCTCCATGACCGAGAGGTAGCGTGCTCGGCTTCAGACCGCCAGGGCTCGAATTACGAATCCTGTGTCTGGAGGACAGTGTCATCTCAATCATCTCACCATCCTCAGGAGGTTCTCCTGGCATATTTTAGCCTATATGTGCACAAAGGTGACCTAAAGACCGATTCATTTCATTTCCTTTTTATTTGCTTGCCCTCTGAGCACGAAGCGCTGGCCCTTTGTTTGGGGCTACACTCGGTTCGACGACGGTGGTTCAGCGTTGACCCAGCATTTGGTCCGAGTCTCGTGTTTTTTTGTTTTTTTTGCAATCAGGCAATGGTATTCTGTTAGGAGGGGCATTTGTTTAGCAACGGCCCGATGCCGGACCAACGTTCCAGATATTGGCCCGGCATTGGCCCGGGCTGGGCGAATACCCAGTTTTACTAAATAACCATCTTATTATTCCATTTCATTATTACTAACTAACCATCTCATTCCTGTACACCATATGTATATATGTATAATTATGTTTAAACTGATTTATAAATCCCAAGTAGGGTTGGGTGCTTAAAAGAAAACAATTATATATTTATGTGACGTGAAATGTACATGGAAGTACAAATAAGTATAATAAACGATTACCATAACCATAAAGCCCAATTTAAAAAAAAAACAGAGCCTCCAAGTCGAAAATGTAGCACATTACTACGATTAGGCCAATAATAGGCTACTATTTTCATTTTTTGTCAAGTGGCTTATGGGACTGGCAATTTTCTTTGCCAGTTGGCTTTAGAGGGTTCAGTGAAATGTGTGTAATGTGACCTACACTGCTAATCACTACCACGAGGCGGATCATGCATTTTATTTCATACTGACACTGAAGGGGGGGGGTGCTTGATGCTTCTAGACGCGCAATACGGGGTTTTACGTGACACATGTATATCCTAGAGACCACTAGTTGAAACTGAGCCTCATTGACTTCTCACGGATGAACTGCTTTGTGTCATGTTTGCAATAATAAGATATCGTGGTTTCGTCAATGTTGATATCCTCAGCTACATCTGCCTGCTTGAAAGCTCCAGTCAACTCTTTAAGTATCGGTCGAACCTTGTAGTAGGCCTATCTGTCACCTAGCAAATTAGTATTATCTCTAAAATAAAGATCACTTACGATATCATCGAGCGTGTTTCACCTCAGAGAATCAGAGAATTGTGAATATCAGCTGATTCAGACCAATAAAGCCGGCGATATGGTAGTCGGTTGTATCCAGAGAGATGTGAGAGCCTCCATCTTACCTACACCGTGGCTTCTTCACTTTTGCTGAGAATACAGGTTGCGCATGATGGGGTACTGGGATGATTGTTAGTAGTACTACTTTTCGCTCCCATCCGGGGAGAGTCATTAGGGATCTGTTCCGTCAGCTGCATGCTGCTTGGCATGGTACGGATGCACTAGTCTACAGCAATCATCCAAGGAAAGCTGCAGCCTCCTCGTATCTGGTCCATAATATTCGGGAGGATTGCCATTGGTGTACCTGGCTGGCTCCTCCGCTCAACTGCGGTGCCGATACAGCTCTCGCATCAGTGCTGGCGCTGGTGTAGGCCGTGGTAGCCTTAAATAACCGTCAATAGCGTGTTTTGATGACAATGGGGAATGAATAGAGTTACCCTTCCTATTGTTACTCTGGGGACTATCTGACCCGAGGATAGCGGAGCTTCGCGAAATGCCACGGAGTTTCAGCATTAAATTGCACAGATAAACCCAAGTCTCCGGCCGTCTGGGCATGTCTGGGGGTAGATGCCCTACACATGCCCAGAAAAACGCTTTCAATAACCCACCATGCCCTACCACCCCCACCCTCACATCATCATTTGTACATCATTCATCTGATCAATTGACTTCAACGTTTTTAGTCTATTACAATGTAACTTAAAAGACCATTTGTGCCGAAAAGTGACGTAAAGCAATGATTAACTACTACTACTACTACCCTCTGCATGACATCAACCAGAGTATGAGGAAACATTGAGAGAAATACGGTTCCAGGAGATTTTGCTTTGTTTTTTAATAAATCATGGACACTTCATACACATATTAATAACACCGTCTACTTTCTTGCTTTCTGAGCTGCTTTACAGTAGCTGGCCCATCCCTCGCAGCGTATTCAAACATGGAGAGGATCATTCACCATACATGGCCTTAATATATTCGTCATGTATCATGCATATAGCAGAAATCTGAATACGACATACAGTTTCTGGTTTGCACGCTATTTATCACACACATAAATCTATGGAAAAAACATTAGTTAACGTTGTTTAGGGTATCAGAGTGAGGGTAGGGGCGCACTTAATTTTCCGATTTATTTATGCATGTGCAGTGATGAAATGCACTATAATAGAATGTACAAGAAACAGTACATCTCAGTCTGTATGTTTGCAGAAATAATAGGTTTCATCGAGTGATTGCGCTAATTAGTATTATAATAAAATGGTCACAAGTATGTAGATTGATGTATTATTTTGAATACGATATATTTATTTACCTAGAATAACTATAATAGTGTTACACTACCCAGCCAACACAAAACATTTGTATAAAATGTATACAGCGTCGGCCCAACGTCGTCGACGTTGGTCCAACATTGTATAAATGTTATACAAATGTTTTGTGTTTGCTGGGTAATTACAATGAATATACGCATCATACTGAATGTGTAGATATATTAGAAAACATTTTGACAGGAGAACAATTAAATTCCTACAGCCCATCCCATCTAATAGCATTACAACATACATTGTCTCGATCATTAACGATTCATCAGCATTGCTTCCAGTTACCATTCATTTTCCTCATTGGCTGTATCGTCTAGGCATGTAAACTATTATAAAAAGTAATCGCTTCCAGCTTGGCTCCTCGTTGTGCTGATGACGATTATAATCGACTTTGAATAATTTAGTGGTCCGTTCAATTAAGATTTTTAAAGGTCGCATTCAGCTTTTTATAATAGTAAGGTCTGACGCTGTCAGTAATTTGGGAGTTCTAACGCAGGACGAATAATCGCCTGCATATTACGGTATAGGATACAGTCCGAAGAACTTAGCTGTGGAAAACGCCGGGGCTGAAGGCCGAGGCCATTCCTGGCTTGGTATGTGGTTGGACAAAGTAAATAATGTAGTGGTGTGTTTTAATACAATGCAAACGTGAGCACTAATAACTGCTAACATTCATTAACTAACCTTCAGTATATATTCAGTTACAAATAAGCGCCTGCATATACTACAATGCTAAGGTAAGTAAAAATAACTACTAGCACTCAGTGACTAACATTCAGTAACTTAAAAACTCTTACGAATAAGCGCCTGCATATACAACAATGCTAAGGTCAGTAACAATAACTGCTAACATTCAGTAACTAACATTCAGTAACTATACAGTTAAGAATAAGCGCCTGCATATACAACAATGCTAAGGTCAGTAACAATAACTGCTAACATTCAGTGACAAACATTCAGTAACTATTCAGTTAAGAATAAGCGCCTGCATATACAACAATGCTAAGGTCAGTAACAATAACTGCTAACATTCAGTGACTAACATTCAGTAACTATTCAGTTAAGAATAAGCGCCCGCATATATACTACAATGCTAAGGTCAGTAACAATAACTGCTAACATTCAGTAACTAACATTCAGTAACTATTCAGTTAATAATAAGCGCCCGCATATATACTACAATGCTAAGGTCAGTAACAATAACTGCTAACATTCAGTAACTAACATTCAGTAACTATTCAGTTAAGAATAAGCGCCCGCATATATACTACAATGCTTAGGTCAGTAACAATAACTGCTAACATTCAGTGACTAACATTCAGTAACTATTCAGTTAAGAATAAGCGCCCGCATATATACTACAATGCTAAGGTCAGTAACAATAACTGCTAACATTCAGTGACTAAAATTCAGTAACTATACAGTTAAGAATAGGCGCCTGCATATAAACTACAATGCTCAGTAACAATAACTGCTAACATTCAGTAACTAACATTTACGAATAAGCGCCTGTCCAGTAAACACAAAACATTTGTATAGCATCGAAGACGTTGGGCCAATGCCGGTTCAATGTCCTTTCAACGGAAATTAACTGACTTAACTCTTATACAAAACTTGTTATCAAATTTGTGAAATGATAGCAGCAAACACTGAAAGATAGCAGTGAGAATGACTTTTTGTTGATCATTCACCATGACATATCTTATGATTAAATATAATAATTGAAACATACATTATTAAAACAAATGTACTGAATCTGCACAAGATAGATAATAATGTTATTGATGCAGAATAATCATGTGTAGTTTTTTTTACTTTTCCTGTCTACAAATGGGGTGCAACCCTCCGCCGCGAAACCGGGTCACCATAAAAAAAATGGTTTGTTCCTTATTCCGGATCGTAATCCGGATCATCCCAGAGACACATCTCTGGTAAAAGTGTCATTCAAATCCGTTCGTTACTTTGTAAGTAATCCTGCTTACAGACAAACAAACAAACCAACACAACAAAAAACATAACCTCCTTTGTCTGAGGTAATAAACTGATGATGATCTGTGATACAGTGCATAACGAAAAGATACAGCAAACATGAGACGTTGGGCCAACGTTGGTTTACTGTTGGGCCAGCGTCGTAGACGATGGGCCAACAGTAGACCAACGTTCGGCCAACGTCTCATGTTTGCTGTGAAGTGTACATTGGACGTAGCTCTATTAAAGACCAGACTTAGACCCAACATTGATCCAAAGCTGGGACAGCATCACGGACTGTGGACCAACATTTAAACAACATTGGTTCAATATAATATCGTATATGTCGGGCTGACACTAACCGGCATGACACTTGTAGGTCTTTGCTGTATATTTCACTTTCCCTTTGTGGCGAGATGATTTCCCTTACGCCCGTCATCGACCTCTTCTGGACACATTTCATCTGGAGATTATCACAGGGGAATCGTTTTACTGCCTCGTCAAGGTCGTATCGCTCAATATCACGACAGTAGCAACGGCTACTTGGCTAACATATCTGTTTCACTGATCAATCATTTGATTTGGCTAGCTGATTTTAGAAAGGTGACACATCTTACCGTGGGTCAGTCACACGCTGTTTTCAGCGTGTTAGAACTCCCATGTTTGGCAAGGGTTCGTATTATCGTACAAGTTACGATATATCGTAGGCTTCGGATCGGTCGAGATCGCCATCTCGACCAATCCGTGGCCTACGATATATCGTAACTTGTACGAGAATACGGCTGCCCCGGCCGGCTGGGGAAGATGTCATAGAGGGACCCAAGTGCACTCGATACTAATTCTAATCACAACGAAATTACGACTATAGATTGATGTGTGTCCGATATGTTACCCCGCTAAGAGCGACCATAGCCGTTTTTATTCTATTATATTACCCGAGTAAATCACTGTAGTCTGGTGGTAGTGGAATTTTGTGGGAAAAAAATGAAGGATAATTTCTGTTCAGTTCTCATGAATCTGTACACCCCATAGTATCTCAGAAAAAAAAATCCCCATCCATTCAACTTGGGCAATTTTTTTACAGCAGCTCACATATTGAGTTCGAAATTGGGTTAAAAATGCATTGAAATAAAGGTTTTTCTTTAAATAATTCACACACCAGTTGTGTTAAATATATATTAATGAAAATGACATCGTAGTGTTACAAAAATGACTGTTTTTTACTTTGGTGAGTAATTTAAGTACATGTATGTGATTTAAGACAAATCCAAGATGGCGGCTATTTTGGGAGCAAAATGAAAAAGAGTTATGATTTAATTGAAGCATTTCTGCTTCATATTCTATTGGAGTCGAAATACTAGAGTGATTAACCCCTCAGAACCACCAATAAATGTAACTACCAGTTCCAATAAAATGGTAATTTTAAGAAGTAAGTAAGTAAGTAAGTATTAATTACGCTTTCATGAATAGGCCTGGGGCTGCGTTCTGAAAGCCTTCTAAAAAGACGATTTCGCTTTAACGCCCTTACAAAATAGATTTCTTTTTTTTTGTCTTGGGACATTATCTAAGCTTCAATATTCGAAACATTAACATTAACCAAATATACAAATTTCCAGAAAACGTCATTTTGACACTTCAATCGCCATGCCCTACAAAAAATATTTTAAAAATTATATTCTAATATAGATCTACAAATGTTACAAAAACCTTTAAACTTTTCTATTACTTATCTGGAATAAATATACGAGGTTTATATACGAGAAAAAAACCCCATTTAAATGATAAAAAGTTTTATTTTAAATTAATATTGTATATAATTTCAATAAATTCTGCATGTATATTTTTAAATAAAAACTAATGAAAACTGTTTTTCTACCTAAATTCCTCGGCACTATCAGATACATTTTTTATCTACTGTCGTCGCAATTACATAAACTTTAATATTGCAAACATTATTTTAAAATGAAAATGTCTATAAACGTTATTATGACACTTTAATTACCACTTGGAAATAACTATTCAGAGTACATGCATTACTTACATGTATCATATTTACGAGATAAAAATAAAATAAGGTAATTTAAATGAGCTTTAAATGAGAATTATTCGCATGTATTGTTTCTGCTTTAATGTCATTCCTTGACAGAACATTTTAACGGCGAATAAAAGCGTCAAAAATTCGAAATTGGACCATTTTCATCGCCATAGGTATACAAATGGCACACATTCATAAGTGATATTTATTCATAAATAAAATTAAGTTTTGCTACTTCCACATTAATTCATTCATCAATTCATTCATTCTTTTATTCATTCATTCATCCATTCATTCTTTCATTCGTTCACTAATGTATGCATTATACCGTTTTAGCAAACAGATGAATTATGCAGATAATAAGGCATTGAAAGCCTCATACATTATGTGTCATAGCTATTATTATATTCTGCAGTGCTGGAATCAGCAAATAAAACTGACGCACCGGTATGTTGACTTTTTACAGGTTATAATGACGTGCCTAAAAATTCTTGCGAATACCTTTTTCGTGAAATAAATGAGCAAACTTAGAATGGCTCCAATTTCATCATCAAGTAAATCACACTTGATAGATATAACAAGCAAAGGGAAGCATAACCCATCGCTATTTGTAATAATTTACATATGGTTTCGCTAGACTATCTTACAAGCTATGACTTAGTAATGCTAATAGTTTTAAATGTCATTGGGCTATTTGAGACGAACTGGGATATTTAAATGAAATTCTTCATGCTAAAATGCTTTCATTACTTTAGGAAACAAAATCGTGCTTGGTTCTACTTCAAAGGCTTACAAGTACTACACTAAGCATTTTTGTCATTTGATCAATAAAATACAGGTGAAAGTTAAAAGACAACCATGCTATTGAACCCATTTTTGGTAAAATCATAGTAGTTCGATGAGGAAGTGGAATGAATTAAATTTATGTTTGATTCAAAAGTCAAGTATGAAGAATATCAGTTGTCCGAAAGTTCAAAACCTAAATCCAGCTGTGCCAGAAATGTTAGAGGGTAAAACGAAGTTACCTCTTTAAAGCTCACCATATATTATTCATAACACCCTAATATATATCAGACACAGTATCAAATTTGGTGTTTATTCTGTATTTTGAGATGATGAACTTTTTGGCTAGACATATAAGACGATATGTTATAGCTAGAAGTAAACTCTCTCGTGCTGCTTCATCTCCACACCACTCGGAAATTTGGGGGCCTACAGCATCCTGATCTATTACACTGCCCTCTTAGTTTGTTATGACGATCTCTTCTCTGAATCTGTTTATTATGTAGCATTTGGAAAGTCATCTGAAGCGTCTTGTGTTTCTATATAAATCTCTCGTATCCCTATAGTCTGGTGGTATCAGGCTAATGTTTCTAAAAATATTTTTAGATGTGTACCTTCAAAAAAATGTATTTTGATCTCACTTAATATTCTAGCAAGATACGGTAATATTTTTCAAGTGTGAGTGATATTTGGATAGATGTTTATCTCGTTGCTTTATATCGATTATCGATAAGGCCTAAAAGTGATGTCAGTAATGATAGAAGTGTGCAATTATCTGATGTTATACACGATTTCTGTTGCAAAAATGGCCGCCATTTTGATTTTCTTTTAAACTTCTATAATCCATTTATTTTTAAATAGCACTCTCACTTCGGATTAATTTTATTTGTAATTATAGGCAATAAACGCCATCTTTCAGTAGCGTTTTTTTTGTGTGATTCATTGTATTTTTATCCAAGCCAATACTTTAAGGCTCTCTAAAAAAAAATGCCCAAAGTAAATACAAGGGGATTTTTTTTTCTAAGGCACTGTGGAGTGTGCTGATTCTAAAAAAACATAGAATAATTTATCCTTAATTTTTTTCCCACAAATGGTAAAATGATGAGTTATACCACCGGACTACTGATATTGGGAAGGAAATGCGTGTATAAAAATCGTGATTTTCAAATGTTTGGTCTTGAATTAAACAAATGATTATGACGAGTTTTCACCCACTTGAGGTTGTGTATCGCTTCTAGCGACACACAACCTCAAGTGGGTGAAAATTTAAGTTTTTAATCTATGTGTTTAAGGGTTAAAATATTGGCGACTATATTAAACGTTGGTCCAACATAACACTAAGCCTGCTACTTCCTTTTTCTAAAGGGATTTAAAATAGTGTTTATTGAATCCGAATACCTGAGAATGAAGCCGAATAAGATTCTCGATATTTACTAATCAGCTAGTGAAACATGTTTCAATTTTCAATCACAAGAAACAAGTATAATAATATGAAATGAAAACACACACCACGTTACATTGATGTGTTATATAATACTGGCTTTGAAAAGAGTATAATGTTAAATATCTAATAAACGAAAATGACATCGTAGTGTTACAAAAATGACTGTTTTTTACTTTGGTGAGTAATTTAAGTACATGTATGTGATTTAAGACAAATCCAAGATGGCGGCTATTTTGGGAGCAAAATGAAAAAGAGTTATGATTTAATTGAAGCATTTCTGCTTCATATTCTATTGGAGTCGAAATACTAGAGTGATTATCCCCTCAGAACCACCAATAAATGTAACTACCAGTTCCAATAAAATGGTAATTTTAAGAAGTAAGTAAGTAAGTATCTTGCCTTTATGCTTCCGTCGAGAAATAATCGACTTGTGTTTTTTATACAGCTACCTTCACGGTAAACTATCTTGTGATTACTCTAGTAATTTTGAGTTAGCTTGTCCGCATAATGGCCTCAGATCTGCTCAACAGGGTGTTCTATTCAAATTACCTCTGTGCAAGACTGTTCAGTTCCAATGTACTTATTTTTATCGCACTGCTCGCTTATGGAACACTCTACCTTTTGTTATCCGAGATGCTAGTAGCTTGCACATTTTTAAGAAGAACCTGAATGAATTATATCTCGCCATGGTAAACTTATTTGATGTGAATAATCGATGTACCTGGAGCCTGGCTTGTGTAAATTGTCGAATATAGCGGAACATTTTGTGTCTTAAACTACCTGTGCAATTTGAATCGGCTGTGAGACGGCTATTTGAGCTGTCACCAGCCACTCATGACCAGGGACGGAGGACTCCGTTGTCGATACGCATGTGTTGGCAGATGACAAACCGCCCCGCCTTACTTATACTCGTGTATTGAATATATATCTATATATTTAGCACAAATGGCACCTTAAGTGATCGACCTATGAACGATAATCTGCGAATGTTGCATTGTGTTGTCTGCCTGGCTCGAATTCAGGCCGGAAACAGTCTCTGATACTGTTCGGAGCAGACCGACAACACTCTACATGATCACGCTTGTGTATTACCACATGGCATGGATGGCTGTTCCCCTCAAATTTTTTTTTTTTTTTTTTTTTTTTTTCAAGTTAAGTGATTTTTCAGTAGCCTTTGTTTCCAGACCAGGTGGGTCCTTATGCTGAATTTCACAGATCTCTAATCAACTGATTTACTTCTTGAGTTTGGGATTGTTTTTCCTCCAGTCTAAAATTGCATGTGTGGTACTACTCAGCATATTTCGGCTGCGCGACGGCTATATGAGCTGACGTCAGTAGATGTATTCTAGGTTTATAGTATTACTTTTATTTAGGGATGTATGTAGGCCTATGTTAAAATTAAGAGTGCCATAAGTTTTTACTGTTTTTCCTTTTCACATATCCTAGTTGTATGTCCTTTGATATAATAGACAACTAAAGCATTTAGAGGTTTTAATTAGGTTTCTACGCTTTCCAGAGTGTCCTTTTTTCCTACACGGTGTAGAGCACAGTGTAGCTATTTTATCTCTGGTTTTGGTGCGGGAAACAGATGACAGACAATTGTCGGTTATTTTATTTTATGTGTACAAATAGTAAACTTTATAATCTATACTATGTACATTTTTAAATTGCTATTGCTATTCTAAACAATGGATATTATTTTATTCTATAATTTTAATTCACTTATATGGTTGACAGGCATTGTAGAGGTCGTCTTGACCTGTTCCCGTCAACCAAAGTTAATAACATGTTCAAAAAATGATAATAATAATTATAATGTATCATTTTTGCATGTTTTTAACTGAAAGTCAAATAAACAATAAACAATAAACAATAAACAAGTAAGTATTAATTACGCTTTCATGAATAGGCCTGGGGCTGCGTTCTGAAAGCCTTCTAAAAAGACGATTTCGCATTAACGCCCTTACAAAATAGATTTCTTTTTTTTGTCTTGGGACATTATCTAAGCTTCCATATTCGAAACATTAACATTACCAAATATACAAATTTCCAGAAAACGTCATTTTGACACTTCAATCGCCATGCCCTACAAAAAATATTTTAAAAATTATATTCTAATATAGATCTACAAATGTTACAAAAACCTTTAAACTTTTCTATTACTTATCTGGAATAAATATACGAGGTTTATATACGAGAAAAAAACCCCATTTAAATGATAAAAAGTTTTATTTTAAATTAATATTGTATATAATTTCAATAAATTCTGCATGTATATTTTTAAATAAAAACTAATGACAACTGTTTTTCTACTTAAATTCCTCGGCACTATCAGATACATTTTGTATCTACTGTCGTCGCAATTACATAAACTTTAATATTGCAAACATTATTTTAAAATGAAAATGTCTATAAACGTTATTATGACACTTTAATTACCATTTGGAAATAACTATTCAGAGTACATGCATTACTTACATGTATCATATTTACGAGATAAAAATAAAATAAGGTAATTTAAATGAGCTTTAAATGAGAATTATTCGCATGTATTGCTTCTGCTTTAAAGGTGTAGTCAACTGTCAAAATTCGCGGGACAAGGATCCCCCAGAAGGCAATAGTGCCCGTGGGTAAGCCAAGGCCCAATTCCATAATAATACTAAATATGCGTTTCATACCCAAAGCCTCATTAAGAGCAAGTTCTCAAATTACAGCAAGCTCATATATACTTGAGCGACATCTATGATGTAATAATTCAAAGCCCTTGTCTTTTGCCCCTACTTGGTCGCCTACTTGCAAACAAACTGACTGTATTACTGCGGGGATTTGGAAACTGCTTGACCCCCAAGTTTGTATTGTCACCCAGTAAATACAAAACATTTGTATGACTTTATGCAATGTTGGACCAACGTCGAAGACGTTGGGCCGACATTGCATAAATGTCATACAAATGTCTTGCGTTTGCTGGGCAGGAGGACTTTCTCTCAAACATTGTACATTTATCTAATGTTGGTTCAATGTTGGGCCAGCGTCGCAGACGTTCGCCTAACATTAAAACAGCAATGGATCAATGTCTCGTTTGAGTAGTATCTTGTAATCAGTTTAGTGGCTATATTAATGCCGTCAATCTGTACTCAATAGGCTACTGTTGGCCTACACTTGACCGTCCCAGGCATGCGCGTTTTGAAGCTGAATGATTCTTTAATGTCATTCCTTGACAAAACATTTTAACGGCGAATCAAAGCGTCAAAAATTCGAAATTGGACCATTTTCATCGCCATAGGTATACAAATGGCACACATTCATAAGTGATATTTATTCATAAATAAAATTAAGTTTTGCTACTTCCACATTAATTCATTCATCAATTCATTCATTCTTTTATTCATTCATTCATCCATTCATTCTTTCATTCGTTCACTAATGTATGCATTATACTGTTTTAGCAAACAGATGAATTATGCAGATAATAAGGCATTAAAAGCCTCATACATTATGTGTCATAGCTATTATTATATTCTGCAGTGCTGGAATCAGCAAATAAAACTGACGCACCGGTATGTTGACTTTTTACAGGTTATAATGACGTGCCTAAAAATTCTTGCGAATAACTTTTTCGTGAAATAAATGAACAAACATAGAATGGCTCCAACTTCATCATCAAATAAATCACACTTGATAGATATAGCAAGCAAAGGGAAGCATAACCCATCGCTATTTGTAATAATTTACATATGGTTTCGCTAGACTATCTAACAAACTATGACTTAGTAATTCTAATAGTTTTAAATGTCATTGGGCTATTTAAGACGAACTGGGATATTTAAATGAAGTTCTTCATGCTAAAATGCTTTCATTACTTTAGGAAACAAAATCGTGCTTGGTTCTACTTCAAAGGCTTACAAGTACTACACTAAGCATTTTTGTCATTTGATCAATAAAATACAGGTGAAAGTTAAACGTTAACCATGCTATTGAACCCATTTTTCGTAAAATCATAGTAGTTCGATGAGGAAGTGGAATGAATTAAATTTATGTTTGATTCAAAAGTCAAGTATGAAGAATATCAGTTGTCCGAAAGTTCACAACCTAAATCCAGCTGTGCCAGAAATGTTAGAGGGTAAAACGAAGTTACCTCTTTAAAGCTCACCATATATTATTCATAACACCCTAATATATATCAGACACAGACACCAAATTTGGTGTTTATTCAGTATTTTGAGATGATGAACTTTTTGGCTAGACATATAAGACGATATGTTATAGCTAGAAGTAAACTCTCTCGTGCTGCTTCATCTCCACACCACTCGGAAATTTGGGGGCCTACATCATCCTGATCTATTACACTGCCCTCTTAGTTTGTTATGACGATCTCTTCTCTGAATATTTATACTGTTTATTATGTAGCATTTGGAAAGTCATCTGAAGTGTCTTCTTGTGTTTCTATATAAATCTCTCGTATCCCTATAGTCTGGTGGTATCAGGTTAATGTTTCTAAAAATATTTTTAGATGTGTAACTTCAAAAAAATGTATTTTAATCTCACTTAATATTCTAGCAAGATACGGTAATATTTTTCAAGTGTGAGTGATATTTTGATAGATGTTTATCTCGTTGCTTTATATCGATTATCGATAAGGCCTAAAAGTGATGTCAGTAATGATAGAAGTGTGCAATTATCTGATGTTATACACGATTTCTGTTGCAAAAATGGCCGCCATTTTGATTTTCTTTTAAACTTCTATAATCCATTTATTTTTAAATATCACTCTCACTTCGGATTAATTTTATTTGTAATTATAGGCAATAAACGCCATCTTTCAGTAGCGTTTTTTTGTGTGATTCATTGTATTTTTATCCAAGCCAATACTTTAAAGCTCTCTAAAAAAAATGCCCAAAGTAAATTCAAGGGAATTTTTTTTCTAAGGCACTGTGGAGTGTGCTGATTCTAAAAAACATACAAAAATTTATCCTTAATTTTTTTCCCACAAATGGTAAAATGATGAGTTATACCACCGGACTACTGATATTGGGAAGGAAATGCGTGTATAAAAATCATGATTTTCAAATGTTTGGGCTTGAAGTAAACAAATGATTATGACGAGTTTTCACCCACTTGAGGTTGTGTATCGTTTCTAGCGAGACACAACCTTAAGTGGGTGAAAATTTAAGTTTTTAATGTAGGTGTTTAAGGGTTGAAATATTGGCCACTATATTAAACGTTGGTCCAACATAACACTAAGCCTTCTACGACCTTTTTCTAAAGGGATTTAAAATAGTGTTTATTGCTACCGAATAACTGAGAATGAAGCCTAATAAGATTCTTCGATATTTACTAATCAGCTAGTGAAACATGTTTCAATTTTCAATCACAAGAAACAAGTATAATAATATGAAATGAAAACATACACCACCTTACATTGATGTGTTATATAATACTGGCTTTGAAAAGAGTATAATGTCTGTGCGGACGTGGAACATATTACACATAATTTGCGAGTAAGGCAGGGATTCATTACTAACATCGATTCCGGTGGAAACTTGATACATAATGTTCGATACCAATAATTGGATCAATAGAACAATCAAACCTGTGATCATTTTTGCCATTTTTCTGAGCCATCTATCAACATATCAATGTTTGCCCAAATCAATAGTAAATAAATCTAGCCAGCCTTAACCTTATCAGCTCGGGCATCGACTTCAGACGTCAAAATCTGACGTCTAAAGACGTCAGATTATGACGTCTAAAGTCGGCCCCCACACTGAAAGAGTAGAACATTTATGATGGCCGTAACCCTATAACATAGGTATTCAAATGAAGCGGAAAGAGCTAACTTAGAAATTTATGATGATTTCATATTAAAAAAAACACCTTTGGTCTTTAATTGGTTTATATAAAAGTATTTCAGCGCCTCAAGGGTTGAAGCTATGCTATGAAGCTACCTCCATCTTCCTTTTTTGTGTTACCCGGGGAAACATGTTTCACATATTTTCATTATACCTGGTGTCAACCCTCTAACCACCGGTCACGATTATATTCGGTTTTCATTTGATTATTTGCACAAGTAATACCAGTTTTTAAACATGTTGAAAATAAAATGTGACATCAGTCAGCAAGATTTCAGAATAGTTGACCTCTATTTTTGTCAAATCTGAATAATTTTCAGTCACTTGAAGTTGTGGATCGCGTCAGCGAGACACAACTTCAAGTGAGTGAAAATTCATTTCTTTTTAATTTACTGGGTAAACGGTTAAACAGGTAAATTTTAACGCGTTTTCGCTGACCTATTATTTATATTTTAAACCAAATCACACTATTTTCATCCTTAAAATGATATTGATGAGTTTTTTGGTCGTTTCTTACATCTATTTTTTCACTTTTGCCTAAGTCGTACGAGAAGATTATGTTGATGTTTAGAGATAACTGTCACCGTCTACGACGCTGGACCAACATTAAAACAACATTGGGTCGACGTCTTATTTCTGGGTTACAGTGTGTTTACGTGGATGCAAAATTAAAAATGAAATGAATCGGGCTTTAGGCCACCTTTGTTCACATATAGGCTAAACTGGGCCAGGAGAACCTCCTGAGGATGGTGAGATGATTGAGATGACACTGTCCTCCAGACACAGGATTCGAAATTCGAGCCCTGGCGGTCTGAGGCCGAGCACGCTACCTCTCGGTCACGTGGATGCAATAAGTGAGATGATTGTGATCATTCATATCTATTTGATGCTATAAAAAATATTGCACTGTGAGGAAACAATCATAATGAAGTACCGATAAGTCGATTTGAATGACTTGCTCGCTCAGTTTTCGTGCCAGCCTTCATGTAGAATCATGCACACTCATGCCAACACGATATGATTTATGTGAGATCGCGTTGTTTGTAAAATGTTATAGATCGCAAATCCGCCCAACCCAGACAATGAGTACATTCTGATTCTCCACTTTTCATGCTTTTGCTAATATCCAAAAAATAGTGGACTAACATTTTACAAACAATACAGAAATAAAAAAAAAACTGAAAACACAGACTTCAATTGACTTGTGCCGTACAGTGTCGTGCAAAGCCAGAAGGAAATATCTGCCTACCTTACAAGTGAGCTGATACCGCCTTTTGGCTTTGCACAACAATAATGCCTTAAATGCTTCACCTTACCTGACATTGCTGACGGAATTGCCAGCTTCAAAAGAGTGAAAAATACACCTGCTTTGTATGGCCCTGTTCTGATTTACAATAATTATTGAAAAAATGGTTGTGATATAATTTGAAGTTGCACTTTCTATTTCAGTCATATATAGGCCTATGTTGTAAAAAGTTCAAATAGGTTAAATGTGTGAAATTGATTAATTGTTGGAAAATCACACACTACCATTTTTATGTATCCATTTAAAACATGACTGAAACCTAAATTATTTATTTTATCTGTATTTATCTATTTATTTATTTCTTATTTATTCAGCAAGTTCGATGCTTTTTAAGGCACCTGTGTTATTTACAGTAATATGATATGCTTTTATCAGTTCTGCGATCTGTGTCCTGTTCGTTTTTTCTCATTTATCAGATCAAATTGATTAATTCCACCCTGTGGCTGAAGATTTATGTTTTTTGTCTGTCTCATAAACTGGAAATTATATCAACTATGTAGGCCTACTGCAGCTAAGTGGATATTTTTTTTATACTGCGAACACATTTTGCGATTATGTATATAAGTCTATGTGCTATTAATTAAAAACTTTTATTCCCGTCTTTAGGAATAATTACCATAATAAATGGTCGTGACGCTTATTTTTGTTATGTTTGAATCAGTTTCAGTTCGATATCTTTAAAACCATCGATGTTAGGGTATACAAATATAAAAATTACAGTCCAACGATACAGTAACAGCTGGCGGTGGTATTTAATCATTTGACATATTTTGGCGTCACAGGAAAATGCGTCACCAAGCAAAAATTGTACCATGGTCACCAATTTATTGTTTTCTGAAAAGCTTAGATCTGGATATAAAAGTGCATACAAAACCAGCATGGTTCAAACGTTATGCTGCGATGTGCGGATGACGGCCATCTTGCATTTCTGCAGAAGTAGATTATAAAATGCTCAAATAACTTTAGAAATGCAGTTTGTATGTCAGAATCAGTGGGAAAAAACAAATGGTTTATAAATAAGCCTATGTGCCAGTGACGGCCATTTTGGATTTTATCTGATAAAAAAAAATCCCCAACACCTATTCCACCTCACTTTTTTGTAATTGATGGAATGGCGTTTTAGGCCACCTGTACACATGTAGGCTCAACTGGGCCAGGATAACCTTCTTATGATGGTCTTTATCGCAGCTGTGTATAACACATAATTATGTGGTTATAATTATTAAAAATGTTGTTTTAGAGCGCGAAACATATAATTATATCTACATATCATGGCAATGTAGCTTAGCTTGGTTTTAAGTGCAGTTATATTGCATATCTTCAAAATAACCTTTCCTTTCGCAACACCAATTATCCCATCAAACACAAAACATGTGTACAATGTTGGTCAAACGTCGAGTGTCAATTGGCTTCGCTTGGGCTTAAAGTGGAGTAAATTGTATATCTTTAAATAAAATAACCTGTGATTCCACAACACATATCCTGTCTTTAAATTAAATGTTACAAAATGGAACTTTGACTATAAGCTGAGAGAAATGGAAGCTCATATGGTTTGATTATACACCAGCTGGCGATAATGATTTGTTCACAAACTAAATAATTGTAATGCACTAATAATTTGACTAATTACTATTTTATTTATTATCATGTAGTCATTGGACATCACACGCTGGTGTTTTATTTAGCAAGGAATATGGCAACTTTAACTGTTAACACTGTGCGTGCTAAGTTATCTTATTTTAATTTTCACGCACTTGAAGTTGTGTCTCGCTACCGCGACCCACAACTTCAAGTGTGTGAAAATTACTCATATTTGGTTAATTTGAGAGCAACATTTACAAATCTCTGTGTTTGAACACTCATTTCATTCCCAATAACTGTCATTTAATGTGCTATTAAAATAAAATAAAAACGACTATTATTATTGTGCCCAACGGTTAAAGGGTTACAACGCCATATTAGATCATTGTAAGTTACAACTGCTTAAGCATGTTAACACTGGTGGTGAAGTTGTCGTTGCGGCAACTATAATTGAAAAATACGTTTCGAAATCAGCATTAATCTTCAATATCATGTTGCCTCATTTAAATAATCCACCGAGCCCGCTCCTGGGCATTACTTTATATTTTTTGTCAATGCCCACAAAAAACCATGGCTGTTTTTGTGCAATCTGTGTCGATTTTCCCCACGCTGAAATATATGCCTACTATTCTTGTTGATGACCATGGCGTGCGATTCTCAAATAGATTGTCATCTATGTTTTATTCCCGCATTGATCATGTAGTATATTTAGTCGGCTTTAGAGGCTCTGTGCGTGGTACCATTATGGAATGGAGAGAGATGGTGAGAGAGGTGACCAAATGTTAGCTGAAAAAACCCCTTGTCGTTTGGGCGCTACAATTTCGACCTACTGCACTTTTGTTTTAGACCCGTTAGACAAAATTTGCATAAGGCATGCTTTTTACCATCAATACTAACGATCCAGCGTGAAATCTGGTGGTAGTGGAAATTTTGTGATAAAAAGGGAAGTATTATTTTCGTTTAGTTCTCGTGAATCAGTACACCCCATAGTATCTCAAGATAAAAATTCCCTTCAATTCCACTGAGACAATTTTTTACAGCAGTTCGCGTTTTGGTTCGAAATTGGGTTAAATCTGCATTGACATTAAGGTGTATGGTTATAAAATAAGTCATAAACCAGTTTTGTTAAATATGTAAAAATACAAATGGTTTAGTAGTGTTATTAAAAAAACATTGTTTATTACTGTGTTCGATGTTTTAAGTTTGTGATTTAAGACAAATAAAAGAGGGCAGCTACTTTGTGAGCAACATGAAAAAGTATGCGTTATAATTTAATTGAAGCCTTTCTGCTCCATTTTCCGATAGAGTCGAAATACTTAACTGATTATCACCTCAAAACTAGCTATAAATAAATGTAATATACAAGTTTCGATAAAATGTTGAATTGACACTTCAATCAACATACTCTACAAAAAGTATTTAAAATTTAAATTTCAATATTGAGCTACAAATGTACAAAAACCTTTACATTTTCGAATACTTATCTAGAATAAACGTACGTACCCAAGAAAAAAACATTTAAATGATTAAAAAATTGAAATAATTATCTTATATCATTTCAATAAGTTATATATTTTTGAAATAAAAACTGATTAAAAAATTTTTCTATACATTTTCTTAATTACTGTCGTTATTTTGACACTTTAATTACCATACTCTTTGCACATCTTAGAAACTCCTATAGCTGTATATATTCACACATCTAACCTACGACCTTTACAAATTTGGGAATACGTATTTGGAGTACGTGCATCAGGTAGGCCTACATCATGATCACGAGACAAAATTAAAATAAGCGAACCCATAGATCCATCGCTATTTGTAATAATTTAGATATGGTTTCGTTAGCTTATACTACAAACTATGACTTGCTAGGACATTTAGTTTTGAATATCATTAGTTTATTTCAGTCAGGAGTCATTTGACATTATTGTCATTTGATCAATAAAGCACAGGTGAAAGCTATTAAACCCATTTTAGATAAAAATCGCCTACTTTTCTGACAAGTGGAATGAATTAAATTTCTGTTTGATTGAAGATCCAATACATATTTAGTTGATCCAGGGTTTTGTTAAAGTCAAGTATGAAAAATATCAGTAATCTTAAGGTTCAAAACTGTGCAAGAAATGTTAGAAGGTAAAATAATGTTACCTCTTTAAAGCTAACATCATCTTAATCATATCGCCTAATATATATCAGATGCTGTATCAAATTTAGTGTTTAAAAATATTCTGGGATGATTTGGGGGTCTCGGACATTTGGGGGTCTCGCACGCTTCTACATCCAGTTTCTACAGCATCCTGATCTCTCACACTGCCCTCTTAGATTCTAGTGACAATCTCTTCTTTGACTATTAAACAGTTTATTATATCGGATTTGAAAGGTCATCTGAAGTGTCTTCTTGTGTTTCTATATAAATATTGTGTAGCATTGCCCATCTCTCAAGCCTTAACATAAATTTGATGGCTGTCTCTACAATGATTATGGCACGTCCCTAGATAGCAGCCTCCAATTAACCCATCATACATAGAGAAGGTACAATAATGATATACCCGGTTGCTATAACCAGATAACAATCTCATATGTGTTAACAACAGTCTCGTGAGCTCTTGGTGTGATCTTTTGGATGCCAATAGAAACCTTTTTTAAACCTGAGTCATTTATGGGTACATCTTAGGCCATAATATGAACCTGTGAGGTCGTAAGATTTTTTCGTACGCATAGAAAGTTAAAGAACACATTTGTGCCAAAAATGTGTGTCAGCCTTTTGTGCTGATATATCAACAAATCACACATGCCTCGTGACAACAATATCCACTCTTCAATTCACACTCGTAACGTTTCGAGCCAATATCTTTTTCATAATGCTTCACAGCATTGTAACACATTTTTAACAAGGTTGTTTGAATTATATAATTATATTTTTAGAAACCCACTAATGTATGGAAATAAAAATAAATAAAAATTTTAAATAGACAAGCTCTGAAAATAGTTAAAACGTATATGATGGTCATTTTGATATTTAATTATATTTATTATTCTATACACTAGACTTGCCTACGTTGAATACATGAGTAATTGTCACCCACTTGAATTTGTGGCTCGCGGTAGCGAGACGCAACTTCAAATGGGTGACAATTTTAATGAGATAACTTAGCGGGAAAAAAGTTAACCCTTGTCGCATTTATGAACCACAATTTATTCATGCGCCACGGGACATATTTTGAATCAAATTCATCGGATATAAAATCTATCACTCAGAAACTGTAGATTATATGAAGCTTGCGATGTTACACTTGGGCTTTTTAACCTTTTAAACCACCGGTCCTGATTATATTCGTCTCCTGTTTAATTGTGTTATCAGCAGATTAAATACCAGGTTTTGAACACGTTAAGGATAAAACGTGACATCAGTCAGCAAGATTTCAAAACCGTTTACCTCCATTTTGTCAAATCTGAATCATTTTCACTCACTTGAAGTTGTGAATCGCGTCAGCAAGACACAACTTCAAGTGGGTGAAAATCCCGGTTCTATAATTTGCAGTGAGAATTAGCCTACACACCCTGATGACATCGTAAGGCTCTGACGCAGAGACCTCTCTTATAGTACGCCACCTATCGGTCACGAAGGCTGCCTACAATATTAATTTTTTACCGGCGGCTTAAGGAAAAGAATACATTTGTTTATATATATACTTTTTTATAGATCATTAAGCCCAGCGCCGGATTTATCAGTAGACCATATCGGCCATTGGCCTAGGGCCCTCACACACCTAAACTCAGCTCTGAGTAAGCTGTTATTTTTAATAAACCATTTCAGTCACTTCGCTGTTCATGAGTTAATTTTATTATTGCGAGAGAAGTTTGCTCATTAGACATGTTAGAAGTCATGAAGCATTCCATGTAATTTTGTTTTGTTGGTATGTTCCTCCTCTCAGTTTGTTTCGGGCTTTTTTCACCCAGTGTTTATGAGAATCGATGCTGGAGGAGAAAACATTATATTACACAAATCAAAATAATACTGTTAAAAAACTCAAAAACTCCTGTTAGATTCAGCTTTATGTGAGGGTATTTAGCCCATGAGGTGGTGCAGGTTGTAGATCTGTTACATTGTGTTTTCTTCAGGATAGTCAGAACAGGACCACTCTCACCGGAGGCTAAGCTATGGTCTTCTGTGTGCCAGGTCTTGTCTTTTAAACGGATCAACAGTCATATACATAGAAAACCACTTACCCAAAATGGCCATGTTTTCGCCTCAGGACACCCATTAATAATGCTTCCTACACCACGGCACCATACACTCGATGTTCCGCCATTGCAGTTCATTATGACATGACACATTATATTTCTTCTTCTTATTTAGCAGTTGAATATTAATCGTATTAACGTTGATTTAAAATTTAGCTAATTTTAGCTTGACATCACTAAGACGTCATTAATTTAGCTTTCCTCACGTAAGTCTGCTATAAATGGAAATTGGTACACTGTGGATAGTAAAATGATAGATAGTATAGTATCATACAGTGAATAATTTCAGCAACAAAAAATAATATTAGTACATAATTTCAACATTACCAGCGCTTAACAAATTTGTATCTGCAAAGAGAAACAACTCGTCTATTTTTGCTACACCGGTACAATTTCTATCAGTAAAAATTGTGAATTGATACAAAAAACCCTTTATTCCCAACCAATGTCATAAACTTGAAATTCACTATTCAATGTGCATTTATTAAGGTATGTTTTTTTGTTGTAGAATGGAAACGGATCTAAACACATCTGTTTACTACGAGTGGGAAGTGTCAATGGGGAATTACAGCATGGATATGTTTCAAATCGCCGAGTTCGAATCCATGATGAGCACCGCTAAGGCCTTGTGGCGCTATGTCACTCCCCTGTTGATGTTCCCTGGTACAATTGGTAACGTGGTGTGTATCATCACTCTTCAATCTAAGTCATTTCGTGGATCAGCCACAGCCTTCCTTCTCACAGCCCTGGCTGTGGTGGACACGGTCTCTCTCTTGGTTGGAGCTTTACACGTGTGGTTGACTCATGTACCAACAATTGAAATTAGGACACTGAGCGACCCTGCTTGTCGCATCTACTCTTTCCTCACCTACCTCTCTGTACAGATGTCAGCTTGGACCTTGGTACTGGTTACTTTGGAGAGGGTGATCTCTGTTACTTGGCCAATGGAGGCACCCACCCTCTGTATCGGTCGCCGACTTGCAGGTTTATGGGGAGTGATTTTCAGTGTTTTAGTTGCAATTAACACGGTCATATAATTGGCAAATATGGAACTTCTGGAACATTTCCAAGTTAATGGCAACACGACATACCACATCAAAGAATGCGTGGCACGTCCAAGTACGAATGCTAAAATGGTAACGCTACACCGTAATGTCCGCATCTGGATCGATCTTATTCTTAGCGCATTGCTACCTACAGCTTTATTTTTTTGCGGCAATGCCCTTCTCATGTACAATTGAACAGAAATGGCTTGACGGAAAAAAGCGCATGCAGAGTAGCCGTAACCGTAATGGAAGTGAAAACAGGCGAAACAGTGCGAAGCGCCAGAAAAGCAAGATCACAGTGATGTTAATTACGGTATGTGCGGTGTTCCTCACTGCCAATCAACATCTTTAAGCTCGGAGAAAATCGTTGGTTCGCCGACAGACAAAAAAATCTGATTGTTGTAGGAAGACGAGAGGTTACATTTACAGTTCTCAGTTTGGTGTACTACGTGAACAATGCGATTAATTTTGCTCTTTATTTCATCAGTGAACCCATGTTTCGGGGTGCAGCAATCAGCCTGTTTTGTACATGCTGGTTTCGGAGACAATCGGAGGCATCTTCCGTGAGATCTAAAACTAGTCACCTGAAAGCAGAGAGCACAATGATAGATACTAATATCAGAAATAAACCATCGGAGCCTCATAGATGATAATGTCACACTGAAACGAGCAAATCTTCCTAGATAATAATGTGAAACAGAATTCACCAGAGCCTCCTCGGATCGACACTAGTGTCAGGAAGATACACCAAGAGATCTCCAAAATACTAATGTCAGACATAAACCACCAGAGCCTTCCAGATACTAATGTCAGACAGAAACCACAAGAGCCCCCGTAAATTAGTGTCTGCCATAAACAACCTGGAAATCGCCTATATGTCAAAGGTAAAGGTGCAGGTTTATAGTCTGATATCAAGTATTTCATCCGACTTTTACATTTTACCCCCTGGACACTGGACCTGTTCATTCATGTGCCATCTCGACTCCATGGAAAACATACAGTCCTGCAGCCATTTCGGCGCACTGAACTTATCATACACATTGCCATCTCTGTCCTACCAGGTACTCATTTTCACCTGAGTCAAGTGAAACAAGTACACAACATCGAAGCAATGTCCCAATATTGAGAGCGGAGAAACATGATATTTCTCTGAAAACCCTGCACCAAGCGGGATTCAAAACCGCACGGCAGGCAGCGACATTGGCAAAGCTCCGTGCTCTAACCATTGCATGTTAATGTCAGAAAGAACCCAACAGAGCCTTCTAGATAATAATGTCAGACAGAACCCAGAAGAGTCTTTTAAATTCTAATGACAGAAACAACCAGAGCCTCATATACATGAAGATACTGATGCCAGCACTGTCAACTATGTGGGTGTACGATATATATCAGCATCTTGCATAGCAATAATAATGATGATGATGATGATGATGATGATGATGATGATGATGATGATGATGATGATGATGATGATGATGATGATGATGATGATGATGATGATGATGATGATGATGATGATGATGATGATGATGATGATGATGATGATGATTATGATGATGATGATGATGATGATGATGATGATGATGATGATGATGATGATGATGATGATGATGATGATGATGATGATGATGATGATGATGATGATGATGATGATGATGATGATGATGATGATGATGATGATGATGATAATTTTGTAACATGAATATAAACATAACATACAGAAACGTCCAAATTAGAATTATCATTATCATGACAAATACATTAAAATTTAAAAATTCTATCCTATCTATACTATTAAAGCAGCCCCTTGGGATGACATCAATTTTCGTTTTTACTTCCGTACTGAAGTAGTGTATCCCGCGGATCATGTTTTTTTATTTTTTTCAGAATTTTCATATTTTTACAAATATTTTTAATCAACATTTCTATGAAACCAGAAGTAACCCAAACAAACTATTTGTATACCTGAAGGACGATTGAATGTTTTCACAGCATTGGGCCACATGCTGATGGCATCGGCCCAGCGTTGGGTAGACAATCAGTGCTGCAGGTGTGTCCTCTCGTGTCCTGACTATGAGACACCAATTAGCGGCGACTGGTTTGATCTTACCGTCTGATACGTGGGAATATGTGATCTAAAGTGCTGAATATTGCTGACTTGTTTTGTTTACATGGCAATATACGACCTGGAAATACAACTATGTCACTCTTTTTCAGTGCTTTGAAATTGTTTTTTGTCTTTTTCGTATTTTCAGTTAAGATCAGTAGGCTATATAGCTTCATATAAATTAAATTTTCAAAATTGACAACATTTAAAATGTCTCATCCAAAGGGGTCCCTTTAAAATCGTGTTCAATGTTGTAAATTAAGAGATTGCGTAGAAAAAGCTATGTTAGTCTGGATTGAAAGCTAGTTAGAATTGTACAGTTGAGTATTTTGCTGTTCAATTTATTTCACAGTTGAAGACTTTTGAACGACAAACTTCTGGTGTGTTGTCTTGATACATCCAATCGGTCAGTGTTTGGCTTTCTGGTGAAACAAATCTTGTAAATAAACGGGAGGAATTTTAGCTATACACTTCAAAACTAAAGATTGGTTCAAGACAAAGATTAAATAAAATAACTCACACTAAAAAATAAATCAACATTTTCATTAATGATACCCAACTTGAACAAAAAAAACATGGTAAACGTCTAGGTATTCATATAGACGAATCTTTGACATGGAATTTGCAGGTAGCAAACATGAAAACGATTGTGGTGTATAAATTGTTTTTGTTAAAACGTATACGACCCTTCCTTCCAACCAAAAATCGAATCCAGTACTATAACTATTATGTAAAACACATATTCATGATTCATACAAAATTAAAATTCACCGGTGACGTCAGTCTATTGTTGAAACAGTAGATTCGGATCTACGAATATACTGTTATTTTTCATACTGGCCCAGGCGGGCACAGTGATTGTTATGCAGGATTTACCATGACATTACATGGCCAAGGTTTCTTGCTTGATCACACTGACTATTTTATCTATCAATTCTTGGAACACATGTACCTATTTTGTGTATTTTAAGTCGAAGAAAGAACTCAATTACGCTAGATTCGTATATCTGAATATACTCGGCGCTGCGTGCCTCGTACATTCAGATCTACGAATCTATCGAATTTCGTTATTTCTCCTTGACATAATTCAGCGTTGTAAGGGTTAACAAGATGGGCATGTAATCCTGGCTACTAGAGACTAAACACCGGATGTGAAAAACAGGGCCAGCAACGGAACAACAAGCAGAGAGCCCG
The DNA here is from genome assembly GCA_964017125.1 of Flabesymbios commensalis. Lineage (NCBI taxonomy): Eukaryota > Metazoa > Annelida > Polychaeta > Terebellida > Flabelligeridae > Flabesymbios > Flabesymbios commensalis. The sequence goes on from OZ024908.1 coordinate 57,700,308, forward strand.
ATTCCCCAAGCAGTGTAACTGAGAAAGTCCCCGTTACTAATGCAGATGTCGGTGTCCCCATACCGGTTGTCAATTTTACATCGCATTGGAATGGAGAGTGTAGGCTTAATACCGCTACCAAAATTAAAACAGACACGCCTACACAATTGGCCAGATGTTCTACCAGAGCAGAGGCAGATAGCCAGCCTACTAAAACCTCGAGTGAGATAGTAGATAAAACAGAAAAACTTAAAACACTAGTACTCGGGGCTTCAAACATGAAGTCAGTGAATGGGAATCAACACACCATGATCATAGCCGAGAGCGGAAACACACTACAAAATATAAATGGAATGCTGAAAAAAGCCGAAACAAAGTCAGGTGGTAAGCTCACACCAGATAATATAGTTGTTCATCTCGGAACAAATGATATCATTCATGGTAAAGATAATCAGAACAGAGATACAGACATTATACTCAACGTTGCTGAGGCGATGGGTTCTCTTGAAAAGGAGTTTCCCAAGTCGCAAATATACATGTGTAGTATACCACCCAGGAAGGGTAGAAGTGATCAAACTCACAAGCATAATCAGACAGCACGATCTATCAATTCCTTTATGGACGGTTATTGTCAACGCAATAAAACCAACTTGAGCTATATCAATACCTGGGCTCTGCTTACCACCTTACAGGGCGGTGTAATCAACAGGTATTTCGAAAAAGATGACAGTACCGGTCTCCACTTCAACAAAGATGGCCGAAGCCTGACATGGAATCTGATTGAGAGCTCACAACAAACACCTGCAGACTCCAAACGTAAAGCTTCACATACTTCCCCAGCAGCTAACACCAAACTAAGTAAGGAAATACGTATGAACAGTCCTGAGACGACTAGAAATGTGTACAGCCCACAGGCCTCTACCTCAACCATGCCTGGCTTTACATCAAATTTACATTTTTACATCAAAATTAGCATCCGTGCCAGGCGCGCGATGGTAAGGCACTATCATCAGACCATCAGAATGACGTCTCAGTACAGTCTTTAAAAAATCTGAAGATTATGTTCCTAAATGTATGTGGACTAAAAAGCAAATTGAGATTCCCGGACTTTAATGACTTTATCATGGGGTACGACATAGTTTTGCTCACAGAAACTAAACTTGATGAGATGGATTCCATAGTGATTCCTGGTTTTAATATATTTACAAAAAATCGAAAGCTTAAAAAAAGAAAATCTGGTGGTGTTGCCCTGTTATTGAATAACAAAAGCAATTCAGCCGTAGAAATTATTGATAGTGACATTAAGGAAACTCTATGGTTTCGGTTAAAAGAACATAATACAAAGGAAGACATTGTTTTTATTGTTATATATAATCCCCCACAGGACTCTCGATACGCTGATCCAGACATTTTTAGTTATATTGAAAATCATGTTGTTCATTTATCTAAGAACCCGAAGACAAAGTTTTGCTTGGTTGGAGATTGTAATGCCAGAACGGGAAATTTAACTGAAGTAATTATTGACGACACACTGTCTGTGAGAAGTAATAATGATGTACAAAATGAGGTTAACCAGAGGGTTAATAAGGACAGTGTTGTAAATAATTATGGCCGCATGTTAATACAAATGTGTAGAAACCTAGATTTTATTATTGTAAATGGAAGGTGTGGCACTGATACCACAGTTGGTCAGTTTACATGTAAAAACGTTAGCTGCGTAGATTATGCTATTGTATCTAAAAGTCTGTTATGTGCCGTTTCCTAATTTAAAGTGCTGGAGTTTCATGAAATATTATCAGACATTCATTCACCAATAGAGCTACATATATCTTTCACATGTAACCCTCATACTCGATCTGGAGATATGGAAGAATCTAATTTAACCGAAAAAAACAGACCTAAATGGAAGGGTAATTACAAAGATAACTTCACTCAAAATCTGAGTTCATTAAATTTAGACACCGTTACTAGAAAGATTCAGGCCATTTCAAATAATGCGGACCCAACATTGGATGATATAAATGAATTCATTACTGACGTGTCCACTTTGATCACAGAATCAGCAGAAACATCTAATATGCTGAATAAAACGCGTATTAAAAAAGAAGTTGGGCTGCGTAAACGTTACCATGACCATAAGCCATGGTACACCAACGAATGTGAGGTCAAGCGAAAAGAGTATTTCAAATTTAAAAACAGATATAGAAACCTGAGATCCCACGAAAACGAGGTGAAAATGGTGACGGCTAGTAAACAGTATAAAATTCAAATTAAAAAGGCCTTTAGAGAGCACCAAAACTCAATTATAAAAAAAAATTCGTTGCTTAAAATCATCTGACCCAAAACAATACTGGAAATTACTTTTTGAGAATGGAAATAAAACTCCCCAAAATAATGTCACACTGAATGATTTTAAAGAACATTTCTTAAATTTGAACACTGATGAAACATCTGAAGAAGTCATATTTAACTTAACAAGTCATGATAATGACGATACTACATTAAATTCATCTTTTTCAGTAGATGAAGTTAAAAAATGTATACACAAATTGAAGACTAATAAATGTCCAGGCCCGGACAACATATTAAATGAGTTTTTAAAATATTCACCTCAAAATATATTGGAGCTCTATACAGATATTTTTAATGTAATCTTGAAATGTGGAGTGGTACCACAACAGTGGTGCATCGGCTACATTCACCCTTTATATAAAAACAAAGGTGACCCAAATGACCCGAATAACTATCGTGGAATTACAATAACAAGCTGTTTAGGCAAACTCTTTACAACTTTAATAAATTCTAGACTTGGTAAATTTGTTGAAGATATGGAATTACTTGGACCAGAACAAGCCGGCTTTAGAAGTGGATATTCTACTGTTGATCATATTTTTGTGTTAAATTCTTTGATTGACTTCTATCTGTTTCGTAAGAAACGTTTATATGCATGTTTTATTGATTATAAAAAGGCTTTTGACTCAATTCAGAGACAACAGCTGTGGATGAAGCTTTGTAATCTTGAAATACAAGGGAAATTATTTAATGTAATATATGATATGTATACAAAAGTAAAGTCGTGTGTAAGTTATGGAGGGCAATGCAGTGATTTTTTTCCATGTGAGATGGGAGTTAGGCAAGGGGATAACCTTTCACCCCTATTATTTAACATTTTTCTTTCAGACCTTAAGTCTTACTTAGTGAACAAATATAATGGTCTATCAAATATCCATGATATCGCCACTGATACAATGGATGATAACCTTGTTAGCTATCTGAAGATATATGTACTTTTATATGCAGATGACACAATTTTACTCGCTGAATCACCCGAAGAATTACAAGCAGCTCTGAATAGCATGAATTTGTATTGTAATGATTGGAATTTAAAAATTAACGTTTCAAAGACCAAAGTGGTAATTTTTTCCAGAGGTAAAATAAGAAAGCATCCTCATTTTTATTTAGGAGATAAGCTGCTTGAAATATGTTCTGATTATTTATATCTTGGTGTAAAATTTAATTATAATGGAAAATTTTCTAAAGCTCAGCAAGAACTCTTTGATAAAGGTAATAGAGCAATGTTCAGTATTTTGAAAAGAAGTAGACAACTTAATCTCCCCATAGACTTGCAATTACATCTGTTTAATGCTATTGTTCTTCCAACGGTGTTATATGGCTGTGAAGTATGGGCACCTGAAGATTGTGTCATTTTAGAGAAACTACAGCTACGTTTTTGTAAATATATTTTATCTGTAAATAAATGTACATACAATAACATGGTATATGGAGAATCGGGTGTTCCCCCCCTCAAGGTACATGTCAAATGTAGAGCCTTATGTTTTTGGGCCCGTTTGATTACGGATCAAAAATGTAAACTTTCATCATTAATTTATAAATTGTTTTACTGTATGTTTGAGCTAAATATTTACGAATCAAAATGGATATTGTATATTAAGGATAGTTTGATAGATTGTGGCTTTCCAGGTGTATGGAATGCTCAGCACATCCCCAATAGTTTTGAATGTTTCAAGGAGGTAATTAAAAGACGTTTAGAAGATCAATTTATACAGAAATGGTCGGAAGAATTATTTAATAGTGGCAAATGTACAGACTATAGGATTTTCAAAACTAATTTTATTCTAGAAAAATACCTTTTATTAACTGCACCGAATATAAGAAAATCTATAACCCGTTTCAGATGCAGGAATTCCAAACTTCCCATTGTACTCGGTAGTTTTTGTGGTATTTCACGTGATAGACGTACCTGCACCTTATGTCACAACAGATTCATCGGTGATGAATATCATTATCTTTTCGAATGTGGGCACTTTGAAAGAGACAGAAAAAAATTATTAAGCTGCTACTTTTATGATAGACCCTCAACATTTAAAATGCATGCATTATTCTCAAGTGAAAACCGGGAGTTATTGTATCACCTAGCACAATTTATTATTATTATAAATAACGTAATGAATGGTTTAAATTAATAACGATTGGCATGCCCTTGTCACAGGTATGTTATATTTACTCACACTGTATCGCACACCTGGCTTCTCATGTCCTACGGGATCCTGAATAAACTACCTTGTTACCTTGTTACCTTGTTACCTTGTTACCTTGTCTCAATACGTGCTGTGATTCCTCCCTCCTAGCAGAATATCAGGAATTCTCTCCAACCTCCCTGACTGATGATCTAATATAGCTGACTCTGGCCCAATGATACACAGGCATTATCGATTGTCTTATGTAACTACACAAGTTAAATCATATACCGTTTAATCACAAAAACACTGAAACCAGACTTCTAAAGCCGGAAGGTACTGAGCTGTTTTTCCTTTTTAAATCAGCTCAGCAGACACAATACGTTAAATCTTACACCGTCCAGCATTGGGTCGCGATGTAATAGCTCATTCCTGCAATGAAATGTAATGTCGATCACATCCAAACTGGGCTTCCTCCAAACTTGTATTCAATGACGGGCCAAGTACGAAGCCGTCGCCCCATTGTTGAATCAACGTGTTTCGTTTTATCTCGCCTCTTGACTAAACACAAGGGAACGTTTCATGGCCATTTGATGCCAGTATGCCTGGCCGTAGCCCAGTGAGTGACTGGGGCAGACATAATGCCATGACAAGCACTTGTCATACCTCAGACATCAATACATACTTCAGTACTGCCATGCAAAGCCAACATGCAGTATCTGCTCTCTTTACATGTAAGAACGTAAGCAGATACAGCCTTTTGACGTTGCAGAGCTGAGTATTATGCCTCGCTTTGCACACGAACCTCCTCTGGCTGATGTGGTGAATGATTGATATCAGAGTTTATTTCTATAAAGCTCCAGTGTCTATCTTTTCATCCAACAGTACATTGATATGCCCATCCTTCAAATCGGTGTTTTCCATGGACATGAATGGTTTGCAAAGGACTGTTTATTTTTCTCCCAGTTTTACCATTTTTTCTCTCTCAATCTTTTAGACATGTTGTGTTACCATCGGAATGGCTTTTAGCCAAAGTGAGTCCCATATTCAAAGAGGTGGATAAACATTTGACTTGGTATAAATATTTAGGCCTGTCTAACTAGTTGAAATTATGTTTGGCGCAGCAATATCATAGAACATAGTATTGTTAAGCATACTTATTCTTGAGCGATTAACTGTGTTAGAGGCTTTTACTATTTGGACTGTCCAGCCAATACAAGACGTTTACTCAATGGTAGTTCAAAGTTGGGCCAGCATCGTAGACAGTGGACCAACATTGAAACAACATTAGATCAACATATCTCGTTTGCTGTGTACGAAGCAGCCTTATTTTCGATCAGACCACCCACGTGCGTCGGAGCTACTGAATGTTGTCCACCATTTACTTATATTATTCGATGCAGATAGATCGATCTAGCTGTCTTTAAAATTGCTTTGTGGGGTGTCACAAAGCTCAGTTCATGGCCCTATTTTGTTCCACATTTTTATAAAAATGTTTTCCAGCAAGTATAGGCCACCTTACCTCAATGATTACTTCAGTGCTAGGGAATTTTATTATTATTTTGCACGGTTAATCACCACTATTTTTTGTCAAATAGAAATGCAATGTTTTGTCTGCAGCTAAAACAATTCCATACTTAGGGGTAGGCCAACTTTCTGAGTAGAAAAAACCCCAGCTACCTCACTACTAGCCGTAATTAAAGATACTTCAGAATATACTTTGATTGTCTGAAGCCCATGCACCAGAAAAGACATTGAAACAATAGAAAATATATAGAACCGTGCTGTATTTGTATGCCGAGTATAAAACGTGATTTGTTCATTGGGCCTATGTTTTTGAAATAATAACAAATTGAATTTGGAACACTGGCTAATGGAAAGAATTCAATGCAAATTATGATGGCTGAATTCATCTATGTGTTAGCAAGGTATAGAACTCTCACCTGCAGCAAATTATTGGATCAAGCTAAATAGATAAAAAATGGAAATGAACAAAATTTCGATGTCCAGGGTCAGAACAGTTCTTGTCATGTTATAGTGCACATCCGACCTTGACACAACATTATGACGTCTTCATACTTGCCGAGTCAATCCGGTCATAATATACATCAATTCTTTACACACACAGATTGTGTGATTTTTTACTCATTTCAAGCGTGAATTCCTAACTCAATTTTCATCAGATGAATAAATTAAAAATAATAGCAGATACACGAAGATGACTTTGCTATCATTTCAAATAACACCATTTTAATCTTCTTTCAAGATATGAATGATTTTCATAATTTACATTTTAAATACAGTTATGTTTTTATTTGTTCATATGTATTTTTTTATTTATTATATCTCAATCTATTGTCTATATATTTCAACTGATGTATTATGACGGAGCTACGACGATCTCATTCCCCGGCGACCCTAGGAGATTACATGGATGCCTCGGAGGCAAAATAAATATGTATACACGCATATACAAGTCACTCTGTATTATTTCACACTGTTTTAACAAAAAAACGTGTTTCTTATGCCAGGGGTGTTAACCAAAAATCATCACAATACCTCTTTCAGCGCGGGGGCCGTCTTCAGACGTTAGAAGCTGACGTCTATAGACGTCGGTCCCCATGACATTTATTATGATTTCAAATTACACAAAAATGGTGTCAATGGTTTATACTAAACAATGAGTCAGTGTTGTCAGGGTTAATAGTGATTAAATAGGCTGATCGTCTCCTTTTAACTCACTATCAGCAATGCGAAAAAGTAGACAACCTATTAAAAAACAACAAAGCAGAAGAAAGAGATAGTTGGTATATGAGAAAACAAGATGCTGCTTATATAATACTTGAACGGGTCCCCTGATTTAAATATAAAAATGCACATCCTCTAAATAGCAACGATATGACATTTTAGTTGAATCATCGTGGAATGCACCAGCAATCATTTGTCAAAGCAGGGAACTAAACTTTGTCTGTGTACTTTTGTGAATGCGTTACAAATAACTGAACTCGACTAAAAGTGATCATTAATCTTCTGAGAATTAAATCTTAGATGAGGACTAAGCATATCAGGTAATTTAATTCCTCACCAAGCCAGGAATAACGATTCACAAACTTGTGACTGCAAACTAATTCGTTGTCAAAATATGTTTCGTTGAACCATCAAAAGGCGTCATATTAGGCTTTGTTTACACGTTTAAGAACGTAAATGTTAGCGCTCAGCACTTAACGTGTCAATAATAACATTTTCACATCCAGATTGCTTGGTAAATACCTCCATGTACATTTGTGATTAGCGATCACATGACCAGATCTTTATCCGGATAATTGGATCATTGGAAACATTTCCATCAGAATATTAATTTAATCAGCCTCCCAAAGATTTATACGATGTACACATGCGATCTCTCAACTGGTAATGACTTTTGATACATTATCAGAGGCAGTAACCGATTTGGATGGTATGAATTTGGATATTTAGTATTTTCGGTTAGGGGTTGACAATGATCAGTATCCAAGCTTGTAGCGTGAACATAAAAAAACGCACACAACATATAATAAGAGCCAGCTTGTGAATAACATAAACAGCCTAGAAAATGTTGAACCAATGTCGGCTTAATGCAAGACCACCATCTACGACGATGGCCCAACATTAAACATTAAACCAACATTGGTTCGACGCCCCGTGTTTGCTGGGAAGCCTATCACTGTCTGTGATTGGTTGCAGCTTTCGGTGACAATTAATGCTGCTCTGCAAAGCCAAAATGCTTGTGAAGTAAGCATACTGCCTTTTGCATTTGCATAGCAGAATGTTTGATGAAGTTGAAGCTGTGCGATTGAGAGTTAAATAATCATAATATTTAGTGAATTTGATTTGTTAGGCAATGTATGATTGGACTAACCTTGCTAAAGTGTTCCAATTTCATATGTTCACCTGCGACTAGACGTCGCCAGTCGTCGGATGGTTGATGTTACTGCAGTAGACGTCAGACTTGGTGGAGAAAGGCTCCATAGATAATTTTAGGGAAGAGAAAAACTGTAGGGGGCGGGGAATTGACCAGTATCAAATCATTTCAGGATCCGCATGTTATCCCAGCAAACAGGATACCGCTCGTCTTGGTTGGATGTTGGGTCCACGCCTCATACGGGTCCCACAATTAATCAACGTCATCTACCCTCTTTTGGTATGAGCTTTTACAGTTTTAGCCTGGACATGACCGGTACGATAATATAGCCTCTTCCCCTTTCCAACCGATGCCTTATGCTAATATCATTTGTAAACACAGCTGAAGTTTGTTCTGTATTAACATTTAGCTGCATTGACTGGTTTCTAGAACATACAGCGTGGACATAAGCCGGAATACAGCGGTCCCGGTTTAAAATAATCCTGAACAGATCAATCCCATCCCGTGTCAGTAATGACATGAACACGACACATATATTCCAGGTTGGGACAATATTGGACTAGCGTCTGGACCAAATTTGACACCTGCTTGGGCCATTCTAAAGCAACGTCCCCCATTCTCTACTTTCAGATATTATCCCATCTGGTATTCAGGTAGTAGATATATGGTGGGATGGAGAGCCCCTCGCGCCGAAAGTACCAGTAAGTGACCGTTGGAGTCTCTAGTGTAGGGTCGCAATGGCGGACGAGGGAAACTGCCCAATCTTCACCATTTCAACACAAACTTCCTTCCCCGTCGAGTCGACGGTTCCAAATAAATCATAAAACTCTTTTCCACTTGTCATGTTTATTCATTAGACATCTGGCAACAACAAAGCACAACCTCCGCGCACGGCACGTCCTGTTTGACTCAGAGAGAGGGACCTACGGCACGTCCGTAGTCGTCGAGTGAAACGTCTGAAGTGCGGGAAAAGTACCAAGACCGCATGATCTGCAATTGTGTGCGCCCGGCACCAAGGTACGGAAACGAGGCGGTCGTCCACAGCTTCTAGCGTCCGAGAAGCCGGGGATAACTGCCACCTAAACTTAATGAAGTCAGGATCCTACATTACCCCGGGTGAGTGATAACGCAGGACCCAACTGACGTGTAGGAGACCGCTTCGTGCAAGTAGCGGGGTTGTAAAAATATGTAACCTCTTATAACTAAGCATGGTTTAAAAAATATAGCGTGTGTGGTTACAGCGTGGGTGGTTGAAATCGCAGCATTATACATGAATTGTCCCATCCTCTTAACACCAACTGTCCTTTATGTATGTATTCATATGCTGCAAGCTGCGATCAACCCATTCATTTAATTAACATAAATTTCTATTCGTATTTTAGCAATTAACTTGCTAAAAAAAAATGTCTTTACATTTTATATATCTGTACATAATGCTGCCAGGCCTGGCATATTCATTTACAATTTAAAAACATTGTTAATACGACGCATGCGGTTAAGCCTGCCATAGATGTCGTTAGGCGCCACTATGGCGTGAACCATCTGCACGAACCGGGCAGGAGCCTGGATTATTCGTCCGACTCTAGTTTTTTGCACTGTTTGGTCGGTCGAATTTTTTTCGCGACTAGCAATATTCGCACGGTTGCTTTTGGTCGAGCCGATCACGGCGTCAGCAGCACCCGGGGTCTTACCCCGTAGATGCAAAGGTATGCGGGAATACGTTCGTAAACCACCGCCGTTCCCGTTAGCGCGGAATACTGCGGGGGCTCGCGAATGTGGCGCTAGATAAGTATTGTCTCTTTTAGACAAGTTGACTTTAACATCTAGTTGCTTTGGGACTGTGGCCGATTTTTTACTGCTTCTGACTGCCGTCGACTTTTTCGTTTTAACACTCGTCCCGTTGGACGTCGGAGTGTCCGCACTACCAGGTCTAGGTGGACCCTGTGGATTCCTACTAGATGTCCTGGTAGCCGTCGATCTCTGTGGTTTGTTTGGCGTTTTACGCTGTATGGTCGTACCTGTCTCGGGCGCGTGCCCTAGTACAGTGTTTAAAATAATGCTGCGATTTGGTCGCAAAAAACATGATCACATGTTTCGTTCGATGTGCAGTGGAACTAGTTGCTCCACGAAATGTCACATGTGGGACATGACCGGCTCAAGACCGGCGCACCAAACGCAAAAGTCGCCCTCTTGCGTTGGCAAAACAGTTAAGTTAAAAAAACGCACATGTCTGTGTCATATCACCGAACGTGCGGTGAAATGAAACAGACCTATGCATTAAGGTAAAAGTCGGTAGCGATGTATTGTAAAAGTCGGAGGCGATATAAGGCACGAAAATATACAATCTGGAATTAATAAAAAATTCACTATTAATAAAAAATTCAATATGGAGTTGAATAATAAGTGATCTGAGAAAATATGCAGGATATGAAATTATTATGTTCTGTAAGGCTGATGCAGGTAGGTATAAGAAAATGACTGCTGAAATCGTAGAATGTTCTGAAGTCGATGCTGATCTGGTTATGCTGTGCCGTACCAGTAAATGTACTGCTGATGCTGATTGCTAGCCGTGTCGGCTGAAGCAGACAATCATGTGTATAAATTCTGTCGGCTGTGCTGTTAAATGCGTTGTGCATAAGTTTATACGGCACACACTGTGTGCTGTGTTGCAGACAGGACCGTATTTGAGCAGCGCCGCAGGACGCGTGGACGGCACCTGTGACGGTCACGCTGAAAGGTCGGTCCGCATCACACATGCTGATTCGAGCCACAAAACTGTCAGCATTAATAAAAATCAGGTTACGTTACATAGTTCATATCAAATTAAAATCGTTTATTAAGTAAAGTCATTTAAATAATGAAGCACTCAGTCTGCGACCTATTTGGCTAGCTGTGCAGGCCTGAGCGAGTATAAAAATGTCATAATATTTGTGAACAATGCCAAACAGTAATTGGCCGTGTTAATATTATTTTCAATCACCTTGTTGAAGTGTGACCTCTACCGTGTCGGTGGCTAGCCTCCATATTGCTGGCGCACACCCCAGGCCCTTGGCCAGGGTATGCGGTCGCCACTCTCAGTGGCCTATGTCCGTGACGTGCGGTGCGCGGGTAGGTTGTACGTTGCCGTCTAAGTCAGATGAAAAATGTCTGTAATATGCTGAATCTTAGAAATGTAGACTGTAGAAAATGTTCATGCTATGTCGCATGTTGCGAGAAAAAGGGGTTGCAGATATAGTTGAAAATGCGTCGCTGAGGTTGTAACAGTGTTGAAACTGCCCAACCCGGGGATCGAACCACCAACCCTGACATCGTGATGCCTGAGTGCTACGCATCTAGCCAAAGAATCGACTCGTTGGCCAGAGTAGTAATCACTTCACTCCGCCATACACACACCCGGCTACATACTCTCCTCTCAAATATCTGCTCGTCCCCGAGCAGCTTTCAACACACTCGTGGGTTAACTTCTCCTGCCTGCCTTTTACCTCAACCCTATCCCCAGTGTTCTGTACTGAAGTCAGGCCTATTGGTTCTGCATTACCGGCAAGGAGAACCGCTATTGGGCGCCAATGTAACAGTGTTGAAACTGCCCAACTCGGGGATCGAACCACCAACCCTGACATCGTGATGCCTGAGTGCTACGCATCTAGCCAAAGAGTCGACTCGTTGGCCAGAGTAGTAATCACTCCACTCCGCCATACACACACCCGGCTACATAAGTGCTGTGCACTAATTCACAAAGGTATATATTGATTTTAGTGAAAACTGAAGGTCTATATTTGACGTAAGTAGTTTTCACTTATTCACACACATGCATAATGGTATAGTGAAAACCGTAGGTCGAAATTGTACATAAAAAAATGCCAGATACAATTATGACATGCTATGCTAAGCTAGGATAATAGTATTTTGTAAATCGACCTGGGTGAATTTTTTTTTTTTTCACGCAAGTCGAAAAACACATGCAAATATTGGCAATGTTTCGCAATAGCGCAACTGTCAAATCAAATATTTCTGTATTTATGAAAAATTTAAACTTGAGAAATAATCTATCGTGAGAAAATTTCGTTCTCAAACTGATGGACTAAATGTGACTGCGAAGAAAAACAGTTACATTTATAATTTTAGAAAAATATTTCAAACGTGACTGACAGTAGTCTATGCTGATTGATGATATAGTATATCATTTCGCTGAAAAATGATGTCTGTGATGAACATTCCACGTTTTTTTTTTATAATGGCACGTTCATCACTGAGTCATTCTTATAAACGTCCAAATCAATCGCTCGCTTTCATTCATTGATTGACGTATAAACCGGCTGTCGTCGTAGCGGTTGTGTTTATCTCGTCTGTGGTGGGTGTGTGTATGATGTATTGTCGGTGCTGCTAACATGTGCGGCAGACAGCATGTGGCTGCCTGTCTGTGTCAGCATGCGTGGAACGGTGTGTACATAGAATCATGATCAGCGGCCCCGTCTCGCCTCACATTAGCATATTCATTACCTACTGCGTGCCCAAATAAGGCGCTAAATAGGCTAGAGCGATTACAAACACCGAAGGGCGTTTTAAAGTGAAAAAAAATCTCACACAATTAGTGTTATAATGTCGTTTTCGAAACAAATTATTTATATTTCCTCTCTTTCAATCGTTTTGAAAAAGAAAATTTATAAATAATTAAAAAAAATAAAAAAATATTAAAACTAGTCCGTGTAAAATTTTGAACACGTGAGGAATCAGCTCCACCAAATCAAAATGGCGGCCTAATTCATGCTAATGTGATGTGGCGACACAGGTTCACTGTCCAAATGCATGCCGGTTATGGCGTGACACGTGTTTGCCCACGGCGGGCGATCAGCTAAGTTAGGGGAACCAGCGTCCAAAATGGCGCTCACCTACCAAATACATGTACAATATTCAGCATTCTCTGAAATAACATATGATAATAGTAATCAAATATTGACCTACGGTCCTGGGAATATTTTAACAGACCAAATAAGACCGTTTATTGACATTCATTTAGGGAAACAATTTTATTTTGGCCCTAAACCTAATAAAAGTTACCCGAGTCGAAGCGATATTTATAATTTCTTGTTGATTTTGCTGAAAAATCGAAAAAATGACGAGGCTTTGTCTATGGACTTTAAAATCGAGTCACCCAATTATGGTAATCAACAATAAAAATGAGTTACCGAAAATACCCACTTCCTATTCGCCTACAGTGGCATTAATAGGATGAAAGCATTTAACAAACTCTTACATTGAAAAAATGGTAGACTAAGTCTATGGGAATAATTTTCAGGATTCTTCTAGAGAAACCAACATGGTCGCCATCTTGAAAAAGCGCCAAACACGTGGGATTTCGTCCAAAAATTAGAAATTTACGCCGTTTTCGACGTAAAAAAACGTGCTTCTCCTCTGATAACTCTTTCTGACTAATTTAAACTGGCATATAAAGAATGACCTACAGTTTTCACGTACCTGATGAAAAAAATGCTATTGATTTTTTTCAAAAAATCCCTTAAAATTTGATCAAAACTATCTGGCGTCTAGGTGAAAATACTGTTGCGTTGACTATCAGTCGTCAGGGGTCACCAGTATGGTGGGATGGAGAGCCCCTTGCGCCGAAAGTACCTGTAAGTGACCGTTGGAGTCTCTAGTGTAGGGTCGCAATGGCGGACGAGGGAAACTGCCCAATGTTCACCATTTCAACACAAACTTCCTTCCCCGTCGAGTCGACGGTTCCAAATAAATCATAAAACTCTTTCTCCATTTGTCATGTTTATTCGTTAGACATCTGGCAACAACAAAGCACAACCTCCGCGCACGGGACGTCCTGTTTGACTCAGAGAGAGCGACCTACGGCACGTCCGTAGTCGCCGAGTGTAACGTCTGAAGTGCGGGAAAAGTACCAAGACCGCATGGGCTGCAATTGTGTGCGCCCGGCACCAAGGTACGGAAACAAGGCGGTCGTCCACAGCTTCTCGCGTCCGAGAAGCCGGGGATAACTGCCACCTAAACTTAACGAAGTCAGGATCCTACAGATATCCTGCCCTGTTTAGACGGTATATCCACAAAAATAGCCTAAATTTCTATTCACTTTTATTTTATTCACTTTGCGTAATCTGACACATAAGATTTAAAGACAATCCCTTAGCAAGGTGTCTTCTCAAAACCTCATTTCACAAAATGGCGACTTTAAGAAGACAGAAAATGTGTCATAGCAGAGTAATCTGCCACCAGAGCCTCCTTAATAATAATGTCAGAAAGAACCCACCAAAGCCCCCTATAGTAGTAGATACCAAAGGCAGGAAAAAACCCACAAGGGCCTCATAGATACTAATGTCAGCAAGAACCCACCAGACCTCCTAGATACTAAATTAATAAATGTCAGACAGAAACCACCACAGCCTCATAAAGATACTAAAATCAGACAGAAAAATAAGAGCTTCCGCAATAGTTATGTCAGACAGAAGCAACCAGAACCTCCTAGATACTAATGTCACACAGCAAAAACAAGAGCCATCCTAAATATTAGTGTCACATAACCCACATAATAATGACAGAGAAAAGTATACCAGAACCTCCTATAGATACTAACGCCAACACTGTCAGCTGTGTGGGTGTATGAGATTTCCTATCTGCCTCTCATATACCAATGGTGGCAGAGGCTGTGTAAATGTACTATATTTTTTTCTGACACAATCTATGCCATTATGCTAAGTGCAGATCAACAAATGTCGTAAAGCAGCTTTTTATATCATAGTTTTTCAGACCCTGTGATCACGTCTGTCTTGACCTCACCAGGATTGACTAATATATAGGCTAATAAAACTGATCCAATGTCATAGGATCCCCATCACCATGAGACAACAAAAAAGTCGAAGAGCAAATGCCTGCAATATCTTGTGTGTGAGTACACCAATTATGGAAGAAACAAAAAAAGTGCATTCACTTTCAAACACCGGACTCGTTATACTAACTCTTCCTCACCAAACACGAACCTACACTATCCCCTTCAAATACGAGAGATGCATCCAAATTTAGATCAATGTTGGCCCACCATCTAAGACGCTGGTCCAACATAGCACCAACTTTGCGTGAATGTCTCTTGTTTGCTTGGATGTGATGAAAGATTGATATCAGAGAATAAAGTTAAAGGGACTGGCCCAGGCTAAAATCATCAAAAAATCGGTGATTTTATTTCGGGTTCTCAATATGACCATATGATGTAAGCATGTACATAGACTAGAACTGCAAATTTTTATAATTTTTCTGCTGCGCATTCACCAGTTAGGCTAGATATAGAGACGAAATTCCCGCATTTCCTATTTTTGACATGGTTGTCAATAATTAGAAATCAGGAATTTCGTCTCTATATCTAGTCTAACTGGTGAATGCGCAGCACAAAAATTATAAAAATTTGCAGTTCTAGTCTATGTACATGCTTACATCATATGGTCATATTAAGAACCCGAAATAAAATCACCGATTTTTTGATGATTTTAGCCTGGGCCAGTCCCTTTAATTTCTTCAAAGCTTCATAGTCTATCTTTTTATCCAACAATACATTCACTTGAACGTCCTTCAAATTTGTGTTTTCCATAGACATGAACGATTACGATTTTTAAACAATCGTTTATTAATTTTTCGACTCTCAGTCATGGCAGTTTTCTTTTCTCAATTCTCTAGACACGGCTCTTTCTAGCACATAGCTTCCAGCCAAATTCAGTCATCCTAAACACAGCAGAATTGGGTTCCGTATTACCAATTAGCTGCATTGACTGGTTTCTAGGACATACCGTAGGCATGTACATGAGCCGGAATTCAGCAGTCGTGGTTTGAAATAATCCCCCACGGATCAATCCCATTCCGTCCCCCTAAGGACATGAACTCGTATAGATCGCAGGCTGGAACAATGTTGGAACAGCGTCTGCAGCAATGTTGGCACCTAATTTGTCCATTTTAAACGACCTCCCTCATTCTCCAATTTCAGATAGTGGGTGGAGGGACTTGCTGCAGTTTTTACAGCCACGGCATGTCACTCCATAGTTCGGAATTCATTTTTTCACCTTTACTGGTATCCAGGTAGGAAGTATATCCTGCCCTGTTTAGCATAAATTTCAACAAAAGCAGCCTAAAGGTCCATTTTTTTATTCACTGCACATAATCTGACACAAGAGATTCAAGGACAATCATTTAGGAGGATGTATTTTATTTCAAAAACTGATTTCACCAAATTGAGGCTTCGTAAAGACAGGTAAAAAAAACAGAACACACCAGAGCCTTCTCGATACTAGGGTCAGGAAGAAATACCAAGATATTAATATCAGACAGAACCCACCAGAGCCTTCCAGATACTAATGTCAGACAGAAACCACAAGAGCCCCCAGACACTAGTGTCTGCAACAAACAACCTGGAAATCGCCAAGATGTTAAAGTCAGAAATAACCCCCACTAGAGCCATCTAGATATTAAAGTCAGACAGAACCCAGAAGAACCTTTTAGATTATGTCAGACGGAAACAACCAGAGCCTCATATAGTACATGAAGATGCTGATGCCAGCACTGTCAGCTGTGTGGGTGTACCAGATATCCTATCAGCCACTTGTATAGTATTGTCTAATGGCAGACAGCCTACTATAGATACTAATGCCAGCACTGTTAGCTGTGTGGGTGTACGAGATCTCCTATAAGCCTCTTCTATACCAATGTTAGGCAGAAGCTCTGTGAATGTACGATATTTCTCCGGGAAAAATACCATTATGCTAAGTGCAAATAAACAAATGTGTTGGAAGCTGTAAATGCGGGTTTTATATGATCATAGCTTTCCAGACCCTGTGATCCCGTCTGTCTGGACCTCACCAGGATGGTCGGTGGTACGCTAATATACCTGTTTCAATGACCACGGATCCTTGAGACTCTAATAAAATACATCACCATCAGGCAGCATAAAAGGCCGAAGAGGCATGAAAAGGCCGAAGTACACCAATTGGGCCTACGATGAAAAAAAGTTATTCACTTTCAGACGTCGGCCTCGTTATATTAAGTTGTTTACTGTTTCTCAGCCGGCCAATGGGGACTGTAAGTGCGTCATAATAAGGTGATATTGCGGCCATCTGAGACCCTTCAGCCCGAGTCCTGCGGTACAAAGCTCAACGTCAGTATCTGCTTACTTTACAAGTAAGCAGATGATGTCTTTTGACTTTGCAGATCACCACTGCTACACTGGGGTGTGGTGATGATGCTTAGTTAAAATATTGTATTCACAGCAGGGTTCTCATTTAAGCAAAACGTTTTACTTCAAAAGTGATTGTTTCATTCTGATACGATACGACTACGATGTATCCTGACCCCCAAACAACAAAAAGAAAAAGCAGCTCAACACATAGTCCATCAGCAGACAACAACACGAAGGAACAGAAGCTTGACAACAGCCCACAACATGCCAATACAGACCTGATTACATTCACAGACACACAATAGGACATTCGCCAGGCAGGCCACAGTGGCCCACACGACGTAATTACTCGTGAAGTACCTACCAGCGATACTAGACACTCTTCTCAGAACATTGAGCTGTCTAAATTGAACATCATTAACCTGAACGTGTGTGGTCTTAGATCTAAGCTAAAACTATTGGACTTTGAAGAATTTATTCAAAAATATAAACTGATATTTCTAACTGAAACAAAACTAGATGAACTAGATGATATTGATGTTCCAAATTACAAGATATTTACAAATAACTGGACAATTAAAAAACGAGCATCTGGTGGTGTTGCTATTCTCGTTCACAATTCCCTATCTGACTATGTAACTGTTCTTGACACTGATATCAAAAGTACAATATGGATTAGACTGAATAAAAACATCTGTCAAATCCCCATTGTATTTGGTCTAATATACAATCCGCCAGAAAATTCACCATATGCTGACATCTCAATATTTGACCAAATTGAAGGGTCCGGGTCGTTATTCCGACAGGTCGTTGTTCCGACAGGTCGATATTCCGACAAACAGGTCGTTATTCCGACAGGTCGTTATTCCGACAGGTCGATATTCCGACAGGTTGTTATTCCGACAGGTCGATATTCCGACAAACAGGTCGTTATTCCGACAGGTCGATAGTCCGACAAACAGGGTCGATATTCCGAAAGGTCTATATTCCGACAGGTCGTTATTCCGACATAAAAATAATAGTGATGAGAGGACTAACCACTATTAACAGCTACTGTGGTGATGACTAGCGATAATGGTATCTTAAATACTAAGATTGTTACTTGTTAACTCTTTCCGTGCTGCATCATTCTTTGACATGTGTTATTCATTTGAAGCTTGCATTTGTGATGCAAATGTCAACATCAAATAGGCGTTTAAAAGTGAACCAGTTAGGACTAATAATTTACAGTCGGTGCTTTATTTGAGATATGAACGCATTTGCCCCACACTGAAAGGGTTAACCTACTCTACTCTTGAGTTTCTGGGAGCTATTTGGGGGGGGGGGGGGTGTTTTTGAGCGTAGTGTATATTATAGGCCCACACTTCTTTGTACAGCTGTGATATATAGATGCGTTCAGATCCATTGTCAAGCTTAACGTGCCAACCAATGGCATAACTAAATTTATGACAACGTATTTGATATCAAAAATGTTTTTTTTACAATTGCAGATGTATACAATTATTGTATATATTTATGTATATTCCAGCCTAACAATTGAATACACTTAATTATTGTTCCCACACATTCCCCTGATTTTTCCCTGACTGCTCGGAAAATACATCACCAACTATTAAATTGAGCAAAATATTATGCTCAATTTAAAAATGCTGGTACAAATTAGCTATCTCATCAACATAAGTACTGAAAATAATAATACTTATAATAAATAATACTTATTATTACTTATAATAATAATCGAGGTGGAAGTATACAGTCAGAATGAATATCCTTCAGAACTATCATCTTATCTTAAAATGATCATCTTAAAATTTCCTAACTTTGCCCTCCCTATGAGGATGGATGTATTAGCAGTGATGGAACAATTGAAGTTTTATAGCTGTGTTGCGTAAAATCTAAGACAGTAATATGAAAATCTAAGCATGTTGTTGTGTCTTGAGTCACAATTATACTATTATATATAAATAAAAACACATCTCTAGGTCCAATATACACGCAACCAACTCCAACATGTTTGATAAAACATGATATCGAACAACAAATACTATAATATTTTTATTATAAATACTATTACTTATTATCTTGCTCATGTTCTTGGCGCCAGGATAGCTCATTGGTCGCGTGGTGGACTCGAGAGTCCGGGGGTACCTGGTTCGAGTCCCGCTGCGGCCGAAATCTGTCCTTGGTGTACACATATGGAGTTACCCAAACTGTTCAAATTCGTGGTATAATAATAGCAACCGAACATATAACCGATTCGCGCTGCCTAAAAAAACGTACACACACAAAAAAAAGAAATAAAAATGTCAAAGTTGACATGTGAACGGTCAATAAAACCTTTCAAAAAAAACTTTCGTCCTGGCTGGAAACCGGCTCTTACAAACAAATGAAATCATAAGCTCTTAATTTCGACGTCTGACTCAACTCTTTTGTGCCCTTAAGCAACTAATATATATTTTAAAATCGATTATGAAAACCGTAGGAAAATGCTATTAAGTGTTATTAGTTGGCAAGTTATGACGTGGGCTTGTTATGAACAGCGGCCATTTTGATTTATCTAATATGGCTGATACACAGGAACTCCAAAGACTGGCTCTGGTAGCAAATCTTATGGATAGGTCGTTAACAATGCCTGATACAGACGATTGTGTTGCTGATCTGCGTCGTTTAAACCGGTATCACGTCGTATATTTATTGAAGAAATAACTTTTAGATATATTTTTGTGTTATAAATAATTTCCAAAGCAATTTTAAAACATCATAAATCAATTCTAAATATTCGAAAACCATAGAAAAGGGGTCTCACATGCGTCTCTATGTCTATTAGTTTACAAGTTATGAAATGACCCTAATTTGAATGGCGGCCATCTTGGATTTGTCAAATAAAGCGCCCACGGCGAGAGTTCAGCTTGGCTCCCGCGATAAATCAAAAGTATTATGCCCTTGGCCATACGTGGTCCAAATTTGGTGCTTTTGGGACGATTTTAACAATTCGGGGGTAAATATGAGTTAAGCCCCCTGACTAATTTGAATACTTATGATATGGGTCTAACGCCATTATAAATATTTTATATTTTATAATATTTTAAAGTTTTCAGTTCTGAGACTGACTTTAGACGTCAAATTCTGACGTATAAAGTCGGTCTCAGCGCTGAATTTGTTGTCTTATTATTGGATGACATGTATCAGACAGTTTAATTTGGCATCACATGTTCTTATGCAGATACATTTAAACAGTGTCACTGGTTAAAATAGTGATTTTACCATTTTTGTATGAAAAACACGTAAAATGCTATATTCTGAGAAAATGCAGCGTCTGTGGCATTTAAGAAATGGAGTTTCAGAATCAACAATAAATTCTGAGTTAGAAACACTCTTTAAATCTTTTGGGCCCAGACAAGTAATTAAAAGTGGTTCATCTCACAGACTAATTCACATTATAATTTACATCAAGGAACTGTCGGAATAACGACCTGTTGGAATATCTACATGTCGGAATATAGATCTGTCGGAATAACGACCCGTCGGAATATCGACCTGTCGGAATATAGACCTGTCGGAATATAGACCTGTCGGAATAACGACCTGTCGGAATATCGACCTGTCGGAATATAGACCTGTCGGAAAATAGACCTGTCGGAATATAGACCTGTCGGAATATCGACCTGTCGGAATATAGACCTGTCGGAATAACGAGCTGACCCCAAATTGAAAACTATATTGTTGATATTATCTCCCTAAATTCAAACGCTGGAATTTGCTTGTTAGGCGATTTTAATGCAAGAACAGGTGTATTATCAGATCGAATGGAAACGACTGACACTAAGTATGAAGATGAAAATGTAATGCTGGATAATGATGATGCCAGTTGTACCACAAGTGAAAGTGGAAGAGTAAGATCAAATTGTGACAAAACTATTAATCAAATGGGTAGACGGTTAATTAATATGTGTCGTAGCCTCAATTTACATATGTTGAATGGTAGATATGGTGCAGATGATGAAATTGGCAAACCAACGTGTAAGAATTCCAGTACTGTGGACTATGTTATTATTTCGGAAAAACTCAGTGAAATTATATCTGACTTTGATATCTTGGAATTTGATGGTACTTTATCTGATATTCACTGTCCAGTTTATGCTGCTTTTAAATCAGTACCGCAGATATTGGCACACGATGAATTTAAAAATTCTGAAACAGTTTATATGTGTGAAAACATTAAATACAAGTGGAATGCCAATTTCATTGATGTATATAGAACAAATATAACTAAGTTTAAAAACAACATTGAGGAGACTATACATCAGCATAAATAAAAAGCAGTCTGTTAGATGATAATATTAATAATATTGTTAATGTCATTAGTGATGCACTAAAGAAAGCTGCATATAACTCGGGTATGGGGAAATCTCTTAAAAAAACGAAATTAAGACGAAGACAACTACCGCACAAACCATGGTATGACGAGTCTTGTGAAACATCTAGAAAAACTATGATAAAATGCAGAAATAACTATAGACGAGAACAAAGTTTGGTGAACTTAAATTTCGCAAGAAAATCCAGCACAAAATATAAAAAAAATAGTGCATAAAGCTTATTCCAAATATACACAACAAATAATTCACAAATTACGCCAACTGCAGTCTAAAAATCCCAAAGAGTATTGGAAAATAATTAAAGAGGGAAAAACATCAGAAACTCATCATAACATCTCTTTAGATATATTCAAAGAGCATTTTGAGAAACCCGCTCTTGGGAATGAAAGTGGCGATGCATGTGAGACGAACGGTGAGCTCAACAACATACCTCCTAATGAAATACTAAACAGACCTTTTACACCCCAAGAAATTGTGGAAGCTATATCAAAACTAAAAAACAATAAATCGGGGGGCTCAGATCAAATAATAAACGAGTTTTTGAAACATTCACGCCACGAATTTGCTCCTTGCTACACCAGAATATTTAACTTGATCTTAGTATCAGGGCACATGCCTGACGATTGGTGTCAGAGCGTAATTCGGCCTATTTACAAAAACAAAGGTGACCCTAATGATCCCAACAACTACAGGGGAATTTCACTGCTGATTTGCTTTGGTAAACTGTTCACAAGCTGTTTAAATGGAAGATTAACCATTTTTATTGAAAATAACAATATTGTACAAGCAGAACAAGCAGGTTTTAAATCGGATTTCTCAACTATTGATCACCTATTTGTTTTGAAATCACTAGCTGATCTGTATCTCAGTAAGCGTAAGCGATTGTACTGTTGTTTCGTCGATTATAAAAAAAGCATTTGACACTATAAATAGATCAACCTTGTGGTCAAAGATGCTAGCCTCTGGAATTTCAGGAAAATAATTTGATATCATAAAAAACATGTATGAAAAAGCCAAATCTAGCGTAGCATTAACAGCAGAAAAACAGTCAGACTTTTTCACCTGTAACATCGGTGTACGACAGGGAGAAAATTTGTCTCCGCTTCTGTTCTCCATATATCTACACGACCTAAAGTCGTTCATATCGCAAAAATGCAACGGATTAAAAGACATAGAAAACTTACAAAAAGAGTATCTTTATGAAGAAATTGTAACATTTTTTAAACTGTATATACTTTTGTACGCTGATGATACAGTAATACTTGCTGAAAATCCAAATGACCTACAAGCATCATTGGATGAAATGAAAAAATATTGTGATACTTTCGACCTGCACATCAATGTAAATAAAACCAAAATTATAATTTTTTCCAGAGGAAAATTAAGAAGACACCATATTTTTAATTTCGGAGAATTTATACTTGATACTGTAGAGGAGTATAACTACTTAGGATTAGTCTTCAACTACAATGCCAAATTCAAAATAGCAAAATCACATTTATATCAGAAAGGATGCAGAGCGATGTTCGCTCTACTTAAAAAATCCAGAAATCTATCTCTCCCGATGGATATAATGTTAAAACTTTTTAATGTACTTGTCAAACCGGTAGTGTTGTACGGAGCTGAAGTATGGGGCAGCGATAAATGTGACATACTTGAAATACTATGGAGAATTGGGTGCAATTCCCCTAGATGTTGATATTAAATCACGTATGCTAACATTTAGGGCATGATTATGTACTGGTGAAAAACACAAGATCTCAAATACGATCTACAATTTATTATATATATTAGATGAAAAAAATATATTTAAGTCTGAATGGGTGGAAACAGTTAAGACAACGCTGAACAATTGCGGATTTTCTGGATTATGGTTGAATCAATCATTGCCTTGTTCTATCGAAGTATTCAAACATTCAGTGAAGATAAGATTAAAAGATCAGTTTATTCAAAAATGGCACGAAATTATATCACAAGGAGGAATATGTACAGTTTATCGTATTATTAAAACATCGTTTGGCTTCGAAAGTTATTTAAATGAATTACCAGACCTACTCAGGAAATATTTCACAAAATTTAGATGTCGAAATCATCGCTTACCCATAGAAGCCGGTGTTCGGTCACAAGTCCTTCGTGATATGCGTATATGCTAATTTTGTGAAACAGATATTGGTGATGAATTTCATTATTTACTTTGTTGTCCTAATTTTAAAGAAGAACGTAAACATTTTATCAATTCAAAATATTGGGTAAGACCTTCAACCTTCTACCTACATAAACTTTTCAAACAGACTAAGAGTGAAAACCTTAAAAAGCTGGCTATGTTTGTGAAAATAATAATATGTAAATTTTAATATTGCAAAATGTGAATATTGTATATACTATGTCATGTGCCTTCCTGGCAACTCTGTCTTGTCTTCTACTAAAGAGGACCATCAGAATAAATTACTTGCTACTTGTTACTTGTTACTTGGTAAGGCAATTAATAAATATCTGGAGAATACATATACATATTTATGTAAACAATTAAAATCTGGGATATCTAAAAAAATCTATTTTTTGTATTCTGTTATCTGTGATCTGTGTAGATTGACTGTTATGTTCAAGTTAAAAATACTTCAAACTAATATAATGTAGATGGTTCAAACCATAATATGATGGACAGAAAACCAATGGGTGATTTGCTGGGGCTCAGTTCGGTGGGGTTTCAACGACCACTGTATATTTTAATAGGAAATCCATATAGCTAGGGCAAATTTCTTTATGGTGTGGAAAAATATGACCTAAAACAACATGCAATCACTATTTTTGTTTTATTGTGATCAGCTGATATCAGATGATGAGATCATATTTTGACAGACCGAGGCTGTCACACGTTAGAGACACAGACAGTGTTTCAGAATATACCGTGCTGTGATGTGTGGATATGTTTAATCAATTAGATGGGTGTTCTTAGTTGTTCTATATCTGCTTAATCCTGTACGTTATCTGACTGATGATCTAACGTATCTGACACTGGCCCAATGATAAGACGGCATTGGCTGATAGTCACAAGTTAAAATGTTCCGTTTAAAAAACAAAAAACGTAGAAACCGTACTTCTAAAGCAGGAAGGTATTGAGCTGTTTTTCCTTTTCAAATACCAGCTCAGTGGATCCAATCATTATCCGAACAAAGAGAAAACGTCGGCCCAATCTACAGGCTTACATTATCCAGCATTGTGTCGCAATGTCATGCCGGCTTCCTGGACCCGCTGCCAGCAATGTCGATCATATCCAAACTGGAAAGTGATCCAGCTTGACTAAACACAAGGGATGGTTTCATGGCTTAGTGGAGCGAGTATGCCTGGCCATGGTTACAGGGGACTGAGTGTCTGGGGTAGAAATAATGCCATGACAAACACTTGTCATACCCCAGACAACAACACATATTTTAGTTATGCCGTGCGAAGCCAAAAGGTAGTATCTGCTTACTATAGATCTTAGCAGATACTGCATTTTAGCTTTTCACGGCAGAATAGCAAAGGGAGCCTCCCCATGAAATTACGAATTACAGTGCATAACTTCTTATAAATTAGCAAAATGAAGGAAGGTTCAGATAACTAAATAATAATCTACACTTTTGTTATTTTTGTAAGGTAAAAGTTCAGCAGAACTTACCTAGAAAGTAAGATGAATGTCTGAGCTCCTGGATTGTATCTCTGTTTTGTACACTACATCGTGTGTACAAAAAAGATGACACATAGCTATAGAAAATGCAAATTACGCATACAATTTGACAATCTACCACCTCATGGTATTAGCAGATTGTATCGGAAACGTAAAGATTGCTCAGCAATGACACTTTAAGGAGGTGGGGAGCAGTGGTCAGAAAATCTATTTTTGGCGATTTTTACCAATTATAAAGCATCGTATTTCACAGATTCTGCTTCCCAAGCTTATGACCAAGTAGTGTTGTGTTGTTTCAATTTATACATTATACCAAATCTGGGATTATTAAGAGAAAATACCTGATATTATGGAATAAACTGTACAGTTAACCAGTCATATCGGGTAACTGTTTATAAACGCCTGGGTATTTGTAAACACTAGCAGGTTTCAATAACAACACGCCACACCGTCGGCAAAAGCTGAACTATAAAGTTGAGACACCTGTTTGCAGACGATCAAAGACCGTTTCCAAAATAAAGATTGCCTCATTTGACCATGGTCATAGTCATGATAGTGGTGTCTATTCCTGCCCTAATATTTAGGTAAGAATATCCAAAACTTACCTCTTACTCAAGAATAATTGGTTATATTGGGCATATAAATATATCGTTGTGTTACACATTTGAAATGAATAAAAACACATCATTTCACAGCCGATTTTTTTTGTATGTCGACATGAATGACTCCGGTGTGAGTTATACATTGAAGTAAATCTATATCATCTTTGCTATCACTCGACGAGATTCATCCCCCTAAATAGTCCAAATTATCGATTTATTATCTCCAAGAAGATACTTTAGTTTGGTATCAATGTTTTATGCTAAGAATTTTAATTCAGGCTCAAGAAAACAGTGGTTACAAATGTATACACAGACACGTGTTGACTGTACATGAATGGTCATAATAACCAGAAGGGATCATACCGGTACATTTTGTTGTTAACTGTGCATGACGATGTCTCGTGCAAAATTGTGGATTTCTTTCACCGGTGCACGTACCATAAAGCATGTTTTATTTTCTTTGTGGCATACGATATTATGCACAGTAATGTAAGTGCATACATTAAATGACCATGCTACCATGTTACCACGCTAAGATCAACCAATCTTGACTCACTTGAAGTTGTCTCGCTGCCGCGATCAACAGCTTCAAGGGGATGAAAGTAATATTATTTACATGAATGTACACGTCTATGATATATTTCTACATGGGCGCGTATTTATATATGTTTTATATATGCTTTATATACACATTTGACTATTGTGTGTAATTTTCTAAATATCATCTTGCTATACTCTGATAATATCTCCATGTTAAGCTTGATACATATTTTTCGAATTTAGTTTTTTTGATTTGCTGTCTCTAAACTTGACGTGTGATAACAATATTAACATGTTTCGTGTTTCTGCTTATTTATTATTTGTGTATTTTTTATTGTGCAGCTCCAAAATGTATACCGTCATATCACAAAAATATTTACATATACAATTATTAGGCCTATATATTGATCGCAGGGTGGCCCTCACGTGAAATGTTTGAGCACACGCTCAAAAATAGTAATATTTTTGCCTAACAAAATATATTTCAAACGATTACAAACGTGCTTGGCAATTGAATGGTTAATGTGGAATCAGCATATGGGATTTATGACATTGAAACAATGCTGGTCAAATGTTGGCGCACCTTCTACAACGCTGATCCCGATTGAACCCATATTGCTTAAACGAGCTTGAGTCTGTTGAGAATAGGGGTTCATTAGATCAATATTTCGAGAGGCCCAGCAAACTCCAGACATACACACAATATTGATGTGATGTCTGCAACGCTGGCCCAGCAGCAGCATTGGGCCAACGTCTCCTGTTTGCTGGGTAGTGACTAAATTCGCTCATGCTAGAAAATCTGAATAATCCCGCCACACAGCAAAATTATATCTAAAAATATTTTTTCATATTGTCAGTATACTAACATGACATGCAGACGCTCTGAGCGGGTGATTCGTAAGAAGTACACTATATTGATACAAATATTCACCAAATAGTTTCACTAGAGATATTATGAAGATGCTCCAGACGAGCCGGATTTTGTTGACAGTCTTAATATTTTAGGTTTTTGAACGATGTTTTGTGGAATCGCTAGTACTAAAAAGTAAGGAGTGGGGTGAATCGGTTCCATAGCCTGTATAGGTATCTGAATGGGTGTCTACGCGCAGAATCGTGCAAAAAGTGTAATCACAGTAGGGTTGAAATCATCATAAGTATCAGCTCTTTCCGCTTCATTTGAATACCTATGTTATGGGTCTACGACCGTTATATATTTTGGGCTCTTTCAGTGCGGTGATCGATTATGACGTCTGAGGTCGGTCCCCGCGTGCGCTGAAAGGGTAAAACAAACTTGTTTTACTTCATATTATTTGTTTATCATTTTGAAATGTCAATTGATAAATGTTTTTTTTTTAAATCGATTTTTGTATTCCATTTTCTCTGATCTGTGTAGATTGAGTATTATGCTCAAGTTATAATTACCATTATGGCATGCAATGTCTGGCGATGCTTCAACAATAAACGTATATTTTAACGGGAAATGCAACTAGGTCCTATATTATGGGGAAATATGGCTTAAAACAACATGCATGTGAAATGATATTAAAATATATTCCTTTTAATCAATTAGCTAGAGGAAAAATGAGGAAACCGGAGTTCTAAAGCCGGAAGGAACTGAGCTGTTTTTCCTCAGTTGATTCAATCTTAATTCCAACAAAGAAAAAAATGTTGACCCCATTATACAGGCTTACACCTTCCAGCATTGGGTCGCAATGTCATGCCGGCTTCCTAAATCTGCTGCCAGCAATGTCGATCACGTCCTAATTGGGCGTACGCTAAATTTTTATTTAACGACGGGCCAACGTTTTGTTTTATCTCGCTTCTTGATGGTTCTGTGGATCACTGTGATGTCAGCAAATTATAACAATTTGACATACTTTTATTGAACAGTTCTTGTTTTTAGTAAAATATTAAAGTATCTCTCGTTTCTTGTATGTTTATGTATATAAACATAGATGTGATAGGGCATGCATGTAGTTAGAAAAAACTTGAAGTCCTGTCTCGCCACCTCGTCCCAGAACTTCAATTGGGTGAAAATTACTCACATTAATATTGTGTAATTTGAGACCAAACATTTCCCATGCATCTTCCCACACAAGGCTCGGTGCTCCCGAGGTCGTAGACCGAGGCGGTCTGCGAACTCGGGATCGGCGAATAAACGGATTAAAAACGCCTATACTAGTTCTTAGCGGGTTGACGGCTAAAGTGGGTTTATTACATTTTGATAACAACAAATCCATCGCTAGACAAAAATAGTTTGTCTTGTGATGATCAGATTAATGTCGTTTGTTATAATGTGAGGAGGTTTGTTTTAAATTTTTATTACATGTAGGCTAGAACAATAACTGATTTTGCTTTCGTATTCGGACAGGTAAATTGTACCACAAACGAGGTGCAGCAGCCACAAAGGACGACTGGACGTAATTTATCGCGATCTAACATGTAGCAGCATCTTCGAAGTTTGTGATCTCAATGTTTGTTTACGATTCTTAAAATGATTTAGCCATGGTTTTGCCAGTAGTTTACCCTTAAAGTGCTGAAAATTGCTCAAATTAAATTTCCACCCACTTGAAGTTGTGTCTCGCTACCGCGAAAATTACTCATATTTGTGTAACAATTACTAATATTTGTGTTACACTAGAAATTTGAGTGACTGCAACGAAATGTTTGTGGATATGTGTGTCGTCAGCATTAACGAACAAATGTTGTTGTTATAGAGCTGAGGGGAGTTGTAAACAATGCACTGTAACCATGGCAACAGAGGGATGACAGGCGGTGATTAGCTGATTTTGTAGCGTCACCGAATTCAGCGTCTAACACAAGACTTTGAGCCAATGATGGCATAATATTGGCCCACCGTCTACGACGTAGCGCGTTCTATGGGCTGCTGACTGTGTAAAATAGGCCCACTTTGATTTTTTTTCAATAAAATGGATCTGGGTGAATTCATATTTTTGCATAGTGTGCTGTCACTCAGTGGTTAATCAACTTGTGTGAGGGGATTGTTTCTCGGACTTTAAGCGGACCGCCTCCTTTTCTTCAAAATTCCGAAAAAAATGTTATACGTACATACCAGTTGTCTACACAATAAAAAGAAAGTGAAGCTTTGAACAGTAAATTACTCTTTCATTGTCCCAATTGTGGATTATCGTTTTTGTGCTATATATGTCTTCAGAACCACGAAGTACAAGACAGCCCGCTCTTTTTCACTGTTCCAGAGTATCTCTAGATTGACAGCAATATGTCTGTAAGTCCTTAAAAGTGAACAAAACTTGCACTCGCAGCACTCGCACTCTTATTAATACAATATAAAGAGAGGGAAATCACTATCCACGAAATGTTTGTCACTTTTTATCTAAATCACCTCAAGAGAGGGAAATCACAATCCACGAAATGTTTGTCACTTTTTATCTAAATTACCTCACGTCAACGCGTGGTAATATAAACTCACCGCATTCCCCGCTTTTCAGGTCGCTTCACAGCGGCAGTCATGCACACTGTCTCAGCAGTCAAAATAGCCAAAGTGGTTGAGCCTGGCCAGAACCCCACCATTGTACTTTGCAAATCCAAAGGGCAGTATATGCTTACTTGTAAAGTAAGCAGATACTGCCTTTCGGCTTTGCACGGCACCATTGCAATCCTGCTACGTGAGGCGGTGATTCGTCTGCCGCTTTCTGTACCACCTTATTCTAAGGTTTAAATAAAATTTATATTCATAGCTGATATAAAGCGTATTCACCAATATAAACCTTGTTTACATCCGTTATTTATTGTAAAATAGTCTAAACATTATGCATTATGCAAGGTCTGGAGAGGGTAGTTCCAATAATCACTTTGTAATTATAATTGTATAAAATAACCAGATTATGATCCATGCGACTTTAGTCACTACTAATCATCAGAAACGACGGAATAAAAGTTGTTACTTTACCATTTATAATTCGTGGAAACAAAACCACTGTGGTTAAGCTTGAATTATTGCGACCTGTTACCATGGTTACAAAATCTACCCAAATTAACCATGCAAGGAAAATGGTGACATGACGGATGTATCACAATGTCATATACTAATCCTACTTTTAAAGGTGAGTCACTTGTTGACACAAACTAACAAACAGAAATAACAAAATAAAGTCATGTTTTCGCCATATTACACGCTCATATAATCACACATGCCAAACCTCAATATCTCAATCTACTTTTAAACATAATAATTACTCAGATTTAGGTCTAAAGTAAAATTTATTAAATTTATATTCAGAAACAACAAGATCAAGTCACATTATTTCACCATGTTTGTGATCACAAAATCATTACATAAAACACGTTCTCATTCGTGTGCCAATGCTTATTATAATAATTACAAATGTTTACAGCTTACGTGTGTCCATTTATTTTAATCTAAGATACATTTTATTTATAAAAAACCTCTCTATTTCAAACACATTCTCTCAGCACGTAAGTGGAGGTAGCCTGTGGTACTATATACAAACTCTTAGTCATAGTTAATTATTGTCCCAGTCAAGGTTTAAAACCCTTTTTATCAGTTTATGACGACAAAATAGATGTAAAAGCACCGAGTATGTTTGAGACCCTTTGATCGCTAAATATGTACAATATTTGGTACGAGCCTTCTAATTGCAGCTTTGGATTTCAACTCATTTAATGCTGAATTCACCAGTTTGAACTTACAAATATTACAAGTATTTTTACTAAAAGTATAGTATCATAAAATAATGCGGATGGGAACCACCACAACATATCTATTTGTGTTGTAATATCAACTTTCGTTGCTAATCACGAACATGACCGTTTTTATCTTGTTTTATTAGCCAATTAAATCACTGCTGTTGGGATCGAAATGTGTGTTTAAACATCAAAGATTTACAAATGTGGAGTCTAAAATTAAATGAATGTAAGTAATTTTCACCAACTTCAAGTGGATAAAAATTTAAATAAGCCAAGTTAGCGCTTTGAGGGTTGAAATAAATACTGCGACCTTTGCAATAAAACCAGCAGTAACGAGAATTTCCCCCAGCTAGCACGAGACGTTGGCCCAATTCTGGATTAACGTTGACCATCTTCTAAGACGCTGGCCCAACTTTAAGCCATCCTTGTGCCAACGTCTCGTGTTTTCTGGGATTAGTGATCTGTTTAGTCAGCTTCGCAAATTACTACCAAACAAACTACATTTGTAATTCTATTGATACAACAAACCGTCTGCTCTCACCAGACACTGGGGCCCGGCTAATGGTAAAGCCAGATGCGCATGTTTAAAATACCAGTATGCTAGGACATCAACACGTTGTGGCCATGCCACGCGAAACTAAAAACATAGACCTCTAGCCATGGACTACTAACTTGAAATATCACGACACTGATTCATGTGTGGGAGCTTCCGTCTGCGAGAATTGGCGAGAGAAAATATAGTTTACTTTCGCTGTAAACAGTCAACCATGTGCTTTTTGATCATTATCCTTGGGTATGTTAACATTATAACATTGTGTTGATCACAATTTCACTCATAGTCAAAGTAATGATTAACATCGATATATATATCAAATCGTAACAAATGTATTCGATAAATGAATTAATTATAATAGTTTCTTCTGCTTCATTATAGCAAGAATAAAACATCCAAGCATATAAAATATCCTTCTTTCATTGAAAATGTTCTATCGTTCAGTGCACATGTGGGGTCTATACATGCATTCAATTCAATATGACAATTCCCGAATTAAGGTCTACTGAAATGCTGGCTTAGTAATACTACAGTCAAGTTTGAAACAGCTTCACTTTGGCGTCTAATGTAGATTGTACATTATTTTTAATGTATATATTTAGCATAAGCATAAAAAATACATTATTTTTAACAATTAGTTGGTTCAGTAATTTAAATTATAGTGACAAAATAGCCCAAATTACTCGCGTATCGAGCCGATGAAAAACATAAATTGACAGCAGGAAAGGTAGACCGGGAATCAGTTATCCCTTTTCAGAGCCGCGCATGCGCGCCGTAAGTTCACGACGATCTCGCGCCAGTTGATAGTCAATATCTAGAGGTCTGTGGCTAAAATGTATGGCATCAGACCATTCTGTTATATAATAACGTAAAATACTAACGATTCGACCACAAAGAACATCACATTTATATCTCACAGATTCTAAGGCCCTGTTCGATTTGGACCGATCTTAAACCGGCTTCCTAATTCAGAGCGTTTGATTCACACCAGATCAGTCCAAACTAGAACCAGATTGACCAAAACACCAAACCTGCCTGCATCAAGGTATGGTATTTATTCTTGAGCCGGTTTGCCAAACCATACGTTTCTTTGACTGAATCTGTTTTTAGATTGGCTGAAATTTGGATCTGGGATCGGATGGCCAGACCAGATGGTTTATTTGGCTGGGCTGGAACAATTTCCAGATTGGCGACAACTGGGCCCCGTTTTTGGTACATTATTTTCCAAACTTGTCGTGACCTAATTATTGCCGCTTACGAAAATGATGAAAGCTCGTTGACTTTCCTCGTTTGTCTCCCTCTTTAACATGTATAGGAAGGATATGAGCACTCTGACCGACTCGTTAAATTTTTAGCAATTCTCGCAAATCTATAGAGCTCGTTTCATTTCCATCTGAGACTGCGTACCTAAAAAGCGCCCCTGTACTGCTATCAATTCACGGCGTTAGTTTCGGGCGTTATAGTCCAGGCAACCTGTGACAAATGATGGGGTCACACGACACAAATTGCAATAGTTATGCGACCTTTTTTATCGGATTTCTAAGCCGTCTGGCAGGGATATTTTTAAAATATACCAAAATGTATTGAGCAAATCATATATTTTCAACGTGAAATCCAAAATGGCCGCCATAAATATCTCGTACATTAACTTTGTAATTGATTTTTTTTTAATTTTCATGTGTCACATACTGTTTCTAAGGGTTTTCTGCATACCAAACCCATTTCTGACACTATTTTATTGTTTGTAGGCATATTTGGGTCGTTGGGGTGAAGATCAAGGTCAAATTGAATTTAAAAGGGATCGACCGATAGATCATGTTCTGATTGCGTGATTGAGTAGTAATTTAACTATATTATTGTTTACCACATTGGTTATCTGACATATATCTCTGCTATTTTAGTAATGCACAGAACACAATATTAAATGACTAGCTGCTGAAAGTAATAGAAGCTATATTAGTCTTATGATAAGCCTACTCTCGGAAACTATATGCTTGATAGTAACATAGCGTAGGCCACTTTTGTGCATAGAGACTAAAATGTGTCATGGGTCAGGAGCACCTGCTGAGAAATGGATGAGGAGATGAAGAGCAAATTAAATTACATTTTATTTTTCTTATTGGAACAACACAAAAATGTAATACAAGGCTCCTTTAGTAAAAAGTACATAAAATTTTGACTATTATAACATAAATCATCTAAACAATTGGATGCACTAATGTGAACGAAAACAGAAAGCAGATAAAACCCACTGAGATTAATCGCTGCCTGGCCAGTTGCTAAGTTTTCTATACTCAATTCGTGCCTGTACCTTTACTTATATATATCGTTGTCCAATCAAATCAACTCATTTCTTTTACACCTTCATTGACTATATACATGTAGTTCTATTTAAAAATATAATCTATTCATAGTTGTGTTTCCGAAAACGTCGCAAATTAGGCCTATTTAAAAGTTTATTTTCACCTTGACTTTCACATAAACACCTCAATTATGGGCTAAACCAATGGAATTTTGCCCGAAATGGATATGTCCTGCAAAAACACATGAGAAACGATGTGTCACGCATTAAATTCGTACAAACTGTTCAAAAGTTATATAAACAAAACATGTGTTGTGGCCATCTTGGATTTTCGCTTTTTGTGAATTTCCTGCAAACTATTTGCAAGGTTGTATACCTAGGTTGTGTTAGTGGGTATATGTAGAGATGATTTCCACCGGCCACCTTTCACGGGACACCCGAGAGTGAGTTCTCAAAATCCGAAGTTCCCAAGTTCCGAAGTTTCCAAGTTCCGAAGTTCACAAGTTCCCGGAAATTCAAGCTCCGAAGTTCCCAAGTTCCGAAGTTCCCAAGTTCCCGGAACTTCAAGTTCCCGGAATTTCAAATAACATTATTTGTTAAAATTACATAATTAAACAGAAATGAAGAGTTGAGTAATTGATTCGTTTCCTGGCAAAACATTTTTTTTTTAAGATCTATCTCCATTGTGACCTGAGCGTTGAAGATGGTAGGCCTAC
The DNA here is from genome assembly GCA_964017125.1 of Flabesymbios commensalis. Lineage (NCBI taxonomy): Eukaryota > Metazoa > Annelida > Polychaeta > Terebellida > Flabelligeridae > Flabesymbios > Flabesymbios commensalis. Next base: position 57,735,286 of record OZ024908.1, read on the forward strand.
CTGTAACTTTCCCAGCATACAAGTAGATGTAATGTCAACTTCCTCATAAACAATCGTGTTATTATAATGTTGTTTTAATGCTGGGTACTAACGTTATCTACAACGCTGGTCCAGTATTAAATTAACATTGGCGTAACGCCTCGTGTTCGCTTGGGATATAATTATCTTCTTCCGGTCTGTCAGGTAGTCAGAGGCAGAACATGATGTTGGTATGATGTTAGGTTAGCTTAAAACCAATGTTGGGTTAACGTATCAATGCTGGGTTTACACGTTTTTATTGCTGAATATGGGTGATTAACAGCAAACGTCATTCCAATGCACGGCCAGCATCCCAGGATGACGAGGATAACGAGCCAGTAGGCCTATGTAGGGTTAATGTTAGTCCACCGTCTGCGGTACTGGCCAAATATTAAATCAACATACCTCACGCAAATGAACACCGTTTGCGTAACCACTGGTAACATAATAGGCCTACTATTTGGAAGTCACATAACTTGTAGGGTGGGAACCCTGGTGCAGTGGTTAAAACTGCCTGCTTGGAAAGTCGGAGATCGCGGGTTCGAGCCCCACTCTGGCCTTCAAGATTCAAAGAAACAAAATGTTTCTTCCCGCCCACTCGTAAAGATTAAATATTGTGGGGAACCTCCGTGACGAAGAGGTGGCGTGCTCGGCCCTCAGACCGCCAGGGCTCGAATTTCGAATCCTGTGTCTGGAGAGCAGTTTCCTCTCACCATCCTCAGGAGGTTCTTCTCGCTTAGTTTAGCCTATTTGTGCACAAAGGTGGTCTAAAATCCTATTGATTTAAAGTTTACTTTCACATGGCTTGTAGGGCATGTTTCCCTCGATTTCTCAGTCAATTCTCAGCCGATTTCTATGAAATTTTGCAAGGGCTATGTTCGAGTCACCCGCCAAATACCGTAACATTTTCATATAAAAATAGTTCAAAAGTTGGACCATTTGACATGTAGTATAATTTTCTAATTACGAAGTACCTCTATAAACCCAAGCCCTAAATTTCATTACATGCCGGATGGTCTAACTTTTGAACTATATTTTCTAATAAAAAGTGTACGGTATTTGGCACCGGAGGCGTAAATAGCGAAGTCCTTGCACAATTTCACGAAAATCGGTCTTTCATGAATTTTTTTCTTGAAAATCGGACTTTCTGTTTAATTATGTAATATTAAAAAATTATGTTACTTGAAGTTCCGGGAACTTGATGACTTGAAGTTCCGGGAACTTTGGAACTTGGGAACTTGGGAGCTCTCGGGTGTTCCAACTTTTTACAACACGCCATGTCCCTCAAATCCTTCTGGCTCCCTGGGTATACTTCGGAAATTATGTCATTTTCTACGATGTTGGCAAACCTCTTGGATTTGTCGTTAAAAAGTATGTTCTATTGTTGTTCTCTGATGACCCAGCATTCAGAAAAAAACCCAGAAAAAATAGGATGAGTAACTATTGCTCGGACTACATACACACTGAAGCAAACGGGATCCCTAAACTATTTTGAGATCAGTGCGTATCGAACAGGGCCTAAGAAATAAGTGACTGAATAATCAGTAATAATATTCCTTTATCATCGGAACTATGCGTGATATTGTATATTGCTGTAATAGAACACCAAGCCAAAAATGATGATGTGTCCTATTCGTACGGTTATGTCAGTGTCGGGTCAGTATCCAAAATCATATATTACACTCTTATTACGAAATAAAAAATATACCTCATAAAACTAATTTTGACTTGGCTTAAGTTTCACATGCCCACGATATAATTTAGAGGGTAGGCTATATAGGCCGTTTCGTCAATATGGTGACTTTATTTTTAATTGATAGTATATATTTGTAAGATAATATTGTAAATATATATTTTGCATTGCAGACGTCAGTACTATGACGATAAATATATTCCATTTTCTGTATCTATGTTTCTCCACACAAAATGACTACTTTTGGATGATTGTGTCTATAAAAATGGCACGTGGGATTATTCAGTGTGCTAATGTAATGAAAATATTTCCATAATAAGCCCTTGTATTAACAACAAAAAATCTACGAGCCCAATCAACAAGTAACGTTTGACACAATGCTGGTTTAGTGCTGGCCCATTAAACGACCACTGAGTGCACGGCCTTTCTTTGTTGGAGTGTGTCAATGTTGGCCCCTCTGTGTCACGTACTTGGCCTTGAAATGTGATTGCCTTGACGAAATCCCCCAGCAAACAAAAGGCGTTGACCCCATGTTGGGCTGATGCTGGCCAGCGTCGTTGACGATAGGCAACATCAGCCCAACATTGGGCCAATGCCCCGTATTTGTTGGGCTTCCAATCGCTTCACCAAAGCTGGGCTGCTGTTCGGGAAATAAATAACTAGAATATTTCCGTTTTTCTCTAGGTCATTATTTTGGCGCAAAATGGCGAAAATCAACACCCTTATCACGATAAATGGGTCTTCAAATAATCAAAGTGTGCGTTTTTTACTCGTATGGAAAAAAATCGAATTTATGGTAGCTAAGCATGAGTAAGGTTTTACAGTAGTATGATTTGTTTAGGGTTTAGGGTTTGTCGTGTCTGTAGACAAGCCACAACACACTGGTCGTCTGATGTATGGGATGACAACCCAACAAACACGAGACGCTGATCCAACGTTGTTTTAATATTGATCCACAGCCTGCGACGCTGGCCCATCGTTGAACCAGCATTGGGAAGACATTATTTTTGCTGAAACACTCGGGGTTCTAAATCATTCAGCGGGATGTCCAAGACCGCGAAGTATTCTCATACAATATACGAGATATCGTATAGGCTTCGGATTGGTCAAGATGGCCATCTCGACCAATCCGAAGCCTAAGATATATCGTAACTTGTCCGAGAGTAAGGGCAAATTTTGTTGCAGAGTTGTGTTCCGTATTAGCAAACCATGGCAAAGAAAAATACTCCCTGAATTATGGTCGCTGTTGTCTATTGATGGTAATCCACTGGGCACACGACGTTGTTACGACGCTGATTCAACGTCATTGACTTCTATTCAACGTTGCAACAACGTCGTGTGCCCAGCGGGAATAGCCTACGGGATTTATTTTTAGTATCTACCCAATTTCTGCGTAATTGTTTGAACAATATTCTCACTGGGACTTCGGTGGACATAATGCGAATTATGATCACAAGCACTTGTGGAGGGACAACACAATGTGCGTTGAGATCGAGTCACGTTTAATATAGTACACTATATCATGCATTGCCACGACGAGATCACGATTAACGAGTTAGTTGCAAAGCGAAAGGCATGCAGTATCTGCTTACATTATAAGTAAGTATAAAGTATATACTGCCCACTGGGCTCACGACGTCTCTTCACTGAGTTTTTTTACAAGTCAAATAATAATACATTGCATCACGGATAGCCAAACGCAAGTTTAGTCCTACATAGCTCCATTTTAATATATATACGTAATGAATTTATATGAAGTTATAATTATAGCCTACTGATCTTAACTAAATATTTAAAGAAATAACCACCCTGTCAGATCATCGAATCCAGGGCACTTTAAAGCCACTCGACGTTAATTGGTGGGTGAAAGCAAGGGATTGGGGGTTTGGGGGGGCTTCATACAAAACAATATACTAAAATTGATGTCATTCCACAGAGTCCCTTTGAATTTTTTATTAAATTCTTCGATACGTGTTGTCGGTTGCTTCGTGAGATTAAGCGCTTATTCCATTTTAATATTGTCACTGCTGATTTTCAAAACTGTTTTTATTCTGCGCAATATTGGCTCAAAAGTTAATGAGAGTGACCCTGTTAATTGGCGATTTTCGTCAGTCTGTGATAATCACAGCAAAACGACATCTTACCCCAATGCTGGTTCAATGCCGTCCACCATCTACAACGGCCCAATGGCTCATGGTAGACAAAAGTGTCCACCGATGAAGAGGGCCACCAATAATATCTTAACCCTTACAATATTGAAATATGTTTGCATAAACTATGGAGACCAACGGGTTTTTTCAATTTGAAATCATCATAAATGTCTTAGAAATTAGCTCTTTCCGCTTCATTTGAATACCTATGTTATGGGTCTACGGCCATTATAAATAGTTTACTCTTTCAGTGCGCGGATACGAGTTGCTACATCGAATTGGTATTAAATGATCAGAATGAGATGTATTTTTCGTGACTATGTTGCCGATGTATTATATTTATTTTATATATTCAGAGTTACAGGCCGATTTATCAAGCTAAAAATAAAACGTACAATTTTAGATCAATAAATGAGCCAGTTGGCCACCAATATACGGGGACCGTCATTAGACGTCCGAAATTGACGTTAATATACCTACGTCAGATTAGGATTTAAAAAGTCGCTCCCTGCGCTGAAAGGGTTTATAAATACTAGTGATCCTCTGCTACACGTTTATGTTATTCAACATGATTAATTATGGTTAGTTATAAAGTGTTTTATGGCACTATTGTGATACGATATTGTGATATAAGTTGTCTACTACTACAAACTAGTATTACTACTACTAGTATTGCTACTGCTGCTGCTGTCTTATTCTTCTTCTTCTTCTTCTTCTTTTTCTTCTTCTTCTTCTTCTTCTTCTTCTTCTTCTTCTTCTTCTTCTTCTTCTTCTTCTTCTTCTTCTTCTTCTTCTTCTTCTTCTTCTTCCTCTTCTTCTTCTTCTCCTTTTTTTTTTTTTCGTTTTCTTTTCTTTTTTTTCTTCTTCTTCTTCTTCTTCTTCTTCTTCTTCTTCTTCTTCTTCTTCTTCTTCTTCTTCTTCTTCTTCTTCTTCTTCCTCTTCTTCTTGAAAATGAAATAAGTGCTTAAACATCAAGATTTACAAATGTTGGGTCTCAATTTAAACAAATATGAGTAATTTTCACCCACTGAGTAATGAGTAATTTTCACCCATTTTTCACCCATTCGAAGTTGTGTCTTGCTACCGCGAGCCACAACTTCAAATGGATGAAAAAATATTTTTTGATGTAACGCTTTAAGGGTTAATGTCACTAGAAGACCCTCATGCAGCTGAACATAGTACGCGATGGACGGATACGCTGTTACATTTTTTAATGGTTGCGTTTTCAGTACACGAACCGTTTCACAAATAAATTATTTAAAAAAAATACAAGTAAATACATTGTGGAATGTTGCTTGCTGCACCAGTAATATTATGTGCAGTATCCTCTTATTTTATCCAATATTTTATCCAATATAACCCTGCTATTGTATAGGAATATAATTGAAGAGGTTAGAACAAAAACAAGGTTAAGTCATTTTTCATTTTTTTCAGATGTTTGATTTTGGAGTACCATGGAACAAAAATGGTTAACTTAGCATTAAATTTGTCCAGAACAAAATGGCAGCTTTGTCATCAAAATTGATTATTTTGATGATATGTTCTGTTGGACACATGGCACACTGTTTTTTTGTCCTATGGTACCCCATAGTCAATTTTTTGAAAAACTGACTTAGCCTTGGTTTTGTTCTAACCCCTTCAATTTCAAAATAACAAGAATAAGAATAGCTAAATAACCCCTAGACTAGTGAGCTATTCAATTTAAATTTTCTGTCACCTGAAATTGTGTCTCACTAACGCACACACAACTTTCAAGTGACTGAAATTGTATGTGATTTGTGAAATCTAAGTCCTTCGTGAAATAAATATTTTAACCAAAAGATATTTGAATTCTGAATAACATTAAGCAATTAAACAATTTGCATTAAGTACAATTAGCTACGAGCTGAACACAAGTTGTTTCGAGCAATACCTAATTTGTGTTGCGAGCGTGCATCAATTGTAATTGATGCCAGGTCTTGCGAAAGGTATCATATTACGCGAGTACTCGCTGCGAGTGGATTCCAGAAGAATTTAGATAGTTCGTGATTTTTTTATTTTTATTTTGTGTAATCGCTTCAACAAAAAAAATTCATTTGCCCTTGATCTCGATTTTAACCTTTGTCCCATCACCTTGACCTGAAATAGAGGTTAAATGTTTGTTTGAATAATGAATTGAATCTGCGGCGCACGACTTGGATGACAATACCCCTTCAAGCCCAATAGGCCTATGAATAAAAATATGCTTTATGTTTAGGTGACGTTTTAGGTATGCAGAGTCATCTGCCACTGGGATTATTCATTCTTTTAACCACACGTTATGACATCCCTTGGTGCAGGATTTTTTTTTTCTAAAGTGCTTGTCATTATTTTCTCATTTATTTTCCCATTAATATGCTCTTAGGCTGAGCTGATTAATAATCCTTGAGTGGCTACATTCATCTGTGCAACGTTAGGACAATGCTACTAAGGAATGTCACATCCATCACCAAATAAATACAAAAAAATAGATTTAATAATGTTACAGTAAATGTGTTGAAATGCAGGCGGGATTTTAATTTTTGCATATCGGACTGCATATGTTGCCATGTCAATTTTGACATGTCAAAATAAATTGATGTAAAGTTATATAACCTACTAATCCCAGTAAAATAAAATATAAAATCATCAAAAATACTTGCATAACTCTGTGTTAGGGTTATTTCTGGATTCTTAGAAATGTTAAGAAAAATGTTTTTAAAAATTTGAATATGAGGAAAAAATTGAAATCATGCACTGTGAGATACACTACTTCATACCAAACACAATATCAAACCACGGAGCCCTTTTCTTTTTGCTTCTCAAATAAATATGTTCATGATTGTATACCAAATGCAAACGCCAAGTTATTTAATTGAATTTTTCACTCACTTGAAGTTGTGTCTCGCGGATGCGATTCACAACTTCAAGTGAGTGAAAATTCTTTAGTTTTGACAAAATGGAGGTATACGATTTTTAATTCTTGCAGATCAATTTCACATTTTTCTTTCAACAGGATTAAAATCTGAATTTAAGGTGATAATAAAAAATGAAAAGCTGATTATAGTCGTTGAAAGATTAAGCTTGCGATATTTACCAGGCCTATTGTACATGTACGTATTATGTATGAATTCTCTTGAAGCTAAAGCAGACTCTCAGTCGGTGAATTTTTAGGGGGCAGGTGCAAAAATTGCACATGCTCACTTTCTGGAATAATAAACATTCTATCAATCAACTTGAATTCGAAGTGCGGTAGAAATGCAGCGTACCACATCACGAAAATACGATAATTCAAAACAGTGTGATCAATTAGATGCCTACACTATTATATGATTTACAATGTCCATACCATTGATCACTGCAGTTGTGATCTTAATTGAATGAGGATTCCGTTCCCTGCCTGATATGGTCAATGGGGAGATACTTCTTCACATTTCTATGTCGGGATTTGTCGGGATCTATATATCACGGTGAGTATATGTGATAGGATAGATCATGGTAAGCCTCATGTTCAATCAGGATGTGATAGATCATCATTTTCAGAATGATGCAATTATAAAGGATAAGCCTAAAAGCAGATCCATCATCCAAGGTGGAGTCACCGGTTCGAAACGATATAAGGGGGTCTCTATTCGAGGGGGGAGGGCTGGAGTATTTTGAAATAAAAAAATGTCGGAAACAACAGGCGGTTCTGTCTCAATCTGTCGCCCAATGCTAGAATAGTGAAAGTGCTTAATTGTCAAGTAAACATTTACTTCTCTTTAGAGCTGTGAAGCAACAATATTGAAAAAACACTGTTCTGCAAAGCTAAAAAGCAGTATCAGCTTACTTGGAAATTAAGCAGATACTGCCGTTTAGCGTTGCATGGCAGAATTTACAGGATCAGAGGCTAGATCAATAAATATAAGCGAATAGTAAGTGTTGCCCTGACATGATGAAAAAATATGTTCTATAAGGTGCACATAAGAATTGGAATAATAACTCAATCATTGACCAATCTGAAATGCCACTTGTTGTGTGTGCTGTCAAGCGTGTGCTTAAAAAAATATTTTCACGTAATATTTTTTAAATTTAATATTACATCTGAACAATAATTATCGTTAAAGGTTAGATGGGCTGTTAGAAAAAAATAATACGTTGTACCCCGATATTTTATGCAACATGTGAATTTGCTTCATGAATTCGTTCGACCCTTATTGATATTTTGCCTTGATTTTTTGTTTTTTTTGTATAATTATATATCACAGAACAGGATCATCTATCATGAAGGCTTTAGTGTTATTTCTTCGGGCATACGCCAGAGCAGTATTACAATGTTAGGTGAATATGTACAGGGTATAATATGTAAATAGATGAAATTACACTGGGAAAAAAATCATCAATAAATCCTTTATCATGGTGATAATCGGCAAAATACAACATTTTAAATAATCATATATAATTTTTAATTTAACAAGTTATCCAGGTTGTAAAAGCTCACGCACATGCTTCCGAAAAACAAACGAGAATTCAAGCAGAGGGTTAATTTACTGGACAAACTTAAGCAGTATTAATTTATCTTATGTTTTTAAATTCTATGGACGGTTATTTTTACTAGTCCGACGGATTTAAAAACAATCAATTATTATATTCTCGAAAACCATATTTCTCCCTTCCGTGAGACCTAGATTTGTTGCTAAACTTGATAATTATAAACCCCTGATGATGCCTTTATACATGTAGCTAAATATGCATGGTTAATATTTAAATTATGGACGCCAAATCTTGAACAGAACGCTCACGATGAGGCATCTCCAGGACAACAACACCCCCCCCCCCAAAAAAAATAATAATTAGGACTTAGAGCAATACTCACTAGGCTATGTAAATATCGCCAGTAATGACCACTAGGTAAAATCCGTCATCAAGCATACGTCATCTAGATGTGGACGCACGACCATGGTATAGTCCAGTCCCTGTCATATAGACCTGCATACATTTATATAAAATCGAGGGTAGACATGTGGCCAGCGGGGAATAACTCCGCTAGGGGAGTAATACAAAATGGCCGCCAAAAAATCCCTAAAACTCTAACTTCTGACCAAATGCTCATAAAAATTCGTATAGTACCTCATTTTCGACTAGTTTAGGGGCGAGGATTTCATTTCTGATATTATTTCTTTATTTACTGGGGCCGTTGATGATATATTTCCAGTGTGGCGACTACTGTGATCATGGTTATCGCTTCGCAAACAAAGGACATGTTTTGTGAATAAATAAAATTTAATATCACTTTTGACTTCACGATCGATAGTAGGATATATTTATGTATGACAAAAAGCAAAAGAACAACATTTCAAACCAATAAAATATATTTTAATTAATGCAGAACAATCACGACATTTGACAAGAGCGGATCAATTAATTTGCTTTCGAAGCAAAACAAAACCATCGTCAAATTATGTGTTGCTACATAGATCCATGACTCCCTTTTTCTTGTGACAAAACAAAACACAAGCGAATCCATTTAATTTACATATGCACTTCATGGTGTCACATTTACCTCCACATTGACAGATAACAAGCAGTTCGGGAGGAATGGGATTGAGACATAGTTTCGGGACTAAAACATCATTTGCATTGGCCCAACCAAAGTCCTCAGGGTTCATATCAACTTGATGGTTTGCCATTCAGATAGAAATGATGTCTTAATTCGTCAAATGTTTTAACAGTGGTGCTGGAACGTACGCCTGTCCATAATTTTACAAAACAATGTTCAATGACACCGATGTCAGTCTCAGTCAAGGAATCATTTTCAGCAAATGTGTTCAAAGATAGTGGGTTCATGTGATCTCTGCATACTTTCTGCCAATTTTACTAACTACATCATTACCAGACATGACATGAGCTTTAAGTAAGATGTTGCAAAAGTGCTCCCCCAGTTTGGCATGCAGACAATGCAATGGTATCTCTCGCCGATGCTCTCCTGTGCCAAATTCAACCCACATTTCTTGCAGACCCTTTTCGAAAAAGGCAGTGATGTGGCGCAAAATTTGCACAACAGTATCAGTATCATTGGATAAAACAATTATTCGTTCACAACCTTTTTCTACACTCCAGTCAATGTGAGACAGCAACCTGATATCTGCTTCCTCTCCCCAGGTGGGAAGAAGAGATTCATCAGCTGCACATCCTAACTGCTCTTGCATTTGTGCTTTGACAATCTCATTATTAACAACCATCCCACTAAGAACTAATTTTTCAAGATATAGAAGAGCCATTTTCCGGGCGAGGAGTTGAATGTTTTCCTTGGCTTTAGAGCTTGCCCAAAACTTCTGTATTTGCTTAGGAATTGGTGTCAACTCACCCATGGCCACCACCTTGATAATGCCCCCAACATCCTCTGTTCGACGTGCCCTCCCCCCGTCTTTGACTGATAGTTCAAAATATGAATCAAAAACAAGGTGTATATAATCTGGTTCACAGATATGCTTTGCAGCACCAAAGGAAGTTTTAATCAACTGCCCAAAGTTTTGAAAGTTTGACAGATCAGGGTATTGTCTAATTTTGGACATAAAAATCAAGGACGACATTAGATTTCATTTCCGAGACGGGGTCAAAACAATAATTATCTGAATCCATTTTTTTTCCAGCTCAACAATAAGCTGTGATTTGTCAGGCTTAGTACAGCGGGAAAGAGAAGAGCAACTATCAAAAAAGGGGCTGTTATCAATAAGGTTTAATAGTTTTGCCTCGTTCTTTAGCGATTTCTACAATATGTTGTGCAGCGGCAACTTGCTTCAAATATGTAGCATGTTTTTTCAATGGCTTATGGATTAGAAATTTGTCACCGATCACATGTATGTCAAAGCGTGGTAGACTGATTTTAGATATTGTGGTGGATAGTTTGAATGTCTTTGCTTTAAATCGTTCATTACGAAACTCTCGGCACAGTCTCTCCAGTTTCAAAGGCCTTAAAAAGCCTACATGTGACCTCAGTTGCAACCATCTGCTGCGTTACAATGTTATGCAAAGGGACATTCAAGGATGCGATAACACATGGGTTATGTCGTGACTGAAGAAAATCAAACAACCGGGCTACATTGGTGTAAAAAATAATCGATTTTCGACCACCAAGCTCATGGTGGACATTAGTAGTGCTTCATTATACCTTGATTTGTGAGAGAATTGAGGAGGTTAGTGATTCAAGTTATCTCATGAAACAACAGTGCAAATTCAGCTACAATGGAAGCATCACCCGAGCTTCCAACAATCACATGCCCACCAGAACCTTTCTCAGATCTATTAATTGTCTATTCAAGTTTCATGTCAGGTGAAACAGCAGTAAATTTACCAATTTATCTGTCCTTAACAACAAATTGCCCTTTCATGAGATGACTGAAAAGTTTTGGATGTTCAAACTCCAGCACCTCGATCCTTTCAAGGTACCACGAGGCATATCTCAGGTAATTTATACAATCGAAAGCCCTTAGGATTTTCATAGATGATCTAACAGCTGCAACATGGAGTGACCAATTACCCTCTCTGTCAGCTGTCACCATCTGTTTTACTACCATTATAATACTTTCAAATAAACCCAGGTATTGGCAAACCTCGGATTTTTCTTCACATTCAAATACAAATGCCTCAAATTTTAAACGCAGTGCATCGGATTCAGACAACAACAAATGAAATTTTTCATCCGAATTTTGACGCAAGTTTTTGCTACTGACAGAAGTTTTAAAATCAATTATGGACTGAGTAAGGTCAGCGTTGGTATCAACAATATTTGATTTCCAGAATGCCTCCCATTTCAGGCGACTCAGCACCTCACTAATGATTAACATTCCTTTCATTGCTCTTACATAATGAGAGCCAGCTAAAACCGATTGGACAACTTTTTTCCAGAATACTTCTGCCTCAATTAGACCATCATCGAGGCCAGTACCAATAAGGAGTCCGCCGCTGCAGCGCAAGAGTACTTTATAATAATGAAACATACCCATCATAGGGTAAATGTCCTTGAAGATGTCTGGATAGTCAGTGACTATCCTGAAAACACCCTCATCACTAACAATTGGAAGAATAGGTTGATTGAGCTGCCTTCGTACACTTTGATAATTAGTAAGAGCTTTGTGGACAGTTGTATATTCTGTAACAGGCTTAGGAATCATAGGTAAAAACCCTACTCTCATCAACGGGACATTTACTTTAAAAACTAGTGCATGAATGCCACCTCAAGTTGGCAACTCACCGGGAGCTGTTGCAGAATAAGGCATTCCAGAACGTATAAGCGTCAACAAAAACTCTATTCGACTAGCATTTATTGCAGCTTGCTCGGGTATAATTGACACCAAGTTGCAATTTTCAATCAGGGTTAAATCTGCTGGAAGTGAAGGCCTAATTACGGGTTTCATAAGAGGCGGGACAATCTGGCATGGTAACATTAGATCTGGGTGCTGGGGAGGCCTTAGCCCTGTTGAGGAGATAGGTGGCTTAGCAACTGGCCTTTAAAAGACAACACCATGGCAGTGTAGTGCTTACTGTGTGTACCAGAGAGAGAGGAATTATGTGCGTAATCACTGTTATCCATGTTATCCATGGCTCCAATACAAAAGTCTGTTTTGGTAAAGTGACATGGGATGGGGGTACCTTCAGACTCTGACGCAAGCACAGCATATGATGACAAAAGATTGCGGGATTTTCTATTATCATTATAACTTGTTGAAACACCTATATGATTAGGTGTTGTGATCAAAGCTCGACTTCTCGTTTTTCCATATGTACTGTGCCCAACCATGACATGCATTGGTGTCTTTTTGCGCCCCCTGTGAATATGGTATGTCATCATCTGGAAGAGACAGTGTAGTTTAGCATTTAGGTTTTTAATGGACCGGTTATTTTCACCACCTTCGGCATCTAAATTATCATCTCAATACTCGTCAACCCCAACAACAGATTGGATGTTAGCCATTTGAGCTTTAGGAATATTGACAAGGAAGGAAAAAAATGTCAGTTACCCCTCTGGCATGTGAGTATTTTCCCAAGAATTCTTAATTTCTTCGACATCACACAATTTGTCATCTGAACCAAAGTCAACGTCCTGTAATAATTATCTTAATAACGTACCTGATTCCCTTAGGATATCTAGATTTTTATCTTGGATGCAAGATCCCCCGGTTTGATTGATTTGAATAAACCTGAACAAAAAAATAAATATTTTTGTCTAAATTACTATGAAGCATAGTAGCCCACACACGGGTTTGAAAGTTATTCAATATTGTATCTTTTTCCCCACATTATATTAATAATGGCTTCCGGAAATGAATAAATTACCACAGAAATGAAATCCTCACCGCTAAATTAGTCAAAAACGAGATATTACAAGAGACTAAATGAGCATCTGTTCGGAAATTGGACTTTTAGGGATTTTTTGGCGGCCATTTTGAATTTGCCCCCTTAGCGGAGTTATGCCCCACTAGCCAGATGTCTACCCTCATTTTTTTTAAAGGCCAGCAGTCATTTTAATAAAATCCTTTGATAAATTTCGGGGACATATAAATGTATGCAGGTCTATATGACAGGGACAGGACTATGGTCAATAACCGTCACCATTACCTGTCACAAATAGAGGCCTATATTAAGTATTTATATTAAATATATATGTATTTATTATGCATTTTATGATTATTGCATGATCAAAGACATATTAATACTCATTTTAATTTCAGATGGAGAGCTTCATTAGTGTCGCAAATTTTGATTTCGCGTGTTATCTAAATATCGCGAATTATGACTTTGCGTGCTCACATAAAACAAATTATCATGATTTCTTGCTGTACATTGGGCAAACCAGCTTCGTTTCTTGCAAAATTCAATTTCACGACGCCGAACAATAAAGACGTTTAGCATGATTGTGTTGCTTTCACGTTGTACCATCGTCTTCGATGCTAGATCAACATTAACCCTTGTCCTGCTACTCCCGTAGTTTATTTTTGTATGTTTGTGATCCATAAATGTGTATAATATTTGGTACTAGCACGCCTAATTGCAGCTTTAAATTTTAATGCTGAATTCACCAGTTTAAACTTACAAACATATATTTTTTTTAGTATTTTTACTCAAACATAGTATCAGAAAATAAAGCGGCTGGGTAACCACCAGAACATATATATTTGTGTTGTAATATGAATGTTCGTTGCTAATCACAACTAGCGCCGTTTTTATCTTGTTTTATTAGCCGATTAAATCACAGTTATTGGGAGCAAAATTTGTGTTTAAGCATCAAGATTGGCAAATGTGGAGTTTCAAATTAAACAAATGTGAGTAATTTTCACCCACTTGGAGTTCAAGTGGTGAAAATTTATATAAGCTTTGCGGGTTTTGAGGGTTAAAATAAATACCTCAGCTTTTTTTCAATAAAACCAGCAGAAACGATCATTCATCCCATCTAACACGAGACGTTGGCCAATTCTGGATTAGCGTTGGATCACCTTCTAAGACGCTGGTCCAACTTTAAGCCATTCTTGTGCCAACGTCTCGTGTTTTCTGGAATTGTTGATCTGTTTAGTCAGCGTCGCAGATTACTACCAAACAAACTACATTTGTATTTCTATTGATACAACAAACAGTCTGCTCGCACCAGATACTGGGGCCCGGCTAATGGTAGAGCCAGATGCGCTTGTCTAAAACACCAGTATGTTTGAACATCACCATCTTGAGTACTTGATAAGCAGCGCGCAGCTAAAATGTATGGCATCAGACCATTCTGTTATATAATAACGTAAAATACTTACGATTCGGCCACAAAAAACATAAAATGTATATGTCACAGATTCTAAGAAATCAGTGATTGAATATTAAATTCTTCCTTTATGGACGGAACTATGTGTGACAGAGATATTAATATAATTATATTGCTGTAATATAACACCAAGCTAAAACTGATGATATTTCCTATTCGTACGGTTATGCCAGTGTTGGGTAAGTGTCCAAAATCACATCGTACCTTCTTATCAAGAAGTAAAGAAATTGCAACTGATGAAAAAAAATAGCGCTTCACATGCCCATGATATGGTTTAGAGGTTATATAATCCGCTTCGTCAGTATGGTGACTTTTTTCTTGATTGATAGTTTAAATTTGTAACAAAATATTGGAAACTTATATATGCAGAGTGTGCACTCATACGTTTACAATATTTTGCATTGCAGACGTCAGTACTATGAAAATAAATATATTTAAAAAAAATAATTTTTGTATCTCTGTCTCCCTACAAAAAATGACTTAATAATTTTAAATGATTGTGTCTATAAAAATGGCACTTGAGATTAATGTAATGAGAACATTTCCATAATAAGCCCATGTATTAACAACAAAAAAGCTACGGGCTCAGCCGACACAATGCTGGCCCGACATTAAACAACCACCGATATGATTGTACGTTTTTTTTTTGCTGGAGTGTGTCAATGTGGGCGTCCCTGTGTACCGTGCATGGCCTTGTGCTGGGATTGCCTTCACGAAATCCCCCAGCAAAAACGAGGCGTTGGCCCAATGTTGGGCTGATGTTCGTGAAATAAATAACGAGAATATTTGTGTTTTTCTCCAGGTCATTATTTTAGCGCAAAATGGCGAAAATGAACACCCTTTTCACGATAAATAGTCTTGATTTAATATTGGGGGTCAGCCTCATGCAGTGACCGAGAGGTAGCGTGCTCAGCCTCAGACCGACAGGGCTCTAATTTCGAATCCTGTGTCTGGAGGTCAGTGTCATCTCATTCATCTCACCATCTTTAGGAGGTTCTCCTGGCCCAGTTTAGCCCATGTGTGCATAAACGTGGCCCAAGACCACATTCATTTCATTTTCATTTTTTTTGCGTAATTTCCTCATATAAAACAATATCTAATTTACAGTAGTATGAGTGGGGTTTTACAGTAGTATGATTAGGGTTTAGGGTTTGTCGTCCTCTGCAGATAAGCCACAACACACTGGTCGTCTGTGCGGATGACCACCCAACAAACACGAGATTTTGATCCAACGCTGTTTTAATGTTGATCTATAGTCTGCGACGCTGGCCCTTCATTGAACCAGCATTGGGAAAATATATTTTTTTGCTGAGTGTCCAGCCCCATCTCACCAAATTTGCATCCTCCGCAGAAGTTTCATACTCACTCTCAACTAAATTAATCCTCACACGTTTGTCCGCGGAGTGGCATCAATCATTCTATTTCTAAAACACTCGGGATTCTAAATCATTCAGCAGATGTCCGAGACCGCGAAGTATTCTCATGCGATCTATGATATATCGTAGGCTTCGGATTGGTCAAGATGGCCATCTTGACCAATCCGAAGCCTAAAATATATCGTAACTTGTCGGAGAGTACGAGCAGATATCTGTTGCACAGTTGCCTTCCGTATTGGCAAACCATGGCACAGAAAAATACTCCCTGAATTATGGTCGCTGTTGTCTATTGATGGTAGCCCACTGGGCACACGACGTTGTTGCGACGCTGATTCAACGTCATTGTCTTTGATACAACGTTGCAGCAACGTCGTGTGCCCAGCGGGGATGCACGATTTACTCTGCCTACCCAATTCCTGCGTAATTGTTTGAACAATATGCTCACTGGGACTCCGGTGGACATAATGGGAATTATGATCACAAACACTTGTGGAGGGACGAGAGAACATGTGTTCAGATCGAGTCACGTTCAATATACACTATGATGCATTGTCACGACGAAATCACGAATAACGAGTAAGTTGCAAAGCCAACAGGCAGTATCTGCTTACAATACAAGTAAGCATATTACTGCCAACTGGGCACACGACGTTGTTGCGATGTTGAATGCCGTTGATTCAACGTCGCAACTACGTCGTGTGCCCAGTGAGTGGATCTTCACTGAATTTTATATTTACAATTATTAAGCCTATTTCCTGAAGATATTCAAGTCAAATAGTACAAGTACAAGATACAAACAACTACTCGGAAAAATGTACTTAAGTACAGGAAAGTACAAGCCTACATTAGCCTACCGACGTACTTGGCCACAACCCTGGGGCCGTATTCTCGTACAAGTTACGATATATCGTAGGCTTCTGATTAGTCGAGATGGCCATCTCGACCAATCAGAAGCCTACGATATATCGTAACTTGTACGAGAATACGGGCCCTGGGCTCTTGGCGTTGCTGAGCAATAACAGGCATACGTGGTCTCCTAATGAGGAACAACATAATTGGCAAAAAAACAACCCGCGTGACCTCATTAAAGGACACATTAGGGTCTCATTTTTGACATGAGAGGCCCATTTTCACATCAATTATTCTGAGAGCTCGTTCAATCTTAGACCCTTCAGTAGAGTCCATTTGTGCGAGTGGATTTTACTGACCACTAACATGATTAGAAAAGAGTATAGTTAAATAAGACTGGATACATGACCTGATCAACGCTTACATTGCATCACGGATAGCCAAACACACGTTTAGTCCCACATAACGCCATTTTAATGTTATATATGTGATGAATTTATATGAAGATATATAGCATACTGATCTAAACTAAATATTTAAGGAAATAACCACCCTGTCAGACCGTCGAATCCAGGGCACTTTAAATAAAAGCCACCCGACGTTAATTGGTGGGTGAAAGCAAGGGATTGGGGGGGGGGGGTACCCATTCAGCACCGATTGTCTGCCCAACGCTGGACCGACGTCATTAACATGGCCCAATGTTGTGCTAACATTCAACCATCCTTTAAGTGTACACATACTTTGTTTGGGTTATCTCTGGATTCTTAGAAATGTTGATAAAAAAATTAATCTCAAAATTTTGAAAAAATTAAATCAATATCTGCGGGATATGTCTACTCTTTAATACAAAACAAAACACCAAAATTGATGTCATCCCACAGAATCCCTTTACATTTTTTATTAAATAACTCAGTAAATGTTGTCAGTTGGTCGTGTGATTAAAGGGACCCCTTGGGATGAGACATTTTCAATGTTGTCACTTTTGAAAATTTAATTTATATGAAGCTATATAGCCTACTGATCTTAACTGAAAATACGAAAAAGTCAAAGAACAATTTTAAAGCACCGAAAAAGAGTGAAATAGTTGTATTTCCAGGTCGTATATTGCCATGTAAACAAAACAAGTCAGCAATATTCAGCACTTTACATCACATATTCCCACGTATCAGACGGTAAGATCAGAGCAGTCGCCGCTAATTGGTCTCTTATAGTCAGGACACGGGAGGACACACCTGCAGCACTGATTGTCTACCCAACGCTGGGCCGATGCCATCAGCATGTGGCCCAATGCTGTGAAAACATTCAATCGTCCTTCAGGTATACAAATCGTTTGTTTGGGTTCCTTCTGGTTTCATAGAAATGTTGATTAAAAATATTTGTAAAAATCTAAAAACTCTGAAAAAAAAAAAATCTTGATCTGGGTGATACACTACTTCATTACAAGACTAAAAACGAAAATTGATGTCATCCCAAGGGGCTGCTTTAATATTGTCACTGCTGATTTAAAAAATTGGTTTTATTCTGCGCAATATTGGCTCAAAAGTTAATGAGAGTGACTGTGATCATCACAGCAAACACGATATGTTAACCCGATGCTGGTTTAATGTCGGTACACCATCTACGACGGAGGGACGGGTATGGGAGAGACGAACAAAGGTGGACAAAAGTGTCCACCTGTGAAAAGGGCCATCAATAATATCTTAACCCTTACCATATTGAAATATGTTTGCATAAACTGTGGGGAACAAAGGTTTTTTTCAATTTAAAATAATCATAAATATCTTAGTTAGCTCTTTCCGCTTCATTTGAATACCTATGTTATGGGTCTACGGTCATTATAAATAGTTTACTCTTTCAGTGCGCGGATACCAGTTGCTACATCGAATTGGTATTAAATTATCAGAATGAGATGTATTTTTCGTGACTATGTTGCCGATGTATATATTTATTATATATATTCAGATTTACAGGCCGATTTATCAAGATAAAAATAGAACGTACTTTTTTAGAACAACAAGTGAAAGCTGGAAATAAAACGCACACTTTTAGATCAACAAATAAGCCAGTTGGCCACCCATATACGGGGACCGTCTTTAGACGTCCGAATTGACGGTAATATACTTACGTCAGATTCTGATTTACAAAGTCGCTCCCCGCGCTGAAAGGGCTAATAGTCCGGCAGCAGAATGCCCAATTGGCCCGATCCAAAATTCTCTAATATAGTTTTTTTCTCTGCTGATTATTTATCTTTGGGGTCCACATAGAGATATCCAGGGTGGTGTGGAGGTGTCACCCCTGAGCATTTTTAATTATTCAAGATGGACCCAAAAAAGCTCTGAAAATGCCTCAGTAATGATGGACTCGACTTTATCAAGTGCAAACACTCGGTTAATATGTCTTGTAACAATGTATGTTTGTCAGATTTTATTCACATAAATCTGTTTTACATCTGGATATTTTAAATATGCAATTTTGTGCATTTGAATTGACTCTGCAATAAAATAATGGACTTCAAGCAAAATTAGAGCTATGTTTTATAAAAAAGTTATATTATATGAAAATGACAAAATACAAAATTGCCGCCATCTTTTTGAGAAATTGTATAATATCGACACCAAAAAGAAAAACCCAAATTAAAAAATACCAACATCTTTGAAATCAGTTAAAAGTCACTATCAAGGGCTTTTACATGCATGTAGATACATACTATTTTATTTCTGTCGAATACGAAATTTACAACAAAGCTCTAAGTTTGTATTTTATCCTTTCATATGAACAATTTCCAACGTTTGTTTTTAGTGAATACAAGCATGACTACTCACTCATGTTTATCTTAAATGGTGGACCTTATAAATGTTTGTTATTACTGCTACATTCTCTGGTGGCATTTTTGATCAAGTAATCTTGACCACTGGTGAGTGATCACAGCCACTTTAAAACATATTTCAGCAACTACAAAAGTGATCTTGATCACTGACGAAGTGACTACAACCGCTTTAAAAGTTATCTCAGCCACTACAAATATGATCTTTGCCACTGATCAAGTGATCACAGCCACTTTAAAAAGTATCTAAACCACTACAAAAGGGATCTTGATCACAGAAGATATGATTACAACTAGATATCTCAGCCACTACAAAAGTGATCTTGACCATTGAAGAAGTGATCACAGCCACATTAAAAATGATCTAAACCACTACAAAAGGAATCTTGACCACTGAAGAGGTGATAACAACCACATTAAATGTTATCTTAGCTACTACAAAAGTGATATTGACCACTAAAGTAGTGATCACAGCCTTTATAAAAGTTATCAAAACCACTACAAAAGGGATCTTGGCCACTAACAAACTGCCTTACATAACTTTATCAGTGGGTGACACCAGTTTGTTTGTGGCCAAAATCAAGTTTGTGGTGACTGAGATAACCTCTCAAATGTCTGTGGTCACTTCCGCAGTGGCCAAGATCACTTTTGTCAAGTCAAAGTCAAAGTCAAAGTCAAATAGTTTATTCATGCATAAGGGCCACTGGCCTACATTGCAAATATAATAACACACACATTCAATTCTTTCTCAATTTAAATAATTTGTATATAAAAATAGAAAGTTGAAAAATAGTATTATCATCTTGTGTAGACATCAGTTTATTAAAATTGTGGATAGATGGTGGATTTAAATAACATTGTGGAATATAAAAACATCTGATTTCTTCGTATTTTTCACAAATCATTACTGCGTGAAATTCATCTTCCAGTACATTGTCATCACAGAAAGTGCATAAACGTTCTTCTTTTGGGATATTATCATGTCTGCCTTTTTCTATAGCTGAATTATGGCTGGCGCATCTTAATTTAGCGAACGCTATAAAATGCTTCCGTACTTGTAAGATATGAAGATAACGTTCTGGTTCTAATGTATATTTGAAATTAGCATAATAGTTGAGTTTATGACTAGCAGTTATATCGTGGTGCCAGTCCTGAGCAAAACAGTCTGAGAGTCTCTGTTTGAAATTTTTTTAAAACATTATTTCATCACCAACACCTTGCGATAACCAAACATGTCCAAAGCCGTATTTGTACAATAACATTTTAACATGTGTTGCCCATGTGATCTTCCCACTGTCATCATATGACCTCAACATATTGTAGCACACATGCGGGTAACGATTCACAGGCATTTGTATAAGTTTTAACCAATATTTCACACATTTACTCATATAATGTACAGCAAGAGGTCGTCGACCACACTCACCCAGAGCAGCACAATTTATTGTGTTGCCCCTCACACCCAAAATTTTCTTACAATATTCTAATTGTACCTGTTCAATAACATGGCTATATTCATATCCCCAGATTTCAGATCCATAGAGCAAAATAGGGGTAATCATTTTATCAAACAGATTCATAGCTGTTGAAAAAGGTAAAAATCCACATTTATATTGAACTTGTTTTATAAGGAATATAGCTTTCCGAGCTTGTGCTGCAAGGCTTCGTTTAGCTTGCGACCATTTTAATGTACTGGTAAAAAATATTCCAAGGTATTTATAACTAGAGACCACTTCTATCTTTCCTCCATTGTAGTACCATTTTTCATTTTGTTTCAAACATCCTCCTCGTCTAAAAACCACTATTTTTGTCTTTGTTAAATTAACAATCATTGCCCATTTTTCACAGAATTGACCCAAGACATCAATCATTTTCTGTATTCTCCCAACTGTATCAGAGCACATTGCCATATCATCGGCATACAATAAAATCATGACATTTTGCGTTCGTTCATCTAAGTAAATTCCTTGGCAACCATTAGCCTTGAACATATCAATTAATTCGCTCAGGTACAGTATAAAAAGAAAGGGGCTTAACATGCATCCTTGTCTCACTCCAATTTTACAAGTAAAACATTTTGTTAGGCCTTCGCCTGTACACACGCAAGATTGTAGATGCATATACATGTTTCGTAAAAAGCGCAGTGTGTCACCATGTATGCCATTATTTATTAGTTTAAACCATAACAGACAATGCGGTATAGTGTCGAATGCTTTTGAAAAGTCGACGAAAATTACGTAACACCGACCTTTCTTTTTACACAAATATTTCTGAACTTTACTTTGTAAATTGAAAATTTGATCTATAGTACTATAACCTTTGCGATAACCTGCTTGTTCTTCTTGTCGTTTTTCATTTTCGTCTGCCCATTTAACTAATCTGCTATTTATTATTTTTGTAAAGACTTTACTAAGTGTACACAGTAATGATATACCTCTGTAATTACTTGGCTGATGCGGGTTACCGCTTTTGAAAATCGGACAGATAATAGCCTTGCACCATATATTTGGGTATTCTCCTGTTAGCAGTATTTTATTAAAAAGAAGTGTAAGTAATGGGGTAATGATGTCATTTGTACATTTTAACATTTCGTTTAGAATACCATCAATACCACCTGCTTTTCCATCAGGTAAATTAGAAATGCATAATCTCACTTCATCTTCAGTAAAGGAAGAATTTAAAATGTCAGGTTTGTTTTCAGTACATTCATTACAAAATATATCATGTTCAGCAATAAAATTTGACACAAATTGCATCTCAGTTTCTTTAACATCTACTTTTCTCTTCAGTAGTTCATTAAAGTAATCATACCATTGTTCACCTGATATATCTGGTGATTTTTTGGGTTTCCGTGTTAAGCTTTTTATCAATGACCAAAACTCTTTTGGTTTTTCACTCGAGGTTTGTAATTTATTTCTCATTTCCAAACCATATGAACATTTTTTCTCTTTACACAGTTTTCTAAAATCATTTCTAGTTTCTTTATACTCTTCTAAGGATTCGTTGTTATTTGTGCGTCTATATTGTGTTAATTTTTTAAACTTTAAAAGTTTCAATTGATCACATTCACTATCCCACCATTGTGGTTGAGTTTTTAATTCTAGATTTCTCTTGAGATACCCGGTTTTCTTTAATAGAAAACTTCCTGCTGTGTGCAACATATTTGTTATTTTATTTAAAATCTGTTCACAGTTCTGTTCACGGTTTGAGGTAACAAGATCAGTGTATAATGACATAGGGTTATAACCGTCTTCATTTTCACCCTGTAATACATTTTTTCGATAGTTTTCAGAAGCTTCGCAGCTCCATTTAAAAGTCGGTGATTGCTCATATTCATATTTTATTTCGTCACTTTTTTCTTTAACTATCTGTTGAAATTTAAATTGGCATATCAGTGGAAAGTGATAAGAATCATCGATGTGTGAGACTTTAAAATCAATAACATTATCAAATAAATCTGTTGCCGCTAACATATAATCTACTGTACTTGTACCATTAGTTGTACAACATGTTTTTTCTCCACTTTTGTCCCCAGGAAATCTTCCATTTAGAAAGTGTGTTCCTGTTTCATGACACATATTTATCAGATCTTTACCGAACTTGTTTATAATAATGTCTTTTGAAAATCTAGGCAATGAGAAATTATCTGGTTCATAAATATTATTTCCTGTAAAGAACTGTGTTTTGTCATCTTTAATGTAATCAATCAAATTCCCAGTTCTGGCATTAAAATCTCCTGTCAACCACAGGGAGCTTCCTTCTTTTAAACTCAGTGCTTTTGCTATTTCTTCTCTTAACATCAAAATGCCGTTAGGTTCATCATACATATTATAAAAGGTAGACTTTTCAGGAGGGATATATGTAAAGCCCATTATAATATGTTTCGGAAGGCTCACATTTTCTGCTTTCAGAAAAAGAAAAATAGCGATTTCTGATTTAAACATAAAGTCTATAAAAGTAGATAACCATTCTTTAATGTATACAATAATCCCGCCTGAATTTCGCCCTCGATTTGCTCGTTTTGCTGTGTATGTACTAAAAGCATTATATCCATCAAATAAATCCATATACTGTTCATAGTTATTTGCCCATGTTTCTTGAATACAAATTATATCAGATTTCTGTAGCATTGTGAGCAAATGAGATTTTGATAAATGTCTTTTTAAACCATCAGCATTCCATGATATAATTTTAATGTACTTACATTCGGTCTTTGGTTGATTTATATCAAATTCACAGTTAATGTTATGGATACACAGTTTCGAAGTCTCGTCTATGTTCACATTATTAAGGGTTTCACTTTGGCCATGGCCTACCTCCTATGCGGTCTTGTCCGTCGTTGCAGGTATGTTGTCATCAAATGAGTCTTTCACTTTTTTCACAGCGTCTGCTGCTTCATCGTACATGTAGATGTTCTTTTTATTGTCATTATTTACCACGATGAGTTTATTGAAGGATAAATACGATTTCAGTTTCAAGTTCCTCGCTGTACTCAGCATGTCTGACATCTTATTGCGAGCCATGCGTACACCCTCGCTGAAGTCTTCTCTGACAAACAGGCCTTTTGGCTTAATTTCTCTGGCTTTGTCCATTATGGTCACCTTGTCTTTAAAGAAAGACAATCGTATGATAATGTCTCTCGGTCCTTCACGTCTTTGTTTGATCTGCTTAGGTTTAGGCAGTCGATGTGCTCTTTCTATAGCTACTTCTTCTTGGATGTTTAACTCATCTTTAAAACACTTCAGTACTGCATCTTCACATTTCTGCCATGATTCCTGGTTCTGGTTT
This sequence comes from Flabesymbios commensalis, assembly GCA_964017125.1. Lineage (NCBI taxonomy): Eukaryota > Metazoa > Annelida > Polychaeta > Terebellida > Flabelligeridae > Flabesymbios > Flabesymbios commensalis. The sequence continues at coordinate 57,759,764 of OZ024908.1, forward strand.
TCTGGAATACCCTGTATAATTAGGTTATTTCTCCGACTGTGACTGTCCAGATTATCCAGCTTCTGTTTTAATTGCCTATTTTCATTTTTTAACTCTGCCATGCCGTTCTCTACGGCTGCACATCTATTGTCTATTCGTTTAGTTTCTGTCTTTAGCTCGTTTAAACTAGTTATCACATTATCTATTTTGCCATTCATAGTTTTTAATTCGTTCATTACATCACCGAGACTGGGTTGGTCGTCATTCTTCATTGCTAGGTTTCCATCTGAAGCAGAGAGTTTTGTTTGGCGTGTGGTAGATCTAGTTTTACTTTTGTAGTGGCTAAGATAACTTTTAATGTGAATTCAATCACTTCTTCGGTGAAATATTCTGTATCTATGTAAAAGCCATTAATAGTGACTTTCAACTGATATCAAAGATGTTGGTATATATTTTTTTGTCGATATAGAGCCTATGCAATTGTTCAAACAGTCGGCGGCCATTTTGTATTTTGTCATTTTTTTATCATTTTTTCATATAATTTTTTTTTTTTATAAAACATAGCTCTAATTTTGTTTGATGTCCATTATTGAAATGCAGCGTCAAGTAAAATTCACAAAATTACATATTTAAAAAAATACATATGACGGCTATTTTGTGTTTGGCTTTCACAATAATTATGTGAAATTTCAAAGCACACATAACATCCAGACTCATTTATAAGCATGTCTGGATTGAAAAACCGTGGCTTTAATGTGAATACATGTGTGTAAAGCAAGTTTGATGAAATGGTGTTTCCCAACAGGGCTTTGTTATTGTGGATTTCGCAGATTTTTTAACCTAAATTATGTTTAGGCATACATAGAGCGATATATATTTATTATACTCCAATGATTTATATGCCGTAAAAAGCAGAATTCAACTACCGTTAATGCTATATAGCATTTGCAGTTCGATTTACCAGAACAGAAACAACATACATTTAAGTAACCCTACCCCCTTATAGGGTCGACATAGGGTTTACATCACTATATTTTCAATTTTAACATTCGATGTCGTGTTTAGTATATCCTAGGGCTCCAAAAAAAACTTAGTTTCGTTGAGATGTGGGGTATGATAGCCATAAGTAGTCCATTGCCTAAATCTTATCGTTTGCCCATATATAATTTTGTTTTATATGATTAAAACTGAACGTCTGGCAATATGGCAGCCATTTTAGATTACAAAATGGTCTCTATTATTGCATTTTAAAACTATAGATATGTAAAACAGATTTATATGAATAACATTTGACAAACATACATTGTTACAAGACATATTAACCGAGTGATTGCCCTTTATAAAGTCGAGTCCATCATAACTGTTGCATTTTCAGAGCATTTTCGAGTCCATGGCGGCCATCTTGAATAATTAAAATTGCTCAAAAGTGACACCTCCACACCACCCTACATATCTTTATATAGACCCCAAAAGATGAATAATCAGCAGAGAAAAAACTATATCAGTGAATTTTGGGTCACCACCCTTAGCTGCCGGACTATAATAAATACTAGTAATCCTCTGCTACACGTATATGTTGTTCCACATGATTAATTATGATTTATTAAGTGTTTAATGTCACTATTGTGATACGATATTGTGATATAAGTTGTCTACTACTACTAACTATTACTACTACTACTAGTATTACTACTACTACTACTACTACTACTACTACTACTACTACTACTACTACTACTACTACTACTACTACTAGGATCTACTACTACTACTACTACCACTACTACTGCTGCTGCTGCTGCTGCTGCTGCTTCTACTTTTTCTTCTTTTTCTTCTTCTTCTTCTTCTTCTTCTTCTTCTTCTTCTTCTTCTTCTTCTTCTTCTTCTTCTTCTTCTTCTTCTTCTTCTTCTTCTTCTTCTTCTTCTTCTTCTTCTTCTTCTTCTTCTTCTTCTTCTTCTTCTTCTTCTTCTTCTTCTTCTTCTTCTTCTTCTTTTTCTTCTTCTTCTTCTTCTACTTCTTTGCATAAGCTTACGCCGCGACGTGATTAGAACACAAAACTTCCAATTAGGAATTAATAATTAGGGAAGAAGGCAAAGCAATACTTACATGGCTGGATAGAAGGACGCGTGCTAAATGCGAGTTTTCACATCACAGAATCCGTTTTAAGATCAATGCCGCTGAGAGTTCATCTCCGATCTGAGAGCCTTCACTGGATTTCCCTGGAGTACCTTTGTGGAATGGTCACTAATGACCATTATCGGTATTACCATCAACCCTTACAACGCTGAAATATTTTTGTATAAACTATGGAGTAAAGTTTTTTTTCAATTCAAAATTATTATAAATGTCTTGCTTAGCTGTTTCCGCTTCATTTGAATACCTATGTTATGGGTGTACGGCCATCATAAATATTTATTTATTTCAATGGGAAGATAGTAGTTAGACATCAGAATCTGACGTTTAAAGACGGTCCCCGCGCTGAAAGGGTCAACCCTTTGACTTCCAGGCCGGGGTGCATGCCAGGATCCAGATATACTGGTGTAGGAGTTCTATTTTGCGTCATTTGAAGCTGGAATTGCTAACGCAATTTCCAGCTTCAAATGACGAAAAATACATACATGTAGTATATATTTGACGAAAATTTGTGTCATTTTATGGTTACGTTCATTGACGAATGACGACGGAAATTTCCGTCATGTATGGTAGTGAAAAGGTTAAACCGCTAAACACGACTCTAGTTGTTTTATTAGCCGATACAATCACTGTTATCGGGAATGAATTGAGTGCTTAAACATTAAGATTTACAGATGTTTCGTCTCAAATTAGACAACTATGAGTATTTTTTACCCGTTTGAAGTTGTGTCTCGCGGAATAGGTGAAAAAATATTTTTTTGATGTAACGCTTCAAAGGTTTATGTCACTACGAGACCCTCATGCAGCTGGACATATAGTACGCGATGGACGGACACGCTGTAACAGCTTTTACTGGTTGCGTTTTCAGTCCACGAACCGCTTCACAAATAAATTATTTAAAAAAAATACAAGTTAATACATTATGGAATGTTGCTTGCTGCACCAGGAATATTATGTGCAGTAAGTCAAGTTCAGTCAGCAATTTACGATATATCGTAGGCTTCGGATTGGTCGAGATGGCCATCTAGACCAATCCGAAGCCTACGATTTATCGTAAATTGCACGAGAATACTGGCCCAGGAATGTATGCCCCGTTTTAATTACAGCCTGATAAGATATTCTACCCTTCAAGACAAACAACAGTACCTGCTTACTCGTAACCCCTACAACACTAAAGTATTAATTTGCATAAACCATGGCGTCAAAGGGGTTGTTTTGCATTTGAAATTATTATGAACGTCCTATAGTTAGCTGTCATTTGAATACCTATCTTGGGGTCAACGGACATTATAAATGTTTTACTCTTTCAGTTCGGGGATCGACTTTAGACGTCCGAATCTGACGGCGTGATAGACGTGAAATTCGTACGTCTAAAGTTAGTCCCTGCACTAAAAGGGCTAATGTAAGCATTTATTGTTTTTGATTTTGCACGGCAGTATTACGACGTACAAAAGACAAGCTAGTTTTGTCGAGTGAGTTGAAGTAATAGGGTAATTTGGGGGCTCACCACTGTTGGCGGTATGTACTTCTAGAAATGACCTCAATAACATTATCATTTTTCGCTCACTGTACACAAAACATCATGATAATTTTATATATAACACGTTCTGGTGTACGACCTGTAATATGAGAGAAGGGCTCCACAGTAACGTGGATCCATCTATTGTTGACATAATCCATTATACTATAATCGTTTGTCCCTTTCTCGGGTGAACATCCCTTTCATTTGATGGGTTCCAAATAAAATGTGTCATGGCAACAAAGCTAGTTTTTAGAATCCCATGACTAATATTTTAACCAACATAGATTTGAATTCTGAGTAACAGTAAGCAATTAAACAATTTGCATTAAGTACGATTAGCTACGAGCTGAACACAAGTTGTTTCGATCGTGTACCTAATTTGTTTTGAAAGCTTGTATCAAAATTAATAATATTGTAGTCAAATTTTGCAAAAGGTATCATGCTACGCAAGTACTCGCTGCGAGTAGATTTCAGAATAATTTAGATAGTTCGTGATTTTTATTTTGAGTAATCGCTTCAACAAATAATTTTCCTTCGCTGTTGATCTCGACTTTAACCGTTGTCCTACCACCTTGACCTGAAATGGAAGGTAAATGTTTGTTTGAATAATGAATTGAATCTGCGGCGCACGACTGGGATGACAATAGGGCCCGTTCAGATCCTTCAAGCCCGATAGGCTTAAGGATAACAAATTATAATATGCTCTATGTTTTCGGTTACGTTTTAGGTATGCAGAGTCTACTGCAAAAAACATGTATCAGAACAATTCTGAATGTATTTACCACAGAACAAAAAAAACATTAGATGATGCGAAACCTGCATGCCCACCGATAGGTTATGAAAGTAAGCAACGTTTTTCCCCATTTGAGCTGATCCATTTATGACTATATTTGTTTGAAGAAATTAAATTACATAAATTAATTATAAATTAGTGTTTTTTATAAATATATATTTTTTTAATATTGCAGGACCGATATTGTATTGTATAAATTACTAGATAAACATGTGGCTGAAAAATATGATAATATATTCACTCCTAGAGCGTGTGGCGCTTGTTACCATCATCACGTATCGTGTTTTCGTTGTTCAGGGTAATCATAATAAAATCATTATTTCACAAAGAATATCTTGCTATGAATGCATTGTAGTAGTAATTAACGTGATCGCCTTGTTGAGAGGGTCAGAGAAGCAAGGATGGTTTACCAAAAGAACGAAGTAAGCGCTCTTCCAAAGCGTCAAGTCCCACTGGGACTGTTCATTCTTTAGCCACACGTTATGACACCCCTCGGTGCATGATTCGTTTTATTTTGATTTCTGCAAATAGGACGGCATATGTTGCCATGTCAATTTTGAAAAATAAATGTATGTAAAGTTATATAACCAACTGATCCCACTAAAAATAAAATATAAAATCATAAAAAAATACAAAAGCACTGAGAAAGACTAAACTAGTTTTATTCCTATGTCGTATATTGCCATGTAAACAAAACTGTGTGCAGTATACAACACTTTATGCCACAAATAACCACCGTCTCAGACCGTGTGATCCAGAATACTTCAAAAGGCACCGACGTTTTAGTGTGCGAAATTGAGGGATTACTCTTCAATTTGGGGATTACCCTGCAGCACCAATTGTTTGCCTAAAGCTGTGTTTGGGTTATTTCTGGATTCTTAGAAAGAAAAATGTGTTTTTTAATTTTTTTTTAATTGAAATCATGAGCTGCGAGGTACAATACTTCATACCAAACTCAATATCAAACCCAGGAGCCCTTTTATTTTGCTTCTCAAATAAATATGCTCAAGATTCTATAAGTATTCCAAATGCAAACACCAAACGCCATGTTATTTCATTGAATTTTTCACTCCCTTGAAGTTGTGTCTCGCGGACACAATTCACAGCTTCAAGTGAGTGAAAATTATGCAGTTTTGACAAAATGGAGGCATACGATTTTTAATTCTTGCAGATCGATTTCACATTTTACTTTCAATGGGTTTAAAATCTGGCATTTAAACTTAAGCTTGCAATATTTACCAGGCCTATTGTACATGTACGTATCACTTAGACTCTCGGTCGGTGAATTTGTAAGGTGTGCTGGTGCAAAAATTACGCATGCTCACTTTCCGAAATAATATGCGGTAGAAATGCAGCGTTCCAAATCACGAAAATACGATAGTTCCAAACAGTGTGATCAATTAGATACCTACACTATTATATGATTTACATGTCCATACCATTGATCACCGCAGTTGTGATCTTTATTGAATGAGGATTCCATTCCCTGCCTGATGGGGTCAATGGGAAGATGCTTCATCACATATTGAGGTCAGGATTTGTCTGGATCTATATATCACGGTGGGTACATGTGACAGGATAGATCATGGTAAGCCTCATGTTCAATCAGGATGTGATAGATCATCATCCTCAGAATGATGCAATTATAAAAGAGAGGCCTAAAAGCAGAGATGCCCTGTGAAAAATGGAACAATACGTCGACCAATCCTGGCCAACGATCCATCATCCAAGGTAGAGTCACCGGTGTGAAACGTTATAAGGGGGGGGGGGGGCATCATTCAACTACCAGGGGGGAGAGCTGAAGTATTTTGAAAAGACACTTTCGTCGGGAACAATAGGCGGTTCTGTCTCAATCTGTCGCGCAATGCTAAAATAGTGAAACTGCTTAACTTTCAAGTAAACAGTTACTTCTCTTTAGAGTTGTAAAGCAGCAATATTGGAAAACACTGCTTTGCAAAGCTAAGCAGCAGTATCTGCAAATACTGCCGCTTAGCTTTGCATGGCAGAATTTTTAGGAATCAGAGGCTAGAGCAATAAATAAAAGCGAATAGTAAGTGTCGCTCTGACATGGGAACAAAATATGTTCTATAAGGTGCACATAAGAATTGGAATAATAACTCAATCACTGATCAATCACAAGTCTGAGATGCCACTTGTTGTGTGAGCTTACAAGCGTGTGCTTAAGCATTTATTTTCAAGTAATATTTTTTTAAATTTAACATTACATCTGTACAATAATTATCGTTAAAGGCTGGATGGGCTGTTAGAAGAAAAATAATACGTTGTACACCTATATTTTATGCAACATGTATTTATGTGAATTTGCTACATGAATTCGTTCGACCCTGATTGATATTTCGCCTTGTTTTGTTTGTTTTTCTGTATAGTTATATATCACAGAACCGCAGCATCTACCATGAAGGTTTTAGTGTTATTTCTTCGTGCATACGCCAGAGCAGTATTGCAATGTTAGGTGAATATGTACAGGGTATAATATGTAAATCGATGAAATGACACTGGGAAAAATCCATCAATGAATCTTTTATCATGGTGCTAATCGGAAAAATACAACATTTTAAACAGTCATCTATATTTTTAATGCAAAAAGTGATCTAGGTTGTAAAAGCACATGCTTCCGAAAAACAAACAAGAATTCAAGCAGAGGGTTAATTTACCGGACAAACTTAAGCAGTGTTAATTTATCTTATGTTTTTAAATTCTATTGACGGACCTATTCTAGGTCGACAGATTTAAATACAATCAGTTATTATATTTTCGAAAACCATATTTCACCCTTCCGTGACACCTAGATTGGTTGCTAAACTTGTGATAAACTTGTGATTACCACCAGGTAAAATCCGTCATCAGGCATACGTCATAGATGTGGACGCGCGACCATGGGCAATGAACATCATCATTATCTGTCACAACTAAAGGCCTATTTTTAGTATTCAAATTAAATATATATGTATTTATTATGCAATTTATGTTCAATTGCATAATCAGAGACATTTTAATACCCATTTTAATTTCAGAGGGAGTGCTTCTTTAGTGTCGCGGCCATTCCAAATTATGTTGGTTATTTTTATCATCACAGATTGATTGGAATTTCGCGTAAGAGTTTTTTGGTAGCCATTCCGAATCGGAATTTTAGACTTCGGACTTCAAAATTCAAATTTCAGAAATCCCCACTGAGCTTCTGCACTTTTAAATAGATATATATTTGTTTGTCAAATGGAATTGCATTGAGAGTGACCAGAACACACATTGAGACACAGACTAAAGGGTGGAGTAGGTCTGAACATTATAGGGGCATCCTGTTCACCCTCCTGGCAATGAATGGAGAATCACCCGACATGTCCACTATTGAACCAACATTGGACCCAAATATAGGCCTACTGCCGTGCAAGCCAAAAGGCAGTATCTGTTCACTTCACAAGTAAGCAGATACTGCCTTTTGGATTTGAAGAGCAGCATAGTGCAGTATCTGCTCACTTTACAAGTAAGCAGAAACTGCCTTTTGCCATTCAAGAGTATAGTGAACCAGAAAATCCTGGATTGATCCAGAAGAACACGATGGCTGTCTTATAAAAGTCATTGCAGAATACCTGACTACTCTGGGAATGTTGTGTCAAAATTTCAGATTGATTAGATAAAAACTCGGGGAGAAATAGCGTCTTACAAAAACGTGCCAAGAATAATAAGTTTAAAGTTCCGTTGTAAAATCAATATATTTGGGCATAGCCCAAATATAATTATCATGATTTGTTGCTGTACATTGGGCAAACCTGCTTCATTTCTTGCAAAATTTAATTTCAAGACGCCAAACAATCAAGACGCTTAGCATGATTGCTTTCACGTTGTACCATCGTCTTCGATGCTCGATCAACATTAACCCTTGTCCTGCTACTCCCGGATATATACGGTTTTAAGCAGATTTTAAGCCAGATAATATGTCACTGAAAATGGATAATATAGTTTGTGGTAGATGCCCAGCTAGTCATATAACCCAATTGTATTTGGAAGATCATTATTTAAAAAAAAATTGCGTTAGCAATTCCAGGTACAAAAAATACAATTTAAACAATTGAGCAGGACAAGGGTTAAAATCAGCATTTCCTAATCGCCTTGTATTAATTGCTGGAATGGATTAGTATCTTAGGGGGCGGTGAGACAGCATAAAAATATGTTACCAGTTTTTCTGATCATCGATTGTCTAATTCATAAATGGATGGTACCATGCACAACTGGTCTAACTCATTTTTCGGTGTTTTGAGTAATCAAGCATTGAAGGTTTTGACCTTTCTGGTAAATCAGGCAGCTGAGATATAACCTTTAAAAGCCTAACATGAAATGTACATTGGATGTACATAAAAACAAATTCTAAATATAGTTTATGCTAAATTAAAGCACTCTAAAGCTAGTTACATGAGGGTTAGACCATTTGTGCATAGTGTTTTTTTCGTTTGGTCTAACCCACAATTTTTCAATAAAACACTGATTTTCAAAGAATTATGCTGCCTAATCCATGATAAATTAAAAGAATTTCGTACATGCATCCACATATTAAGGAAATATGATAAAAAACAATGAAAATATATGTTATTGATAGAAACAACTTGATAAATTTATTTCACATTGAGGGTTAGACCATTTGGTCACTGATTTTAATTACCTGTTGTCTTTATATGTATTTAATCGTTTTATCATGTACTTCAAGTTGTACATCGTTTTTATGTATAATTAGTCGAGTATGCACTGTCGCTGATATCGAGTGAAAGTCGCCTCGGTTATTCAGCAGTGAACCGTTTTTTCTCTTTAAATTATTGGACACGTCCATTTCACTCTTTTTGACTTGATCAGAAGTGAGGTTTAGAACATTTGTGCTCTATGAAAATCGCCAAAAAGCATCATGCTCAAACAGACTTTGGCTTGTACCACAGAATGTGATTGGCCTAGACATTTGACTCTTTTGTCAGATAAAGCTTGTGGTGAGGGCTTTCAAAAACACCCAAAATCTCAAAATCGTCAAAATGTGGCTCAGCCCACTTGTGCATGATGCCATCCAAATATCGTGGTCACTTGTTTTCTAATTAAGTCAACATGATGCCTAGTACGCACCAGGATTAAACACTGAATATCATTTTAATTCATCTATAATGTATCCTGACACCCCACGCCACGGGGGACCCTCTCCTGGTCAAACCACACTAACACGTATTAATTCACCTTTTAATTAGCTAATTAGCCGATCACATCAATGTTATTGGGAAAGAAATGTGTGTTTGAACATGAACTTTTAGAAGACACAACATAATTGATCTATGCAGATGCTCATAGATGTGACTCTTTCTGTAGCACTAGTCACATCTAATCTCTAAGAAACATACTTATTAGAGCAGGCCTGTCAAGTACCAGATAAACGACTGGGAAAGGGAGCTAGAAGTTCATCTTTTCTATTTAAAATGAATGTGTCATGTAAGCTGGTATAAGGGCGAAGGCATCTAATATATGGTTACCCACGGTGACACGTCTTCAGCCAGCAAAAAAAATGCTGACTGTGAATATTCTAGGTCCGCCTGATAGTGGCGGGGGCCCTAGGGTAGTGGTTAGCACCGCTGCCTTTCAAGCCAGAGTTCGGAGTTCGGTTCTCGGTCTCGGCGGTTTGAAAGAAACAAAAATGTTTCTTCTCCATCCACGTGTAAAACTCAGTATTGTGTGGAGCCTCCGTGACCGAGAGGTAGCGTGCTCGGCCTCAGACCGCCAGGGCTCGAATTTCGAATCCTGTGTCTGGAGGACAGTGTCATCTCATTCATCTCACCATCCTCAGGAGGTTCTCCTAGCCCAGTTTAGCATATATGTGCACAAAGGTGGCCTAGAGCCCGATTCATTTTTTCCGCCTGATAGATCTGCCAGATAATCATCTGCTGGAATGATGCACTTGGTATTTGACTTACAATAGCAAGGAAATTCGTAAAAAAGAATTCTTCCAAACGAATGTTTGTCCTAGCCTTTCCTTTTCAATGAACCTGGAAACTCAGACTATAGAGGAATAAGTTTGTTAAGTTACTTTGGGAAATTATCCCCAACGATAATGCACCTGCGGTTAAATACTTTTTAAAAGTCAAATAAAATTTTACTAGAAAATAAACTGGCTTTAGGAAAGATTACTTCACTTTAAACCATGTTTTAAACTATAATCCTTAATTTATATTTTCTTTAGCAAAGTTGATGTCCAAAAAAACATTTGATACTGTTTGACGGTCAGGTTCACAAATACAATTAATTTCATTTGGCATTACAGGGAAGCTTTTAAATGTTGTTAGATATATACATAAAAATGGTAAATATTGTGTACAATTAAACAATATTATATAAGAATATTTTAAAGGGATATTGTCGCGTAAAATGTTTGGATTCAATAATACACCTGAAGCTATAGTGAGACCTATATTTAATATTATTCATAGTATGTATAAAAGTGGTAATAGTTCAAGTTGGAGCAGAGCGCACACAACCATTTGAATGTTTATTGGGTGTACGTCAAGGTGAATGTTTATCTCTTTTTTTATTATCTATGTATATCAATGATATTGAAGATTATGTTATGACACATGGATTTCAAGGCGTTAATACAGGTCATGTAAGAATGTTTTTATTATTGTATGCTGATGCCACCGTAATTATATCAGAGAATAGGCAAGATTTGCAACTTGGGCTTGATATTGTAGAAAATTATTGTAATAAATGGAAAATGATATTGGATATTAAAAAAACTAATATTGTAATTTTTCGCAAAATATATTCAATAGCATAGAACGAAATTTGAAGAAATACAACTTTGGTCTGAGTGTATGAAATGGGTTACCCCTTATATGGGAAATTAAAATAGTGACAATAGATAAACGTTTAAATATACCTTTTGAAGACAACGTGATTTCACACAGTTTGGAAAATCACAATATTTGTAATAATGCTTGCGTGCTATTTAATTTCATTTGGCCTAAACGGGATCGTATTAAATGTAATACGCTGGTTACACAGTATTCCTACGAGGGCTTGAACATGTTTTTTACAAGAGTATTATTTTACAGCTATGACAGCCTATTAAAAGATTATTAAAAGTGAATGAAAGGATTGGAGTTCCCTAACAACGTGTGGTAACCACTTGATATTATAGATGATAGTTACTGCAAGCTTAAAAGACAATGGCCTAATAACACCTTTCTATCGCCAAGTATTTTATGCATACACGAAATGCATGACAAAATAACCGTGTGTTAATTTTGTGTCTCAAATGTTATCGGGAAATGAGATTTTACCTTCAAAATCAGGGAAGGTAAAATAATTGGATTCGAGCAGGTGCTATATAATGTGAAACATTTAAATTTGGTAAATGTAAAATCGAATGGAAATTAGATCTATGGGAAAGTTTTTAATAAAATAGTCGGTCAGCCAGTCAAACGAAAAGGGCTTAGTTTTTGATAAGGTATACACTGAAAGCTAGATAATTTCTGATGATACCAGGTAAAACGAAAATTCAGGCAGAAAATATGACTATCAGTTGCCAAGAAAAATGTGCCTGGTTAGCCTGGTTTTCATTCAGTATCTCTTCAGCTTTATGCTACGTAGTCAGGTCTAACCAACAAGAGCATAGCCTACAGATGTGATGTTCATTAATGTGGATCAGGTAACCAGCAAGAAGGATGTATCGTTTGCAGTACCACCTGCTAATATACCTATTTACATTTGATATTGTACTCCTCGCACCTTCCAAAGTATTACATTTCTAAAACCATTTATGTAATCTATAACTGGTCAAGTAGGTCAGGTTAGAAAACCTGACAGATATAATTGCAAGTAATTCTTCCTAGCCGACCCTGGAAAGCAAACACCATCAACATAATGTAGATGTTATTTGCTTTTTGTATCTTCAACATAGGGCCCTGATATAAAAATATCTTCAGACACAACTTTTTATAACTTAAATCAAACATAGTATTGAAATCATTAGAATTGGTATATTATAATACCCAAGGACATAAAAAACACAAATCTGAAAAAGGACAACGATATCATAAATGATAGGTTACCATTACTGAATTGACCTTTGAAGAAAATTAAATAAATATTTATTGATGATATTCTCAATTTGGTGGTGCGTTATGTGATGATGTCTAATCAGATTCTTCCATGGCTCAGCGTCCCCTACTTTTTCGATTTTATCAGGCCTTCCCAATGGCCAAACCAAGTGTAATATATATGAAACAACCTCTCATTAGATGACGGGTAAATCCTCTTTCTCATCATCAACGCTGTTTTTGGCGACGATGAACAGTGCCATGCACGGGGGACAACTCCCCATAAAACTGGCTCCCCAGAGCCAGTTTTATGTGCAGAAAGCAAGCCAGGGATCTAAAGCCTCTTTTGATAAAAAAAACTGGATACCGTGTTGTCTCGGATCGATACAATAGAGCTTGAAAATACACAATTAAAGGAGGAGAACGAACATTTGAAAGAGAAAGTGAACAATCTGGTTAGTAGTAAAAATGCTTTAGAGTTAAAGGTGGAAGAGTGTAAACATAATGTTAGAGGGGCTTGCATCACCAGCAACAACACTGAACAATACAGTCGTCGTACATCTGTCAGAGTGCACGGCGTACAGACAGTACAAAACGAAAACACCACAGAACTTATTGTAAACATGTGTACCGAGAAGCTTGGTGTTGCCCTGACAACAAATGATATTGAAGCCTGTGACCGCCTTCGAGCACCACGCAACCACCGATAATTATTATGTTCAACCGACGCCAAAAGCGTGACGAAGTCATCAAGAACAGGCGAGAGCTGAACGGGAGCCGAGTTGTCATCTCAGAAGATCTCACCAGACTCAACCAGCAAACTCTCAACCGTGTACGCGTGTCTGAACGTACCAATGGCCAATGGCCAAACCAAGTGTAATATATATGAAACAACCTCTCATTAGATGACGGGTAAATCCTCTTTCTCATCATCAACGCTGTTTTTGGCGACGATGAACAGTGCCATGCACGGGGGACAGCTCCCCATAAAACTGGCTCCCCAGAGCCAGTTTTATGTGCAGAAAGCAAGCCAGGGATCTAAAGCCTCTTTTGATAAAAAAAACTGGATACCGTGTTGTCTCGGATCGATACAATAGAGCTTGAAAATACACAATTAAAGGAGGAGAACGAGCATTTGAAAGAGAAAGTGAACAATCTGGTTAGTAGTAAAAATGCTTTAGAGTTAAAGGTGGAAGAGTGTAAACATAATGTTAGAGGGGCTTGCATCACCAGCAACAACACTGAACAATACAGTCGTCGTACATCTGTCAGAGTGCACGGCGTACAGACAGTACAAAACGAAAACACCACAGAACTTATTGTAAACATGTGTACCGAGAAGCTTGGTGTTGCCCTGACAACAAATGATATTGAAGCCTGTGACCGCCTTCGAGCACCACGCAACCACCGATAATTATTATGTTCAACCGACGCCAAAAGCGTGACGAAGTCATCAAGAACAGGCGAGAGCTGAACGGGAGCCGAGTTGTCATCTCAGAAGATCTCACCAGACTCAACCAGCAAACTCTCAACCGTGTACGCGTGTCTGAACGTACCAACTCCACATGGTCTCACAACGGACAAGTAATGTTTACACTACCTGGAGACACGTGGAGATACAGGATTGACCCTTTCCAAACCATCGACGAAGCCATAGCCATGCGGAACAACAATAAACAAAACATTCCACGTCCTCCGTAGTGAGTTATTCCCTTCCATCCCTTCACAGATTTACAATGAAATCATTATTAAATGTACTATGTTACGAACTAACAATTTTCAAAAATATCTCGTTATTGTATTAGTGAGATAATATATTAATACAATCATGATAATACACCTACTGGTATCTCAGCGAAATACGTTGAGACCACATGGAACTCAAGCTGATTGACACACCCACAAAAATCGCAGGTGGAATATTTTGTATATTTTGTTTTATTTTTTACATTCACTCATGATGCAAATGAACCGTAACAAGTTATGCAGGTTCTTGAATATCATGATAAACTTCATTGTTTTGTTATTTTGTGTGAATATGACAGTCGAGCACTCAAGATTAATTGGAGTAGGGTTACATAACCTATATGTGTGTATACAGTTTATGATTTTCTTCTTTTCAACGGAGAGTTTAAAATGCGGCATAACTTTATTTTATTAATTGACATACAGGGTGAATTATATCATATTTTTACGCCGCATTATTATGTTGTACATTGATTATTATAGAGCTAGTATTGGTAATTTCCACATAAAATTACTCAGTCCAGGAAAAAACGTGCGAATTCGTTTGACATCGGAATATAATTTTTGGTGTACTGTATTTCTAAATTTCATATTTGTTAATTTTGTTGCAGCAACATTATTTAAACACTGTGGTAATATTGAGTCCAATCCGGGCCCACCTCTTCATCACCAGTATAATGTAAACCAGTTAACTTTATACTGTGTAAATATTAGGAGTATTCGAGCCGTATAGTCAGCGAAAACCCTACAATAAGAAAATTCGATTATTTGTGTGCTGAAGCTTCATCTCGTGAAAATAGTATTGTATGTGTATCCGAGACATGGTTACACAAATCTGACAAAGATATTGATATTGAAATGCCTGACTATACTATGTACCGTCGGGTTAGACTAATGAACAGGTACGGTGGTTTGGTAACATATATTCATAATTCTGTAAACAGCAACAGGCTCACCTGCTTTGAATCCGTTGATAGTGAAATAATGTGTCTGGAAATTAGGTGTGACAATAACAAAATACTCCTGTGCTCTTGCTATAGGCCTCCTAATAAAACATTCTTTAACGATGTTCAAAATATTCTCGACTCGGCATCGTCCACATGTGACACAGTAATTTTTATAGGAGACATGAATTTCAAACATTCAGATTTTTACGCACGCGATAAAACATGCAATGCTGGCAAAGTGTGCAAGGAGTTGTTCGATTATTATTCCTATGATCAGCTTATCAGTGAACCAACGCGTTTCAGTGGAAACAGCCAGAGCTGCATAGACCTTTTATTTACTAATACTACTCACTTTTTTAATAAAATTGGAACGGAACCACCTCTTCCTAACTGCGATCATGTTCCTATAACAGCAGTCTTAAACTTTAAATATAAACACGACAGTTCTTTTAAACGGGAGGTATGGATTTTTTTAAAAAGCCGATTTTGACAAATTTCGTTGTCTCCTTTCTACTTCTCCATGGCAGAATGGTACGTTACTAGATAATGTTAATGAATGTGTCTTAATTTGGTCTGATAAATGAAATAATTCGGGCTTTAGGCCACCTTTGTGCACATATAGGCTAAACTGGGCCAGGAGAACCTCCTGAGGATGGTGAGATGATTGGGATGACACTGTCCTCCAGACACAGGATTCGAAATTTGAGCCCTGGCGGTCTGAGGCCGAGAACGCTACCTCTCGGTCACGGAGGCTCCCCACAATACTGACTTTCACACGTGGATGGGGAAGAAACAATTATGTTTCTTTCAAACCGCCGAGACCGGGAACCGAACCCCGGACTCTGGCCTGAAAGGCAGCGGTGCTAATCACTACCCTCGGGCCCCCGCCCAATTTGGTCTGATATGTTTATCAAGATTGCTGAAGCATGTGTACCACACCAAAATGTTATTATTTGACCTAAAGATAAACCTTGGATGAATTCCGAGATTCGAAAATGTATTAACAACCGCCGCAAATTATTTAATGAATTTAAACGCAGTAACTTAGATAGTGTCAAGAACGATTACAAACAACTGAGAAATAAGATTGTGTCAATGGTTAAAGAAGCTAAAAATGCATAAGAAATTAAAACTGAATCAATTCTATGTGATACAGCAACACAACCGAAACAGTGGTAGAGTGTACTAAAACGCGAAATTAAAGGCCTAAACAAATCTGAAATACCATCTATTGTTCATGGAACAGATACAATTCACGACAACTCAAAAAAAGCAGAAGTTTTTAATAATTATTTTATACAACAATCTACCGTCGATGATAACGATATGATACTCCCCCCACTCGCTGATCGTGATTATCCAGATATCGAAGATTTATTAATTACCTCTGACTCAGTTAAAACATATTGTCTACTTTAGATTGCAGAAAATCAACTGGATGTGATCAAATTGGCAACAGACTTCTTAAAGAAGCTGCGATCCCAATTTCCCCAATTTTGTGTCATATTTTTAACAAATCTCTAGCTAATGGTATTTATCCTGAAACCTGGAAAAGAGCCTTAGTTATACCGCTATATAAAAAGTGTATCAAGTCTGATATTAATAATTACAGACCAGTATCACTGCTCCCTTGCGTCTCTAAAGTTTTCTAAAAACTTATTTTCCAACATATTTTCACTTATCTGAGACATAATGCTATATTGTCACCACACCAGTCAGGTTTAATAAACGGGGACTCGTGTGTTAATCAGCCGGCTTGTATCTCTCATAACATATACAAAGAACTTGACAAAATTTTCTCGGTTCGAGCTGTATTTTTAGACTTTGCAAAGGTGTTTATTGACAACTAAACTAGTTGAAATGGTGTATTACAAAAGAAAATTCATTTATAATTGCACTGTTTACGCAAATTCCTAGGTCTGACTATACGTCGGCGGCCTTCCTGGACGCCATCTTATTTTACAAATAATTAGATTAACTTATTGTTATTATCATAGTCACTGTATTTATACCAATTCTTCACCATTAATATGGAATAATTATCATAGATAACAATTCTGTCCTAATTGACATCACTAAGGTGTATGATAAAGAAATTTGGGGCTGAAAGGGTAAAAATATTGATCAGAATTGTCTGAGAGTGGCCTAGCTGCATTCAGTAACTCTAAACTAGTTACAACAGCAAATTGAGCTAAATTTGCCCAATTTACACTATTTCTTAAGTATGACTATTTGCCGGCGGCCATCTTGGACGCCATCTTGAATTACAAAAAAATGCACCACTTTCAAACTCTACATCCCCCCTGGTGGAGATCCCCAGGCATGTCCCTAACACCTGGTATCATCAGAAATTATCTAGCTTTCATTGTATACCTGAGTGTTATTTTGGGGCACTGGCTGACTGACTAAAACAAATATATCTATATAAATCTTGCACATCAAACAAACTTTACCGTGCTTGGTAGATAACATATCGGCTGTTGGTAATACTTTGGTTATTGGTCATGAAGGTAACTTGATCGACTTAGATAACAGTAATTTTGCAACTAAGATATTTTATGGAAAATGATATAAAACCTTCGGATTTTTCAACATCGGAGACGTATATTTTTATAAATAGCAATGAAGAAAATCAACATTTACGGCAACAATCTAAAACAGAGAAAAAACATAGTAGCCTGACAAAGTAGGCCCTACGTGTCATTCGCTGTCAAAACATAAATGGTTGTGATCCGTAGCCAGAGCTCCATACTCCACCCGAGCTTACTGTATCGTCGTAAGCCATTGCTTTATTGACATTATGATTACAGTCCGTGCTACTGCATTTAAATCAAGTCTGGCCAATGTAAAGAGCGATGTATTTTTTTATACTTTATTGTCGCATGGCCCTCTATTATGCCGTGCAAAGATGATAAAAAGGCCGCATATGTTTCCTTAATAAGATGGCGCATACCGCTGTTTGGCTTTGCAGAGTAGTAATTGCATGCGCTTTCTCGTAACTGCTCACAATTTTGTTCATGGAAAATAACGTTATATATTTCTCCCGGTATGGAACTGTAAAGCACTGAACTGAAAAAAACACATTTCATTGGCTAGTAAATTTTGAGAGTCGAATATCGATTTATCTAAAATGTCCCCATATTATTATTTTTTACCATCGGACCACTTTCTTTCAAAATGTTGAATCCGCCCGTCTAGAATGACATCAAGGCCTAGTCTTTATACAAAGGAACTAAGATAGAGATTGAGATTCATTGCTTATAAATACCAATGACACGGTGCAAATGAAATAAAAAATGATTTTATTTAGTCTATTTCGCTTATCCGAAACTGGATTTTGGCGGCCATCGTGAATTTTGGTACTTTCCCAAGTCCGGATTTTTGGGGACTTTTAATATGTTTTTTTTCAAGACTGTAATCTGAGTAGTGCCTTGTTACGACGCCTAATAATTTTCAATTTCAATTCGACACTGAGTAGACCTACCTGATCTAAAGCCTCGCTTAGGATCCTAGCTGTCAACTTGAATTTGGAAGGAAAGTTTAAGAAAACGTTTTCTGATCTTATAGCTTTATATAAATAAATTGTCAAAATTGAAAATGTCTCATCCCACGGGGTCCTTTTCAGAGTTAAATATATATAGCTAGCCTAAAGATCTTAACTAAAAATAGAAAAAAGTAACAAAAAACAATTTTAAAGCACCGAAAAAAGAGTGAAATAGTTATATATTTCCAGGTGGTACACTACTTCATTACAAAACTAAAAATGAAAATTAATGTCATCCCAAGCCTATCAGCAACAGCACTTAATGGCCCTTAAACAAATTTCGAGCCTCGTTTTGCTCGGCATCATTCAATCAATCAATCAATAACACTTCTATTGCGTCTATATCCTCAGCGCTCCGACCTCAGAGGCGCACACATCCTTAGCGTGTTCATGGGTCATTATCGTCAACATCATTAAATGACCCTTAACTTTCTGATGCCTTGCTTCTCTCTGCTCGACAATACTATGCATGTAAGCCTAGTTTGGGATCCCATTTTGCAGACAGAAAAACAATCTGGGAAAGTGTAATATTTATCTCAACACATAAACTGAAGTAAATATTTTGTTTGAGACCGAATATGAAAAAAATACAGTTCTGCAGATAAGAAGTGAAATAAAATATTTGTCAAATTCCAAAACTCCAGCGACCCATCCCTTAACACCCTCCCACCCCTAGTAATTGAATGGTGGCCCCCTTATTACGTTCGGTTTGTTTGTTCCGTTGCAGATTATGACATATGACTGCTGACATATTGTCTGTTTTGACTATCACCACGTCTGTTATCAGGTTATCTTCATCTTACGTGGTTTTATTGTTATCTCGACAAATCTACGCTCATCCCATGTTGTTATATTGCTGGTAGGGCCTACATCGTCTGTGATGTCGGCCCATCATCATGCCGGCATTGATTTAGCACATGGTGTTTGCCAGAAACCGTCTCTTTTCAGACAGATAGACCTGTCAAGCACATCAGCTGCAGATACATTAGTAGGATGAGGCATGGATGCATCCTAATATATCTCAGCCCATTTCGGGCGAATTAAACAACATATGCCAATTAAAATGCCGAATGACTGAACTATCGACATCCAGTATAATATATAGGCATATTACGCTCTGCAAAGCCAAAATGGTAGTATCGGCTCGAAATAAAAACTTATGACACAATGACAGATAGTATGACAATGAAATGGGCATCAAGAAGATCGCGTGGATTAAAAGAATAAAATATAAACGAGTTCAGTGACTCTGATAGAGCTCATATTTAGGGCCAAGCACTAACGTACACTTAAAAACCGGTTTTATTAGCAATTCGCATAAAACATTTTAAAGATGCAACGTGAATTTAAAAAAAAATGGTTGGCCCTATCTTCAACTGATGTAAGTAAATGTCTATGCACCGCGTGAGAGAGACACAACTTCACCAGAAGTGGCTAAAATATTCGAACTAAATACATTTGATTGTTAAAACAATGAAAATTTCTGATTTAATCAAATTATTAAAAAAATAATATGCATACGAATATTTCTAGCACTGCTGTGGTAATACCTATCACTATTTTAATCTAATATTAAATAAGTAGCTACTGACATTTTACTTACCGCCGAAATGACGTGGGTATAATAATATAATACTTGTGTTTATTTCAGTTCATATCAAAAATTGACCTAAATTTCTTTCAATATTATTTTTTTCGCTCATGATGTAAACTATTATCAGAA
Organism: Flabesymbios commensalis; assembly: GCA_964017125.1. Lineage (NCBI taxonomy): Eukaryota > Metazoa > Annelida > Polychaeta > Terebellida > Flabelligeridae > Flabesymbios > Flabesymbios commensalis. The sequence goes on from OZ024908.1 coordinate 57,780,233, forward strand.
AATAACAATGAAGAGTTGTAATCGACTGAAAGAGAAGTAGCCATTTTGCCGCCAATTACGACTAAAGTCGTTTTTAATCTGTTTTATTCGTTCATTAGAACACAGTTACTGGGAACGAAATGAGTGTTTAATTAACATTACGATTTTAAAATACTTGGTCTAAAATTAGACAAATGTGAGTATTTTTCAACCACTTGAAGCTGTGGGTCGAGGTAGCGAGACAATGGGTGATTTTTGTATTTTTGTTTAAATTAGTTTATGTATTGCCAACGTAACACGGGTGCTTGTCAAGTGTATTTACAGAGTGACAACCGTGATCAAACCTGCCTGAATACAAATAATACTGCTTATTTTGCGGTGTGAAGCCAAAAGGCAGTATCTGTTCACTTAAGATATGAGCATATACTACCTTTTGGCTTTGCAGAGCAGCATGATTATTCTATTTTTGTAAAACTCTGTGGCTGATTGGCTAATTTTGTGACACCTGCACTCAGTCGCTTAGAATGCAGCACAATGAGTTTGTCCTCAAATTTGCTTGCCTGCCACGTATGCATTAAGCTTGTGAGTTATTGCTTGATTTTTTTCAGCGCATTTCCTGCTCACGTTGCTTTCGTGAAATGTGTTATTGCGATGAATATAAGTATGTTGCATTTGTTGAGAAACGCCTAAACCCTTTAACCGCCGGTGCCGCATTATTCGGGTTTCCATTTTTTATTAGCACATTAACTACCACCTTTCAAACACGTTAAAGATAAAATGTGACATCAATCAGCAATATTAGTAAACAGTTTGTCAAATCTGAATAATTTTTACTCACTTGAAGTTGTGGATCGCGTCAGCGAGACACAACTTCAAGTGGGTGAAAATTCAGATTGAATAATTTGGCGATTAAAGGGTTTAACCTTAGAGCGCGGAGATCGACTTTAGACGTCAGAATCTGACGTGTACAACCTTAGACGTCAAAATCTGACGTCTGTGGACGTCAGTTTCTGACGTCTAAAGTCGATGACCGCACTGTAAGAGTAAAAATATTTATAATGGCCGTAGACCCATAACATAGATATTCAAATGAAGCAGAAAGAGCTAATTAAGATAGTTATGATAATTTAAAATTATGGACCCTTTGGTCTGCAAGGTTTATACAAAAATATGTCAGCGCTTTGAAGGTTAGAGCTTTAGTGTCGTCAATTTCTGCTGCAGAGGAAATACGTGATCTGAGCAGCTGTTAAAAATATATCAACCGAACATGGGTCAAACAATGATAAATGGTTTACTATTTGATAATTGATAATCATAAGCTTTGACATTTTAAACTCCACCAGAGGAGGTTATGATTGTGGTCTTGTTGAATTGTCTGTTTGACCACGGGATTACTTAAAATCTTATTACCGGATTTGCATGACACTTTAACCAAAGGTGTATCTCGGGCCAAGGAACAATCCATACAATTTTGAGGATGATTCAGGCTACGATCCGGATATGGATTATGATGCGGATCGCGTAGCGGAGGTTTTTCATCCCTAACTGACTAGTTATATTTCAAAATTTAAATCCAATATTTTCAATAATCGATTGACAGTAATATTATTTGTTGTGTGTAGGCCTACAGTGCTTTAAAAAAATTCAGATTGGGGTGATGGGGGCGCTATAATAATGAAAACTCAGATTTATTTACAGGCAGGTGGATTAGATGGTTATCAGGTTATGCTGTAATACGATACAATAATCCCAAAACTCCAATAAATCAACAATTATGCACAAGGTGTGAATCAAACGAAATTGACGACGAAGTACATCTACTTCTCCATTGTAATGCTATGAACAATGAACGCGAAATCTTGTTTAATTCTGTAGCCGCAATTATCAATATACAGCCGACAAATAATTTGTTGCTACGAATTATGACATCTAGAGACATAACAGTGGTGAAGTCACTAGCGCAATTTGTTTATGGTTGTTTTAAACAAATTACGGGTTAAAAATGCTGAGTATAATAAATCACAAGTCACCTGTCGCTATATTACCGATATTATCATGCCTTCATGATCTGACTTGGATATTACCGCATATCAGGACGGCTGTTGTTCTCGGATCTTATTATTTGGCTTTTTAGGTCCGGTTAGGGACGATTCCGTCGCCTTTGTTATCAGACGAGGTGGGGCCTTATGGAAGATTTCAGAGTTGCTAAGTCAACTGATTTTATTTGATTTTATCGTCATTATTACTGATATTACGTTGTTAAGATTGCACCACTAGTCAATATCAGGGAATCTCCGAGCTCATAGTGACTGTGCTTGCATGGTCACATGGCTCGGAGCTACCTGTTTCGCGGATTGCCACATTGATTGTACTTGCATGATATAATATTTGATTTTTAAAATATCATATAATTTTTACCATTGTCTTAATACATACTCCAATTACTGTAGAATAATTATACACTTGTATATAATTTAGGTTTCTACGCTTTCGAGAGTGTCTTTTTTGCTACATATATAATTAGCATGTCATACATAGTAGCTATTTTATCTCTGGTTTTGGTGCGGGAAACAAAATGATAGACCCTATGTTATCTTGGCAATGCCATTCAATTTTGTTCTAAGTAGTAGTCATTCATATTATCGTAATATCCTAGTGTTTCTTATGGCAATGCCAGTTAACATGATTTTAGTTATGTATGTCATACTATGTATATTGTCATATGATTTTAACAAATTAACAATGTTGTATATAGATGTACATATCTCTCTTATTTCTATGACAAATAAGTCTGGATTGACTTTCTTTCTGTCAATAAAATATCTGTCTGTCTGTCTGTCTGTAACCCTTTAACCGCCGGTCACGATTATATATATATGGGTTTTTTCAATAGCACAATAACTCTTCCTCTACCGACTTTCCCCTGATAAAGCTACACCCAGAAACCGACGTCTTTTTAAGGAGGCCCCCTCAGGCAGCCCCTGGGCATAATACAGGTTATAGCTATGCGCATGCGCACATCGCACAAATTAAAATGCAAGGGAACATTGCGTCCATGTCAATGACCAGTCTGTTTGGCAATTTTCAACCACACATGTAATGAAATATCCCCATTGCAATTAATGCATGTACACATGCAGATTTCGCATAAATGCGAATTTGGAAAAAAATGGTAAAGGAAGGTAGTTTTCGCATAAATGCGAAATTGGTAAAGGAAGAGTTTTAAAAATACCAGCTTTTCAACATCTTAACGATAAAACGTGATGTGAATCAACAAGATTTCAAATTCGTTGAACTCCATTTGATCAAATTTGAATAATTTTCACTCACTTGAAATTGTGAATTGCGTCAGCAAAACTCACTATAGCTGACATTATTAAATACTTGGTCTTAATTTTATATGTTTCGAGAAGAATCATAAAATGATAGATTCACTTTCTACCGACTGGTACAAATTTGATCAAATTTCCAAGACCGATGCTCAGGGGGATAAATGTAATTATTCAATCTTTATTTAATCCAGTTCTATGTTTGTGTGCGTGAATGCAAAAAAAATGAAATGAATCGGGCTTTAGGCCACCTTTGTGCACATATAGGCTAAACTGGGCCAGGAGAACCTCCTGAGGATGGTGAGATGATTGAGATGACACTGTCCTCCAGACACAGGATTCGAAATTCGGACCCTGACGGTCTGAGGCCGAGCACGCTACCTCTCGGTCACGGATGCACCACACAATACTAACTTTCACACGTGGATGGGGAAGAAACAATTTTGTTTCTTTCAAACCGCCGAGACCGGGAACCGAACCCTGGACTCTGGCGTGAAAGGCAGCGGTGCTAACCACTACCCTAGGGCCCCCGCCCGTGTGTGAATGTAAAGGGTACATGATCTATCATGTTCCGATTTCACGAGACGGACAGCTGATAAAAACAGAATGTCAGTATGATGTTGAGATCGCAGATTAAATGTTATGAATCCCGACAGATACATTATCAGAGATACATTTATTTCCCGAGCGAATCACATGTACGTCATCCGGGTTGACCTGCAGCAGCAAGCGGCGTGCCCTCAATCATCCTCTCGCAAAAATGTTACTATTGAAGATGGGTCATGTTGATTGTTCTCTCCGGGCTATATGAGGACGCGTCGCCCCCTTGGATATGAAAGGGTGTATCTGACACTTTGTAAAGTGGCAGATACACCCTTTCATATCCAAGGGAACAACGTGTATGATAGCTGACAAAGTCGTGGCAGATGTAATTATCCCCAAAATATGTGGACAGACAACGACACGCTCCACTGGCGTATCCAATTTGGCAAAATATCGGTATTTGACAATCAAAATGTAGTAGGGTATTGCCTCAACTTATTCTTGTGCAGTCTGTCGATCAGTAAAATGTGTTTCAGAATCATAACAACTTCACCGCTAATTATCACTATAATACAAATTTGATCCAATTCCCAAGACCGATGCTCAGGGGAATAAATGTAATTATTCAATCTTTATCAAATCCAGTTCTATGTTTGTGTATGTGAATGCAAACGGTTTTTAATCCGTTTTATCAGCCCGTTTTATCAGCCCCTCGAAACACTGAAGGTGTGTCTCGCTGCCGTGACCCACAACTTCAAATGATGGGTGAAAATTGCATTTACAAATATTGATGCTTACACCCATAATACATTTCTTTCCCAATAACGATGATTAAATCGGCTAATGAAACGGATTAAAAACAACCACTGTCGTGCTTAGCGCTTAAAGGGTTAACGTTGCACTAAAAAAAAGAGGTGCTCACTGTAGCAACTTACCCTTTAGCCGCCAAATTATTTTATTTGAATTTTCACCCACTTGAAGTTGTGTCACACTGACGCGATCCACAGATTCAAGTGAGTGGAAATTATTCAGATTTGACAGGATGGAGGTTAAAAGATTTCAATTCTTGCTGATTAATGTTACTTTTTTATTTTAAACAGGTTTAAAAACTGATATAAATGTGATAATATAAAATGTAAAAATCGAATATGGACGGCACCGGCGGTTAAAGGGTTAAGACTTATATTGAAGGCGCCACATGTTTTACAACTCAAAACAATTCTTGTTTCTTATTGTGAGTATATATAGCCACCATGTAAAGAATATTTGATTATTTAGAAATATTGACAGTTTTTTTGTAATAGGCATATATACATGTTTTTATTAAGTTACTATTAGTACGGATCTAACTGAATGATTAAAAGTTATTCAGCATTCTCAAATCATTTTTATCTAACCTAAATTTAGGACCTGTCATTGGCTGAGAGCACGATCTCGTACCCTTCCTCGCATTGGTAGAGCACCTGACTACCCCGCCAGTCATAAATGCGTCCCGGGCGATCACGTTAATGACGGCGTCGTCGAGCTGAGATTGAGACCAGTATATCGACGTTAATTTCGCGCAGGGTGGCTAAGCGCTGCGCGCTCCATTTACGCGGATTGTGTTGGGGTGTGTTGCAGCTCGATCGAACCGCGACACACCACAGCAATCCGCGTAGATTAGAAAGGGTCATCTTCCCACCGCAAGGCTCGGCCTCTCCTGAGGTCGCAGACTGCGATCTCGTGTGAAACAGAGCCTTGCGATGGGAAGATGGAAGGGTAGGCCTCATTAGGTCCGACTCGTTGAGTACTAGTGTCAGACCTCTATGTTTTAGTCTAGTCATGGTGGTGTCGTGTGTCGAGCCATGGTGGATGAGCTATGCTGCCAATAGCAAACGTGCATCGCAAAGGAACAAGATTTAGTGTCTAGATATATGCTTTAAAATCGATTCGATGTACATGATGTATGCAAGAAAACATAAAGGTTTTGACCAGCTACTAAATAGACATCATCTCCCCATCATGGTAAATGTACTATATCTCACCATGATGTGCACGATATAGGTGAACTAATTGCTTGTGGTCTAAAATCCGCTATCGTTATCAAGCACTCAACATTCATCATGCTCATCGCAAGCTAAAATTGTTGGCAGCATCTCTGGCTTCAAATAAATTCAAAAAGCTGTTAGACAGATGTTTGAAATAGTGTAGGTCTATTCATCATAACGGCCGGCGCATATAAAATGTCGTATGTCTTCTGTTATGGCTTATCAATTAGAAAAAAAGTGTTTTTGGTAGATATAAAACCAAACAGGCAATTTTAGAGGAATTTTATGATTTAGGTAATCTTAACAAATAGAAAAAATGAATTGATATTTTTGATAAAGATGTTGTTTTTTTGGAGCTTGTTGGTTTGTTGGTTGGAGTATAATACAGTAGGATAGAATTTGAATGTATGCATATGTAGTAGGCCTAAGTCAAACTTGTAAATCTTAAAGATAAATTCTGCTCGATTGTCTTTGTACCATAAATTAAAACGATCCTGTATTTAAATTTGTCCGTTTATCAATATTAATAGAGATGGCGAGAATTTCAATATTAAACCAACATTGATTCAATGTCTTGTGTTTGCTGGGTATACACTCTCCTGGTCAATCGGGCGGGGGCCCTAGGGTAGTGGCTAGCACCGCTGCCTTTCACGCCAGAGTTCGGGGTTCGGTTCCCGGTCTCGGCGGTTTGAAAGACACAAAAAATGTTTCCTCCCCATCCACGTGTGAAAGTCGGTATTGTGGGGAGCCTCCGTGACCGAGAGGTAGCGTGCTCGGCCTCGGACCGCCAGGGCTCGAATTTCGAATCCTGTGTCTGGAGGACAGTGTCATATCAATCATCTCACCATCCTCAGAAGGTTCTCCTGGCCCAATTTAGCCTATATGTGCACGAAGGCGGCCTAAAGCCGGATTCATTTCATTTCATCTTCTGGTTAATCACTCAAGCAGATATTGACAACACCTTGTATTAGAAGCCACTCTTAGACTTAGATATTTCACCTCTTCGAACAGAAAACGTGCTTCCATAACTGATAATTTATCTGAGCTCAAGCTTCCACGTGTCGCAGATTGGCCTCCATGGCTCGGCGTTAAACGCAAGATGGATCAGCATCACTTACCTTGACAAACCTTTAATTAACACACTTCATTGACTCAAGTTTGACCAATGCATCGTAATAAAGTAGTATGGTTTTTTTGCTTCACTGAACCATACTATTTATATTCCACTGGACCCCACTACTAGGGACGTTGACCATGCTGCGCATGCGAGTGGGCCCACACTGTTTTCTCAGCGAATCGTGACGACCCACACACTGTGTTGTTCATCTTCATTGTAGGTAAAATGAAGGTAGGTCTTTGACTTCTACCTTCATTTTACCTACAATGAACAATTGAAAGCACCAAAAAACACAAACAGAATACGTTACATTTTTTGATAGTTTAAACATTTCCCAAAATATCTGATATGGTTTGGGCACTCTTGTGCAAATACTATGCAAAATAAACACATGCACAATTACAGATAATAATGTAATTTCAATGTTGGTAAGTGTCAATGGTCTTGATACATTGCAGTATACGAGATATACAGGTTTTTCCAAATAGTAGTGTATTTTTATTTTATTTGTTTCCTGATAACAACAGTAGTGTGTACATGTTCAATGCCCATTCAACATTGCTTAAAATAAACCTAGGCAATACACTAAATTGTGTGTTGTCATTGTCAACAGACTTATTGTATCTACTATTTCACTATACTTCACCAGGCACAAAATTATTATCAGAATTAAAAGTGATGTATTCTGTATTTGTGTGTATAATGGACGTTATTACACACTGCCACATTGAATAATCGAGGTGTATTTTGTCCAAGCACATTTTTGATTATTTCTATTACGATATATATTTCTGTCATTTAGTGCCTGTTGATTAATATTTCTAATAAAAATGCAAAATACTTTACATAACTAACATAATTAATGTTATGATAAAGTAATGATACTAAATGTCACTTTACCCAGTGAATAGTTGTACCATACAAAGTGTGAGTGTTTTGTACTTTTGTTACGAAACAGAATGCACTATTACAATATTGTTTAGAGAAGAGCAAAGTACGTTACCAAAATACGTTACCAAAATACGTTACAAAATGTAACGTATTTTGTGTAACGTATTCTGGATTTTTGTTTCTTTTTGCACAATTGTAAAGATGGGTTCAGTGGCCAGGCTAAATTTTTACTTGCTGCGTGGTGACATACCCATATACCTAGTGAGTAACTAAAGGGTCATAGGTGTTAAGTGTGCATATCACTATATCCATGTAACGTATTCTGCTTTTTTAAAAAATAAATAGCGTCTGCTTGTTTCTATCGATTATTGCAAGGGTAGTACTGTTAGTATGACATAATTTGTTTATGTCTTGTTACATACCTACCTTATATTACATATTCATCACACAGCAAGGAACTTGAGTTGATCTTAGAATTTTTGGCACATAAGAACAACTAACTAACTCAAATGTAACGAATTCTGTTATTTTGTGGCGACATGAACATTAAATCAATTTTGCAAGGAACAATATACTACTTTTGGCAATTTTTTTTTTAATACAATCACTACTATATGCTCGTCAAATTTAAACAATTTATCTTCCAAAAACTGCACCCACTCATGTACAGTGACCTGTCTAAGACAAAAATTTAAGCTGGCGACATGCCAAAAATGACTTTTTATGGCATTCCAGTGGTCAAAAGCACACATTTTCTTGTCCAGGCTATCCATAACTATACATTTTCTGAAAGGTCTATGCTTAAATTCAATGATAAAACTGGTTAAACATAAGTGGAGGTCACTACAAACGAGAACACTGCTGGGGTCACATGATTCTTGAAGTCGCGGGCTTATGTTTTCGATGAAAATTACTTGCACAAAATATTGTTAAATATTGTTATAGTCGACGTGCAGCATGTATTTTTAATTAAACGAAATATTTACCATGGAGAACAGTTTTATCTCTACGTCTGTTTCTCGTGTATCGCTTCATTGATATTATTGTAGCAGGACATAATTCACATCAAGTAATCGTCATAGCAAACAGTATTTTCTTTGATCACCTATTAGAAAATATATTCCTGTCATTGATATTAACACGTGTGCTGCTGGAACCGTAGATAATTAAGTTTTCAGACATGTTTTAATAATGTATTCATTTTAAATGATATATCACTAAATTTGTGCAAAATTCTTTGTGTATATGGTTAGTTAGTTAATCAAATATGTTAATATGTGATATGTTTATATTTTATAAATATAAATATTTCTCGTCATTTAAAGCTGGAAATTGCGTTAGTAAACCAGCTTCAAATTAATGAAAAAGAGAAGCAGTAGGGGCAAGAAATAAAATCATTCTTCACAGAAGCAAAATAGGACAAGGGTTAATTAATAGTCGATGGAAATTTGCAAAAATATGCCTCGTTATCGCAAAATGTTATCGGCCGAAAACTTGTCAACTTGGTAATTAGCTGTTAGCCCTTGCATATTTTACCCTTAAAGTGCTGAATTAATTTGTAAAAAAACATCACAACCGAAGAGATTTTTCACCTTGAAATCCTCATAAATGTCTTAGTTAGCTCTTTATGATTCATTTAGTAATAATAATAATATAATAATATAATGACTTTTATAGCGTATCTCTCAACAATATTGAGACTCAATGGCGCTGTGGACTAAAAATCAGTATTCAGTGGAGAGGTCCATAGTCGGAGAAGGAATTCATCATGTGACGGTCGGCGGATGCTCAGATTTAGGTGGTAGGTCTAATGTAAAAAAAAAATCCAAAAGATGGTGACTGATTTTGCTTCACGTATTTTAAGAGGCAATTTATTCCACAGGCGCGGTGCGGCAACCACGAACGATAAATGGCCGTAATTTATTTTTGACCGCGGTCCAGAATGTAATAACTTCGTACTTTCGGATCTCAGTGTTTGCTGGTGGTTCTCGAAATGTAATAAATCACTGAGATATGAGGGAGTACCCATGAATGGTACTTTATATGTCAGAAGGATCAGTTTAAATTTGCTACGTGATTTAACAGGTAACCAATGCAGTGATTTGAGCAGAGGCCTAGACTCTGAAAGCCTACTTGACCTAGTCCGTAATAACAGCAAAGACCATGTACAAAAAGACAGTCAACTCTCCCCAAAACGGGAAATCGCTCTCAGTGCTGTCCCCCGGTATTGGGAGTTGGAACTAATGCTTTTGCCATCTATCAAGTATGATTTTACCATATTACGAAGAGTAATTATGACATTGATCCTATTAAAAACAATACATACTTTACATAATAAAAATCGGAAAAATAACTATTACCGAAGGTTTACTTATATTTTTTATCCAATAATTTGTTGGTTAGTTATCAATACTTTTTAATTGTCTTCTTCCCTTTGGTACCTCAGGGGTTGATGCGTCCGTATAAACAAGTATGCATATTCATTGTTTACAAACAACAGGTGACGCCCAGCTAACTCGAGACGTCGTCTCAATTATAGAGTAATGCTGGACCAAGGTTTGCAGTGCTGGACCAGCATTACCCCAACATTGGTTCATCTTCTAGTATCTGCTGGCAGGTGACATGGGTGCAAGGGTAGATAAGGGCAATGGAAATAATATATATACTATAAAAATAATATTACTATATATTATATTCTAATGACACGGATCATTTATCATGTTTATCATTCGGAATATACCTGAACAGAAATATTACCATTGAGGAGGATAATAATATTATATATCAGTGGATATCTTTGTCGCATAGTGTCGCGATCTGCATGTGATCAATGTAAAGTAATTTTGATGCCACTAATAAATTGCATACATTTCTGTCTAAAAAGCAATATTTTAATATTCAAGGTGTGGGGCTTTTGTTTCACGTCAAAACTTAATACAATTAATTGGTTCAAATGAACGAATTTTCGGAAATATACCTGAACACATTCTACATAGGAGTCACAACAGAGATCAAATTATTACCATCATCAAAGACACTAAATCACGTGTAAGTTGTGAATGTTTCACGTTAATATTACATATGTATGTCCCCATTTGGCTACACCATGTACCGCGGGAAAACAATGAACACCTTAAAACAAGTAACGGCAGGATAAATAGAAAATTATTAAAATTCAACTATAAATAAATTGTGTCATAAAAATGAACGTGTCTTGTTTTCAAGATATCAGTATAAACTGCTAACGCTCCAGTCCTCAGTGACATTGATGGCAGTGGTCCGAGAGAGAAGGCTCACATATTATAATTTTATAATATTGCTTTTGTGCCCTTATCTTGGTTATCTTGGTTTGTGTTTTTAAATAATAAAAGTTTGAATCAAACTACACGTCTGCCAAGTTATTGTTGTTACCAACGTTTTGCCCCGTTCTCCTTTGTGGTCGCTATGCTTGACGACATATTGTCACCCCCTCCCGTTCTGTGCCCACATATTTGTGTACTTCCTGTACACAGCTCTTCTGTTATTTAAATGCAGACATTTTAATTTCTAAAATTGTATGATAATATAACATGACTTTTCTCCTATATTAGCAGTTATTTTCGTTTCAAAAATAAATATTGCAGAGATATTGTCATAACTGTCAAAACTAGAAAAAAATTTTATTTGGAGGCTAGAGTGGTGAAATTATCACTTGTTTTATATGATGATACACTTGCTAAAGCGTAGTTCCGACTCCCGTTAAAAGGGGACTGCACTGCACAATGTATTACACGCATTTGTATGGTGAAATCCGTAAGTTGATCATCTTATTGTACAGGTTCTTTGATAACAGACTCTGTGTTCCATACAGAGTCTGTAATCATTGTCATTCGTAAAGTTTTGCCCCAAAAATACGGTGCGCATCCGATCGATTGCGCATCCAATATAAACGTTCCAGTTTGATGGCTGTCCTATATTTAAACTCATGGTAACAGCTTTACAACTCATTTGAAAAATGCCCTGACGGTGTAATTTAAGTTTCCTTCTTTATAAGTGTATATTGTCTTTGAATAGGGTAGCTCTCACATTTTTGCACAAAATTGGCCGAATCAGTGTTTATTTTCAAGTACACATGTACCGGTGAAAATCGCTGGTCACCCGTATTCCGTTGTGCATAGGGGCCGGTACACGCCAATGTACGATCACCCTTATTTAGTCCAAGAATTTTAGGCATTTTTAGGGGTAAAGATGGAAAAAAATAATATAAAGCTGAAAATTTCAGGAGTTGTCCAGATGATCATCCTTAATGACCTGTAAAAAGTCCCAAAGTTTCCCAGGAGCGGAACATGTTTTTTTTCGCGAAAATCCAAAATGGCCGCCATAGGCCATTCAAAAATTGTAACATACGAAGAAGTTAACATAAAATCCTTTGTAATACCTCTTTTTCCGTTGATTTTTTACAGGGAACTCATTTCAGGTCTTCTTTTTAAGTTTTAAAGCCTTATTCGTGTTTTGTTTGCAAAAATCCAAAATGGCCGCCTGATACAATACTGAAATTGTAACTTATGAAGAAAATCAAATATATTCTTTTGTAATATCTTTTTTTCTGCATAATTTTTCACGAGAAACTTAATTTGGTCCTATTTTAACATTGTGAAGCTCATGTCATTCCACAGTTCCACAGGATTTAAAAAAAACAGATTGGGAAGCAAGAAATTGGAATGCGTTTTTGCGGACATGTGTTCAGTGTAGTCACTGACAAGTATCTGTTGAACGGGTCAGTTTAATAGCAGACATCTTAAAAAATAGCGGGAATTGTAATTTATTGTATGGAGAAAAATACTATGTTATAATGCATAAACACAGTCTTAACGAAGAACAACCATAATGTCTTTAGATGCACTAAAATAACTTTCAACATATAATAATCAATATTATTTTTTGTGGTGGTTATTTTTTTAGTTTGACAAGTTTGTTGATTTGTTTGTCAAAGTATAGAAACAAAAATGTATCAATTTGATAATTGTAAACATGTTAAAACATGTTAAAACATAACAATATCAAATACAAACTAAACAATCGTATGAATAACGTCAGTAAAATAATTCAGGTAGGCCTATTATTACATATTATGGTGGTCATATTGAAAAATCACGATCATTTCGATTTAAGGTTTGGCTAATATGCTGTTCTCACAGTACACTCAGGTGCATAAACAGACCAATTTTAGTGGCGTTATCACCATTGATAAATTGACACGTTTATATACCCCATTGAGGTTTTAGGATATAGACCTACCCAGCTGAAGCACACTACAAAATAGCTGTCATCTATGCACGTGTCGTTATTTCAAGTGAATATTGCTTTACGTTGCTTTCTGCACAATCATGACAATATCGCGAAAGAAGGAACGGACTTAATGCCCTACTCTTATCGAATAACTTCAAGAGTTCTTTATAGTGTACAGTGCCATAGACTTCACTGCACACTCCATGCCTTTGAACAGTTTGGAGCACTGTTTCGAGCCATTGTAGGATCGAATGTGCCATCGAGACCGCCTCGTTATTTCAAACACAAACAAACTTATTCGGGTTCCTATTAATGTTGCATCAAATATATATAAACATGATAAATAGGGTATGGGACCTTCCCTAGGATCCTCCAGGCTCGGGTGTGATACCTTGCATTTGACCCGTATGCCCGCATGTGAGGTGTGAGATCTTGCCTAGGACCATAAGGCCAAGGGCCTAGGTGTGAGTGCTTGCCTAGGACCCTGCAGGCTCCAGTGTATGACTTTGCCTAGGACCCACCGGCCCGGGTGTCAGTCCTAGCCTAAGACCATGCTGGCTCATGGTAAACCCTTGCCTATGACTTGTAGGCTCGGGTTTGAGACCTTGCCTAGGACGCTGCGGGCTCGGGTGTGAGTCATTGCCTAGGACCTTGGCGGCTCGAGTGTAAGTCCTTGCCTTAGACCATGCGGGCTCACGCTAAATCCTTGTCTAGGACTTAAAGGCTCGGGTTTGAGACCATGCCTAGGACGCTGCGGGCTCGGGTGTGAGTCTTTGCCTAATACCATGCGCGCCTAGGATAATCCTTGCCTATGACCTCTAGGCTCTGATGTGAATCCTTGCCTAGGACCTGTATGGTCAGGTGTGATACCTTGCTCAGGACATTGTCGACTCGAGTGTGAGTTCTTGATTAGGAGACTACGGGCTCGGGTGTGATTCCTTGCCCATGGACCATACACGTGTGTGTGTGAGTCCTTGCCTAGTCAATAGGGGCTCGGTTGTGAGACCTTGCCTAGGACAAGGCAGCCGTGTGTGTGAGACCTTGCCTATGACCCTGTGGACTCGAGTGTGAGCCCTTGCTCAGGACATTTGCTTAAGACCCCAGCTGAAGCAGTAGTAAATAACATGTATCACCGACATATCTAAATGTACAAAAAGTCCATGGCAACAGATTACCATCAACAGGCTGGGGATGTCAATTTTATAATAAAAACCTGTAACCAGTTTTCACGGAGCTTGATGAAGCACCTCCTAAATTAATGAAAATGATTAGGTGTGGTTGCCAAAGTTGGTTGCATGTTAAGATGCAGCAGATCTGCGAGGTACACAAGCTGAATAGGAACTGGGTACAGTAAGTCATCTCGAATTAATGAGATTCAGGTTGATGATTAGGAAAAAAATGGCATAACTTTCTTAGACTAATGTTGTTTGATTGAATATGATGTTTTGGCTATCATGTATTATGAAATAAATACACTAAAATGTGTACTGCATATTTCTTTTGGATATACAGTTATTTGTTATTGGTCATTAATTACTGGTAATTTATAGATTTAAAAGCTTATATCTATCTCGAATACGAGTGACAATTGCTCCCAATGAAACCTTAGATGGCGGCCATCTTGGATTTATTCTTTAGCGAAACCTTAAAAATTACTAATAACTTCAGAAATAAATTCAACAATAAAAATCATGTGGAAATGAGGTATTACATTAAAACATACGTTTAATAGTTCAGGAAATACAACTTCAACATAGCGCTTGGTGGCCATTTTGAATTTTTTTAAAAAAATATGTTCCGCTCCGGGAAAAACCTTGCGACTTTTTACAGGTATTAAAGAAGGACATACTGGTAGTCTATAGATTTAAAAGCTTATATGTATCTCAAATACTAATGACAATAGACTTGCTACCAATAAACCATTAAATGGCAGCCATATTGGATTTATTCTTTACCGAAACCCTAAAAGTGACTACTAGTTTCAGAAATGAATTCAGCATTAAAAATCAAGTGGAAATGAGGTATTATATTAAAATATATGTCAAATAGTTCATGAATTACAACTTCTACATGGCGTTTGGCGGCCATTTTGAATTTTGTCAAAAAAAAGGATGTTCCGCTCAGGGGAAACTTTGGGACTTTTTACATGTAATAAAGCAGGACACAATAAACACTTCCTGAAATTTTCAGCTTTATATTATTTTTTTCCATTTCAAAACCTAAAATTCCTGGACTAATTATTCTCATCTAAAAATTACAAGAAAAATCAGTCTCATTCTGGGAAGTCGATCAGCGAAAATTATCGGAAATAGGTTATTTTTCATCATGATGGGTGATCGCTATAATTTTAAGATGATATTGTAAAATTCTTAGTACTATACCGAAATACTGCTGTTTGTGGATTTAAACGTGAAGAATTACATTTCATTATTACGCTATGATTATATGTTTCGACATACATTATATTAGCATGACATGAGGTACAGTGAAAGTTAGTGTGTAGCCTAGTACGATGCTACTCAAAATCATTATTTAAAATGTAATCGTACACATTAGCTCAACTGTTAAACATTGTCCTCTAATTATCATGATTTACTATTGCAGTGTCCACTGCTCTTAGCTGATTTATTAGCATTTGTAGTGTTTTAGTGCCACGAATCTGGAGAAAAAAATGTATTTAATATATGCATTTAAGGTTAGGCAATGCTAACAAAGCATTGAGACAACATTGTGCCAGCGTTCCGTGCCACATTGTACATATTTATCCACGTTCTATAAGCAATTGACATTTTAAGTCCTGATGGTTTTTCCTAGGTCAATGATGATCAGCACTGGTCATCAGCTCATTGTTAAGTACCATATATGAACAAGCGACTAAACTGAAGCAGTGAGTTGTTGCTGCATATAGCATAACATCGGAGATATCGGGTAGGCCTATGGAGTAAACAATTTTTATATTGGGCTGGCTTTATTGCGAGAAACGAAACTGGTAGACATGGACGACCGCACACACATTATAAATCCCAGAGATTATGTGATTATAATAAAAATAAACTGTGTAATATTTTGTTTTTCTTACGATGAAATTATAAAAAAAACATATTGAGAGCTGATATCTGAGAATTAAAAACTGTGTTATCGACATTTCTAAGATTATATATCTCAGCAAACAAGTCAAAATAGACCCCCTATGCTTCGGGTATTTTACATTTGTACACGGTTGTGTATGCAGGTAAGCTATGTGAACAAGCTGGGAATGAACAACTTATTGTAGCCTATTGATCATCCACCGCGTTGATTCGTGTTTACGACATTATCATGTCACCTTGACCCATCAATCAATTGGACCTAACAAATTCATGAAATGGTGATAGAAACCTCAATTCATGTTCGAGATTATCGATTACAATAATTCTGAAGTATTCATATTGCAACAAAGTTATATCAAGGAGATAAGCTAATTGTACTGAGATTATAGGTAAGTGTGTTTTAGTTCATACGTTGCTCATGAAAAAAACACAACAAAAGCTAATGGGTCAAGTTCTGACGCTAAACGATCAGTGAAAGCGTCATTTCGGACTAACTTGACCTGGTCAATACTCGGGCAAGGCAATTCTGTACACGCTGCAAGCTTGCCTGGCGAACCCGGCCAATTTCATTTATGGCCGGGTATTGGCCAAAGTTCACGTGACCATCATGCCTGTGCTATTGAGGCCGGTGGATAATTTTCTGGGTCAAGTCGTAGGAAATGCGTCACAGGGGAAATACAATACTGTGAACAACTCTTCATCCGGGGAAGTGACCTTTCAAAAATGTCTGAATTCGAGGATCACCCTATTTTCATCTAAAAATAGCAACAAGTCACAAACATTCGCCACTGGGGCATACCAGAGTCTACATGAAGCTCGGCCACGCCTCGTAGTGTGGCTCTGGGAACCAGAGTAGCTGCAAGCTTGTTTTACATTTTTCGGAACAACCGAACAGCAACGAATTACGGTAGTCAAGGCGACTGCTCACTAGAGCATTGGCTAGATAAATTGCAGTAGCTTTATTCAAATGAATTCGAATGCGTCTAAGATCTCGAATATGGTAGAAAGCTGATCAACAAATATTCGAGACATGTTTCTTGAATGAAAAAGCTGGATCTAAAGCCACACCCAGGTTTCGTATAGAGTCTATTTCGGCAAAAGTTTGGTTCAGAAGTTCAACCGGGAAAATATGAGCATCTTTTTTACGTTGAGTTAGATTACCAATGATCATGAACTTTGTCTTACTCGGATTAAGTTTCGGCAGGTTTTGATTCATCCAAACCTAGATTGCCAACATGCAATTTTGTACAACAATTAAAGACTGTGCTATATCTTCTGCAACAAAAGATGTGTATATTTGTGTATCATCAGCATAAAGGTGATGCTTAAGACCCAAAGCTGTAATTATTGAACTGAGAGGAGTAGTATACATAGTAAAAAGAAGTGGATCCAACACAGAGCCTTGCGGAAGACCGCACAATAACAATTGCGGAGTAGACAGTACACCATTACCTTTAACAAGCTGAGAACAACCAGTCAGGTAGGATCGAACGCACTGCAACACCACACCATCAATGCCAAACCACTCAGTCAATCTACTGAGCAAGAGGTCATGATAGATCGTGTCAAAAGCCGCAGATAAATCCAAAAGCGAAAGAGCAGTAAGTTTCCCACGGTCTTGAGCTGACAAAATATCATTTTAAATATACATTTCGATCTAGTGAAGGTTTTTTTGATAGTGGTGTAACATGAACAATTTTGAAGGTAGCGCTGTACTTGACGATTTGAGTTGGACATGGATCTAGGTCACATGATTTACTGGGTGATGACCGAATACGTTTTGACACGTTACTTTCTGAGATTTGTGAGAAAGTGAGTAAATGATTTGGGGCAGCTGGAGGAGTAGGTTCAGGATGAATGTTTGAATCTGGTTTTGCTGACAGCAGCGTGTCCCTGATTTTAGCGATCTTACTTATGAAAAAATCATTGAAAGAGCTTGCAAGTTTGGTATTGCATGAACTATCCGGAAGTATATTGTTTGTTTTTTTATGCAAAATGTGTTTTATTTTGTCCCTTAATTTTTTAGCGTTTGTGATGTTCTCTGAAACCAAATTTGTATAATAGTTTTTTTTTTGCCTTTGACATTAGTCTGTTACACAGGTGAGCTTGTGTATTGAGTCGTGATTGAATAGAATCTGTTCACTCCCTTCTCCATATTCTTTCCAACTGCCTTTTTTTCCTTTGAGATAACAAGATCTCATCGGTTATCCACTCATTTACTGGTTTAGCATTTGGTGTTATCTAATGGCAGCGATATAAGAAAAGCGAAAAAATCCTGAAACTCGTCGAAAAGGGCATTACATGAGCCAGGTAGTCGGTAGAGTAACCAGATTTAGACGTCGATTTCCTGAATCTGTTGAAACAGATATATTTTCGAATGATTGGTATGTAGGGGACTTTATGATTTTTGAAGATACGTTTTCATGAGTGAAACATCCAACACCGCCACCTTTTTTTATTTTACCTTTAATCTGTTTCGATCTGAGTGAATGATGCAAAACAAAACCAGGTGGAGTTAACTCAGAGATAAATGCTTTAGTGTCACTTGGTATTATCCAAGTTTCTGTTACCATCATGCAGGAAATGTTGTGGTCCGAAAAATAGGAATTCAGTGTGGGACCCTTGTTTCTAAGAGACTGCATGTTAGAACAAGCAAGTTTAATTGATTCAGGATTCTTTTATTTCTGTGAACTGGGGCCAGGGTTGGTGCTGCTGTCACCAGCCAAAAGCAATAAAATCAGAAAAGCTGTCTTATTTTTTACTGCGATCTTCCGGTGGCAGGAGAAAACTGTGCAACGAACAGAGGTTTAAAAATCAAAGACGGCGACAAGCCTTCACAGATTTTAAAGTTTATCAAAGTAGGTGGTTGCTGTGTGAACACATTTCCATTTGAATTTGTTCTACATTGCTTGCGATGTTGACACAAAATCTGCCGTGAAAGAGCCGAAAAATACATAAGCATCACAACAAGTTCCCAAAACATCATTAATCTTCACAGCCACAAACCGTCAGAGGAGAGAGATGCAGAAGCACGCTGGCGCAGTTGAATATGTGTATGCCTATGCCTGTAGTGTAGTTATCAGTGAACAACAACACAGGGGTTAAATACCTATGTTATGGGTCTACGACCATTATACATATGTTTACTCCTACAGTGCGGGGATAGACTTTAGTCGTCAGAATCTGATGTCTGCAGACGTCTGATTCTGACGTCTAAAGTCCATCCCCACGCTGTAAAGGTTAATGACAACGCATTACTGAAATAGTTTGAATGAATGCTAGTCGTCCACACCACTGCTTCATTAATAACGAAGCATACGTTGTAAAAAGTAAGCCTGCTATTCCATCCCGCATAGACTAGTATAAACTAGTATAAACAAAATTGAAACTAAATGTCGTAGATCATAAAAATTGAGGTACAATTAGCGCCTGGCGCCCACACATCCAAGGTCATTTTCACCGCTACCTTGACCCTGATATCTTGAGAAAAGAAAACTTGCAATTCCTCAAATCAATTCTCATGAGAATGCCTAAGCCTACCCCGACTGAACAAAAAGCAAAGCAACGTCAATAAAGCTGAGTTACTCTCTTTTTTATTTTTATAATTCGCGTCACTTGTCATAACGCTTGATTTAGGGCAAATAAATGGCCAGAACAGCACCGTGTTAAACGACAAATAGTAGTAACTGCTTATTTTTCAAACAATCAGCTACTACTATTTGCTTTGATTGCACGACTGAGCAGAGATTATTACATTTAGATGCAGTGTGGGTGGCATTCTGCTAGAAAAGTTGTTTTCAGCGTATAGCAGAAATTCACACTTCGTTACTTTGTTAATCATAATAAAATAGCAATGTTCTCCAACAGGCAACCGCAATCTTATTAATCAGCAATGCAGAGTACGAATAAATATGTAGGGTAATCAATGAGGACAGTTATGCTGTGCAAAACCAAAAGGCAGTATCTGAATGATGGTAAAGTAAGCAGATACTGCCTTTAAGCTTTACAGAGTGGTGTTATGGTTTAGTTCTGCTGAGAGACTACATTAACCCTTGCAGAGCTAAAATATTTGTGTTAACCCTTTAACAACCGGTATCGCATATATTCGGGTTTTCATTTTTTATTAGCACATTAAGTACCACCTTTTAAAAATGTTTAAGATAAAATGTGACATCAATCAGCAATATGTGAAAACAGTTGACCTCCATTTTGTCAAATATGAACAATTTTCACTCACTTGAAGTTGTGGCTCGCGGCAGCGAGACACAAATTCAAGTGGGTGAAAATTCAGATTGAATAATATAGCGGTTAAAGGGTTAAAGCCATGGAAACCAAAGGGGTTATTAAATTGAAATCATCAAAAATGTCTTTGTTAGCTCTTACCGCTTCATTTAAAGGAATGGGTTGAGAATATTCAATTTTGTCAGTTTTGACAATTTAATTTCTATGAAGTTATAATATATAGCCTAATATAACGTTACTGATCTTAAATAAAATACAGAACGTAACAAAAACAATGTTAAAGCACCGAAAAAGACGAGACTAGCTCTATTTCCAAGACGTACATACTGTCATGATGTACATGATACAGCACACCAGACCACAGATAATGACCATCTCAGATTAGAACAGGTTTTTGTCTTTGGTTCGGCAGGGAGTGATGCATGTTGTCAGTCAGCTCACTAGTCACACAATGCGTGGCTGCTATTTGCACTGGGAGTGAACTCGATCACGGTCTATCAGGGTTATCAAATAATCAACGGGACAGCGTCGGAGACGGTGGCCCACATTGAACCACATCGAACCACATGCGGGCCACTGTCGCTGACGCTCACCCAGCATATCTATCGTGTCTTATCTTGAGGAATGTGGGTCACAATCATTGAATCTAACAGCATTGCTTATGAAATTGCAAAAAGGGGTATGCAGTCGACAGACGAACTACCGGGATATTCCATGATCATTTTTCATACTATGCAGGCAATGAAATGTTTATATTGTATTAGGCTTAATTACGTTTATTTCTATTATGTCAATCACAGCGGCATGCTAGTAATTCAATCATGCTATCAGGTAGACTGAAATCAATAGGTGCCTACTCCAACAAAACTATGACATTTTAATTTATTATAATAAACCATTAGATTTATTTATGATTGATTTAGGCATATACCACACTTGCAATAATAAAGTACAGTACATGTATAGTCTATGCCTGGCAAGATGTATTGGACAAATGCAGTTATTTATATCGCTTCGGGCCAAAGTACATTTATGTAAGGGTACTCGGGCAATATTGTAATGTCGGATACAAAACCTCGTCTTATAAAAGGGGCTTGAATCACTGGCAACTGTACTGGCAAATGTACAACTGCTGTCTGTACAGATATGTGTACAGCACGGACGCTTCCGCACTCACTCCAGTTATTAGTCCACTGTCTTAGAGGTTTCCATGTTCATTTTTGAAAGAAATCACCAAATTTGGCCCAGATGCTCTTTGAGGTATACTTATAATATCCTGATATAGGACACACATTTTCGGATTCGTTAACAAGCCCAATTTGCATAAATTCAAAATGGCCGCCAAAAATAATAGAAAAAATACATTATTGTCATTTCTAAGCTACTATTCTGTCAATTCGGTTGATTTTTTTTATTTAAAAATGTTTGAATAATGAGAGAGATTTTAGTTCTTATCTAAGAAAAAAATCATCACAACTAGGCGTGAAATGTTCAAGTGCATAGGCATGTTGCTTAAAACAACCACATTTTGTCAACTGCTTTTAAACTTAAATTTTACAATCGTTGAACATGTTGAATATGCTCCAGTAATTTACAAGATTTTAAATTTTATTAGGATTTCTGATGTGTCAGCTAGCACTAGTTCATCAAGGTCAAGGTCATAAGGTCAACATCTAATGGAGTTTGCAAAAGTATAATAGTTTAATTATAGGAATGAACTATGTGGAGACCAAAATTAATCATTATAGATGTATAGTTATTAATAATACTGAGCAGTGGTGTAATTATGTAATTTAATTTCCATTAATAGCTCAGATGTTCCAGCTAGCACAAGGTCAATAAATGTCAAGGTCATACGGTCAATATCTTATGAAATGTGCAAAAATAATAGTTTAATTATAGGACTGAACTATGTGGAGACCAACAATAATAATCTCTTCAAGCGCTTTTGTTTCTCTTGGAAGGGGGGTTCAGCAAGGTACCCACCCGAACTACTCAGACTCTGTCCAGTCCCATGCGCTTGGACTTGGCAACACTTGTTTGGCCATAAGGGACTGTCCCCACACGTATCCAGCTTGATATGTCACTCTTTTTATGTGTTCCGTTAAGGTTGCTTTGGTTGGTGGTCGGTATTCAAAGGTTCGAGATGACTGGGAAAATATCTGTTGACGTGCAAGATTAATGTCTGAAAGAGGGCAAGGTTTAGAATAGGCTACAATGTGATGACAACACTTTCAATGAAATTTGTGTCTTCTGAAGACAATGAGGCCTGTCCACTAGGTGACATCGTGCAGTTGTCAGATTTGGGTTTGTACTCCACTTTCCATATGCTGATCTTTTTTCTGTGCCTGAAAAGGAAGAAATATTGTCAGATCCCGTCAGAGCGTGAAATGCCGGGAGAGCACTTGCCTTACTAGGAGATATTGGGAGACTGAATCACTGATTGAACATCCTGTGGGGTTGGATTCTTCAAAATGTTCTTTCCACAAGTTGTGATGCATATTTGTCCTTCTTGAAAGACAAACTGAGAAATAGTAGATAGCTGGTTTACAATATATATGGAAGGATTTTTGTTTGAGCATAATCGTTGAATGTGTGTATGCTTTATCAGGTCTTAGAAAATGGAATGTCTACTTCTGAGCACGGAACCAGATCCGACTTTTGGCCAGTCCATAAAAGGACGGTGGGGCATCAGCATTCTCAACTTTAAAAAAAATGTTCATATTTTTTTCCCGTACTTGCAAAGTTGACCCATCAGCTTCAAGTCATCTTTTGTCTTATCAACGCAATTCTTGTTGTGTTTCCTGTGGCTCTTACTTGGTAACGGGATTTTATTCATTTTGATTGGATCATGGAAGGAAACTACTTGCCTCTCTAGTCGTTTTTTCACAAAAGCTGAATGCTGTTTCTTCCCTTCTTCTTGGGCACACGCTATACTTTGGGCGATTTCATCTGACAATACCTCTTCCTCACTATGTTCATCAAATGGGTTGCCCACCTCTCCGAATGCTGATTTTAGTGCTTTAGTGTCTGCTAAAAGCCTCTTTTGGACGCTTGGACTTTGGTCATGAAAGAAATTGTTGAATTTTACTCATTTTGGAACTTAGGGTGAGACGATTGCGACGATTCGATCTGCCTTCACCAGATCTTGATCACGCAATGATCAGGGTGGGTGATTCGGCTCAGATGGTGGTTGCGATTGATCTGACCATAGATGGGTGGCAGCTGGTAGCCCTGGTCTCTGTTTATGGAAGGGGCTCTCTGCTTGATGTGGATGGCCTCCTTCACCTTGCGTTCCATCCAGTCCTTTTCTCTGTGTATGACTCTCAAATTATCCATGGAGACACTGTGACCGGTGGCGTTACAGTGGTCTCCTACCCCAGTCGGTCTATCCAGTTTACAATGTGCCTTAAACCGAACGCTGAGGGGTCTCTCCGTCTCCCCAATGTAGGTGTGGTGTATGTCGTCTTCACACGTGATGATGTGGTAGATGGTGCCACAAAATTTCACCTTGGGGGTTTTGTCCTTAGGGTGTACGAGCATTGAGCGGATGGTGTTGCTGGGCTTATGGAACAGGTATACTCCGTGAGACACTTTCTATATGAATCTTGGAACCATGAATAACATATTCTCTGCCTTTGGTCAAGATGTTTGGGAATGGAGATCTTACACGAAAACATGTCCGCCTCAAATTCAGTGATACTTCTTCCGACTTCTGGTCCTGCAACAGATCACTCAGTTAAGATGCATTCATCATTTAATTTAAGGTTTGCACCATGTATCTTTCGTTCTTTGTTTTGTTGCTCGTGGTTTTGGTCACATCCGATCAGTGAAAATGGGTTTTGTGTTTTTGCAATAGCAAAGAACCCCTCAGCATAGTGATTGTAGAGAACCGGGTGTTTTACCTGCAGATTTAGCATATCCCGCAACCGGCATAATTGTAATGATCCAGAATGAAAGCCCAATATGCAAATTCATCTAACGATCTGAGATACAAAACAAAGTCTCCAATCCGGATAGAGCGCACAAACTACAACAGTAATAGTTCCTTGTCATAAACTGTTAGCCAGTACTTACAATTCGAAGTTGGAAGTTGGATGAGAGCGCATCCAGTACCATGCAATGTATCTCTAGCATCCCTGCTAGAAGGGTTTATATCGATGTTGTCTGCGCTACCTATTGTTAGCAAACATTTTTCTACATGTTTATATGGAGCAGCTCTTTAAGTAAATTTTTTATTTCACGCAGAGTCCGCCCGAAATTATTTATTTCAAAAATACTCCTGCCCCCCCCCCCTGGGAATCTAATGGTGGCCCCCTAACAGAATTTGCCATTTTCTTTGATATATCTCTTACTCGGGCATAAAGTGGGCATATACCAAATTTATGTAACTGGTTTAGAGTTTTCTCACAATGTTTTGCTGCACCGAATATTTGGAGTGCTATATATATTGCGAGAGGTGTCTCTCTGTGGACCTTATGTCTAATATTAGTTGCTGGTTTGGATGTGTGTGACCTTTCATCCATGGTATTTGTGACAGTATGCCCTCTTGGAAACGAGGTGTATGTATTCTATCACGAACTGCACCACCTAACTTTTTGAGTCTACATGTGTGTAGTTCCCTAGTTCAATAATGTAAACTGGACCATCACTATCATCTTCAACTACATATGCTACAGTTTTAGTAAGGGCAATACCTTCAAGCTCAGACTGCAGTAGTTTCTTATTTCTACAGCTGAAAGACTGCTGTAAAAGGCATTGTTACTAATTATGTTTGATAATCCGAATTTGTCCGGTACAATTAAAGTGTGACAGATAGTGGCTAGACACAATATATGCATTGTGTACGCCGCTTATGGGTTTGCCGTATATGCTTTGACAGGTGGTAAACAAGTTGAAAATTCCTGATATTTATTAAAAACATACCTGTGGACTGTGAATGCGGAATATATGATATTCACAAAAAATCGTAATAAATATATCTGTATCTGTATATTACGTGGCAGTACGCACTATTGTCCTATCGCGCCACGGGAGTAACTTAGCAAGGCCTGTTATCATTCATGATATCATTCATAGCCTTATGTGCATGCCAAGTACCCCACATTGTGGATTTTCTGGGGTATTGCCGGATGGAAACTGCGCCTACGTCCATTCAGGTTCTTTTACGTCCAACTCAAAGTCAGTCAGACGAACCATCTGATTCACGTGGTTCTCTGAGCCCCACGACACGACACGACATCGCTGCACGATGTCCTAGTGTATACGGCACCTGGCAGTTCCAGGCGGTCACCCATCCAATTATGAACCGGGCGCGACGTTGCTTAACTTCAGTGATCAAGCCGACACCGATGAGACAACGCCGTATTCCGTATATAAAATATAATACATATATATACAAATTCCCACAACAAAGTTTCATCAAGATACGATGGTGTCATTATCGCCAAAGGGTTTTATTATAGATAAATGAGTGCGGAGGTGCAGACGTATTTGGTAACGGTCGATAATAAAATAATGTGGAGGGCAGGATTCCTGATGGCTTAACCATTACGTTAGTGAGAGGCCAAAATGAGTTGCATACAATAGTATATATAACCGGAGTGAGTGAGGAAGCGCGCGTGCTGTACACATATCTTCACAGACAACATATATCCGGGACTGTCGCCAGTGGCTTGAATTAATGAATATACACTACCCTGTCATGGCGTCATATGTTTAAAAGACATGTTAAAACTGCACTTAAGTCCGGAAAAACGGCCAGAAGAACAGCTCTAAATACGAACATCCAACACCATGATGTTTCTCTCCTGACTATAATACACCAAGTGTACGAAAAACACAGTCGATTGTGTACTATTTCTCCAGATGGTATTTTTTGTTCATATACGAGATAACTAAAAACTGAGAAATGGTTCAGTGACATGTTTCTTAAGGAGTTCTGATAGCTCTCAATTGAAGCGCAAGTTGATTGATGCGGCTGAGGTCAGTTATTCTGCATTTTATACCATCAAATCAAGCAGCTACAGGAGACAATAATAAATTAAAAATTGAAACTCGCACTAGAAAAACGCAAAAATCTAAGTACATAAATTATGTAAATAAAAAACATAATTTTGTAATTGGGATGATGTTTCTTATAAAAAGGGATAAAAAATGATGGCTACAACAAAACTGATCTATGAATATATTAAGTGGGCGTGTGGCCTGATGAACAGCTGGTCGGACAGGGCTTTTAAACGATTCCGTGGGATAACATCAATAATTGGGGTATTGTGTTTTATTTGAAGCCCACAGATCATGATTTCATTTTTTCAGTTTTGTTTACATAGCAATATACGACTTGGGAATAAAACTAGTCCTTTTTAGTGCTATCATTTTATATAAATATATTTTTGAATATTAGTTAAGATCAGTAGGCATATAACTTTACACATAAATATTGTTTTTTCGAAATTTAAATGCATGTCAACATAATTATGGTGTCCCTTCAGCTACTTCAGTAACAAGTCATGTATGGTATATATACGAGAGATTGTGATAATATTTAGAGGCATAATTGTTTAGCCCTGTTTGTTATTATCTATATATAAATATCACTGTATATGTGTACCTATTTCTTATTGATTGACAGATGGGATGCTCCACATTGCAATAGCATGATCAAAATTTCAGTCATGTTTGGTATTCACAAATAGACACACACATTTACCATCTGGAGAAATGACACGCAATTTACCTTGCTTTTCGTACACTTGATGTATTATAGTGGTTAATGAAAAAAAGTGTATGACCTTAAGACAATTTTTGAAACACCTAGGTCACACAGTATGACCATGAGCCATTTAAATACACACGCTTTAGCAAATAAATTTTATGACAGAAAACATTCATTCGTGATCGGATGATCATTAGAATTGTATGATGATCACTTGACCGCTTACACACCGATGATTAATCTCATTGTGCCACGCTCACCACAATATTCCCAAAACATATTATTGCAGCAGCAGACGACAGATACAAAAGTGGAATAACCATTCATTTCTGTGGCCTTAACGGCATTATTTCAACCGAAGACAAACAAGTTAGTCAAAATATACATTTTTGCGTATAAACAGGCAAATCTTGCTAGCCATTTTTGATATTATAATTAATAAAGTCCCTAGATTTATATTGTGAGCTCTCTGTCGGGAGATGAATATCGAACGATAGCGCTGGTCTAATCTCAGACGGCATGATAAAAGTAGTCACATCCTTACATCAATAGCCGCCGCCCTTAATTGTTCTGGGAACGTGATGATTGGGGGGAGGGGTTCCCCCACAGCACGGACTGTCTGTTTAACGCTGGGTCGACGGCATCAACATGTGGCCCAATGTAGTAACATTTAAACTCCTTTAGCAGGTGTTTAGGTATACACAAATTTTGTTTGGGTTTCAAGCGGATTCATTGAAATATTGATAAGATATATTTTTAAAAATTTAAAAACTTTGAAAAAAATAAAATCGTTATCGGTGGGATACACTACTTCATCACAAAATTGAAAACGAAAATTGGTGTCTTTCCAAAGAGCCGCTTTAAATATCTATGTTATGGGTCTACGGTCATTATACATATTTGTACTCTTTCAGTGCGAAATCATTTTGTGCAATCCATTGGAATTGAAAAAAAATGATAAAAAATTTATGTTGCGTGAAGAGACTAATTAATAAAGCATACTGCCGTGCAAAGCCAAAATGCAGTATCTACTTATGCTTACTTGCACTGCTTTTTGGCATATAAGTAAACTTGTCCCCTAGATAATCGTTGCTCAGATGTAGATGCAATTACTCTACATATATTATGCAAATGAAATACAGTTTTCTACAAATGTCAACTTATCAAAAATGGCCCTTAGCTGAGTCCAGGGTGACCCTTTCAGCGCGGGGATCGATATTAGTCGTCAGAATCTGACGTCTGTGGACGTCAGATTCTGACAACTGAAGTCGATCCCGGCACTGTAGGAGTGAAAATATTTATAATGGCCGTAGACCCGTAACATAGGTATTCAAATGAATCAGAAAGAGCTGACTAACCCTTTGGTTCCCATGATAGGGTGAGGCAGTCCTAAACTCACTGATTGATCGAGACTTGATTATGTGATGATAGTTGAGACAATTTGACTTAAGGCGCTTGGTGGAACCGGGGCCATGGCAAATAACCTTATAACATGGAGCGTACACAGCGACACATAAAAAAAAGTAAAAAAAAAGAATGACCATATTACCCGAAATATCCAAAGGATTTTAAAATAGTGTGAGAGGGCCCAAAATTGACAACATGTTGGGTGAGCGCTTCACGTGACACGGATCTGCGTGGCTTACTTCTACGCGATGGTTGATGTAAGTTGATCTGGATATATTTATTCTGAAGAGAATACCACATGGAAATTGAGCGTCCCTGGTAGATAAATGAGTTCCACTTAAAGAACACGGAGTAAGCCGACACAAGTCCGGATCGATAGCTCGGGGGCTGAGCCATGGTTCCACAAGGAATATACACAGCCACCAGACATGTTAACTCTCACAACACAGAAATACTTTTGTGTAAACCATAGAGACAAAAGTGTTTTGTCCATTTTGAAATCATTATTCCTTAGTTATAGTTTGCTGCTTAGTCTGAATACTTATGCCATAGGTCTACGTATATTACAAATACTTTACTCTTTCTGTGCGGGGATCGACTTAAGACAGTCAGAATCTGACGTCTACAGACGTCAGATTCTGACGTCTAAAGTAGGTCCCCGCGCTGTAAGGGTTAACCCTTGTAATAATGGGTCCGTGTATATAATGTGGTTCCAAGCATACATGCGAGAAACAAAAATGTTCATTAAATATGAATAAAGTAGTTTATGGTATATGCTTACTAGATCAAATACTCCAGCTGTGGAGCATCGGTTCTACGTCTTGTGTTTTCTGGATTGTAGACTGCGTCTACCACCTGGGACGCTTCACAGCTCGATTCACATGCGATGTGTTCTCCACTTTGCGGAGAGATTCCCACCAGGAAAAAGGAGAAGATCGTTAACAGACGTGTGAATTGAGCTGATAACAAGTGTCGTAACCCTTACAAAGCTGAAATATTTTGGTATAAACCATGGAGACCAAAGGGTTTTATCAGTTATGTTATGGATCTACAGCCATTAGAAATATTTTATTTTTTTCAATGCGGGGCCTTCCTTAGACTCTGACGTGTAAAGGCTAATAGGCGCCGAATACTTATGATTGGTCGCACATAATTATAGGGACAATGCGCCCTACCACGATCTAAGACGTCGACTCAGTTATACCTAAAGTCAACCAACATTTGAGTAATGCACAGTTCTCGTTAGTTTGCTAGGCCACACATACGCCCACGATCTCAACACTATACGAAGTCGACTAAGTGCTTATTAATTTATTGTTTAGGTAATTTATTTATTTAAAATCAAATAGTACGTGGTCGCACATCGGTCGCTGGATGAGCGTGGACTGGTGTGACAGGGTGCTTAATGACGTTTCAGGAATCAAAATGATGCAGATTAATCTCTAACATGACTGCCTTTTTTGCTTTGAATGCTTTGCATTATACTCAAATAAACCACATCGACCTCTCCATTTCTACCACATTTTATAGCGTAGAAGTAAATAATTACATCGCATTAAAAGATCCAGTCATGTTTTGAAATCGCATGCGTGGTTCGCTGTATGCCTTCAGCATGCAGAGTACAGTACGTGTAGATTCAGCTGAGTAATTCAACCTGATTACAAGACTATGGATACTACTCCAAAGGGGCACTCACCCAACGCTGTTTTAATGTTTCGCGATCCCTGCAGTAATAAAGTCAGATAGCTTGCTAACCCAAACCCACAACTAAGAGCCAAGGCTAAGCGCTTTGAGCTTTGTTGAAATTATTAACTCATAGATGCCGGTCAAGTATATACATGTACATGTATATGAACTGAATATGACTTTTTTAGAAATTGTTCTTAATGCGGTGTTGTGTATGAAACACATAATTATTGAGTATTATTATGATATAGAGCCTGGAGGCCTACCCACGGGCACCATTGAATTCTGGGGGAGCATTGTGCTGCAAATTTTAAGAGTTGACTGTAGTTTTGATGCCTTGAATTGCATTACATTGCAAATGTTGCATAACATTCTAATCCATTTCATTGTATATTCTTGTATTGTGACACATTGAATCAAATAATATTGCCTTTAATTGATTTGCGATTCAATGCATTGAATTGCTTTACAATACAGTGAATTGCATTCCATTATATGATTTAATAGTATGTCGTTTTAAATGGTTCTTTAAAATTTTAATTTGAATTTTGTAGTATAAAATGCTGCATACAAACAATCGCTATGATTCATATTAAATACCAATTATATAAATCATAATTTTCCACTTTACAAGGTGAAAATGCTGCTTTTTAATATTTTTCAGCCCAAGACAAATTTTCAATGTAACACACTTGTTTAATGTGGTGAAGAAACAGTGCGACCATCCATACCATACAATTAGCCTCGTGTCACAAGCGCAATTCGCCTGTAGGTTGAAAGAGTAAATGCACAGATTTGTAACCGTTATTGCCTCAGCTGGGTCATATAACTTTTTTGGTGGAGGGAATAGCGTGAAATTGCAATTTTATCTTTTGATAGAATTTGCCCTGATGCAAATAGTCTCAACATTTAAGAAACGAGCAGCATAAACAGGAATAAAAAACTACATCATCTGATATCAAAACCTGAACAAATGAAGCCCCGTCTTGAAATTGGACTTGAGGATTATCTCTTACAGCGCGGGGAGCGACTTTAGTCGTCAAAATCTGGCGTCTGTAGACGTCAGATTCTGACTTGTACTAAAGTCTATCCCCGCACTGTAAGAGTGAACATATTTCTAATGGCTGTAGACCCTTAACATAGGTATTCAAATAAATCAGAATGAGCTACCTAAGACATTTATGATACTTTCAATTTGAAAAAAAATAGTCTCCATGGTTTATGCGTAAGCATTTCAGCGCTTTAAGGGTTAAACATGTTTTTTGTAGCTTTTGATGGATCAGTTTCGATGGATTAGTCTCCAGCCAGCCAGCTAGAAAAAACAGTCGGTCAGTCAGCCAACCAGCTGGTAAGCCAACCAACCGAAACAACTAGCCAACAAATCAGCTAGCTAATCAACAAGTCATCCAGCCAGCAAGAAAAACCCGTCAGACAGCCAGCCAACCAGCCGGTAAACCCACCAACCAAAAAAACAACCAAAACAACCAACCAACAAATCAGCTAGCCAATCAACGAGTCATCCAGCCAGCAAGAAAAACCTGTCAGACAGCCAGCCAACCAGCCGGTAAACCATCCAACCAAAAAAAAACCAAAACAACCAACCAACAAATCAGCTAGCCAATCAACGAGTCATCCAGCTAGCAAGAAAAACCTGTCAGACAGCCAGCCAACCAGCCGGTAAACAAACCAATCAACCAAAAAACCAACCAAAACAACCAACCAACAAAGCAGCTAGCTAATGAACGAGTCATCCAGCCAGCTAGAAAAACCTGTCAGACAGTCAGTCAACCAGCCGGTAAACAAACCAACCAAAAAAACAACCAACCAGCAAATCAGCTAACTAATCAACAAGTCATCCGGCCAGCAAATCCGCATTGTTACCAAATTATTATTTGCTTTGTAAAACTTAAGCATTCCACTATTAGTTTGTAAGATAATATACCACAAATGGCCAGTACCCATGCAATAACAATGCAAATCAATTTGCACGGTTTAAATTAGTAACGTTGCAATAATAAAAATATTATTTCGTTGGATAATAAATACACTCTTTTAATTGTTATGTGTAAGGTTTGATAAGATATATATGGCCAGATGTATGCCGTGTAGCCTATTTAAATAACCATGGCGGATTCATTATCTTTGGAACGCTCTACATAATGACAAGCATGATTATTCATAGCATATTTACCCCCTTCAACGATGATATAGCCATGGGGACAAAATTAAGGTTTTAATTTGAATACCTATCTTGTGTGTCTGCGGACATCATACATTTTAAATTCTTTCAGTGCGGGGATCGACTTTAGCGTCAGAATCTATCGTCTATAGACGTCAGATTCTGACGTCTAAAGACGTGTAGATAATAAAAACAAATAATACTAATAAAT
Source organism: Flabesymbios commensalis (assembly GCA_964017125.1). Classification (NCBI taxonomy): domain Eukaryota; kingdom Metazoa; phylum Annelida; class Polychaeta; order Terebellida; family Flabelligeridae; genus Flabesymbios; species Flabesymbios commensalis. The sequence goes on from OZ024908.1 coordinate 57,812,919, forward strand.
TGTTTTGCCTGAGTGAAATATCAGGCGAAATGACTAACGTTTTTTGTCAGCTCGTGTGATGTGTGGTAAGGTTCAAATTAATGCTCCGTTTTTTTTCGTCGTTTCGCCACAAGTTTATAAATATGTTCTAAGGTTTCTGCAACTTTGTACTTTGCGCTAGTCATAATAAAACCTCTAATCAACAAAACGGTGGTTGTTTTCAGGTTGATGTTAAATCTTGAAATATTAATACAATAAATTTAAATAATATCTCTATTCATCCTAATTGTTATACTTTTGTCATTTGATATTTTTTGTTGAACATGTTTAATAATGTGTTTAATTATTGGTGTAATCGTGTTTTACTCTTATAATCACTTCTAACTGGATTATTCGCATAGATATAGAGCAGTGGGTTAATGAAATTGGGGTCACTTGGATCGGAATGTTAATACTTCCACCAGTGCTAGAAATATTCCCAATGGTCTACTCTCTCAAAACAAACTTTTTCGGCATTGTTTATTTTCAGGGCAAAGGTCATTTCGTGACCTTCAAAGGTCATTCGTATAATACAAGTCAAATGTGACGGGATTTGTTCTTGATTTCATATTTTCCGTGTGACTTACCAAAACGCCTAGAATGGCCTACTTTATCTGAACAAATGTTCATTTCTTTTTGGGGTGAAGGTCATTTTTGACCTTTAAAACTCGTTCATACATAGATAAGGTCAATTAAAGCATAATTTGTATTAAATTTCACGTTTTCCATGTAAAGAGTGTCATGTAACCTATCAAAATGCTTAAAATATCCTACCTACTCTTTCAGGAAAATTATGTCGGCATTTTTATTTTGAAGGCAAAGGTCATTTCGTGACTTTAACATGTTATTCATATATTAGAAGGTCAATTGTAACGAAATTTGTTTTATATTTCACATTGATCATGCAAAGTGGTCATGTGATCTAGCAAAACGCCTAGAATGGCCTACTTAATAAAAAAAGATTTAAAGGGTAATGGTCATTTTTTGACCTTCAAATAATTATAATTTATTTATACATAGATTATGTATTATTGATGAAGTTTCACAAAATGATACCCGATATATTCTTCGATAATGATTCATGAAAAGTATTTCACAAATAATAGAATTGTGACGAAATTAAATAAATGTATTTCAAAACAACCACAAAAAGATGTATCAAATTCCGATTATGAATTTTCTTATATATTTAATAAATATTAAAATAACTTACGTTCATTTCTGAAATTATGTATTTATTTGTTGAATGTTATTGATCATAGGCATATATGGAGAAAAATCACACACTGACTTTTATTTTTTGCCCTCACATTCTTATACTGTAGATCTTGTAATATTCGCGTGTTTAAATTTTCGTGCATTTTTGATTTTGGGGCTATTCACGAAGTTTATAATTCGCGAATTTTCATTTTTCTTTAGTAGCGCTATTATAATAATAATTTTCACGAGATGATTGAATTTGCGAATTTGTTCTCCTCGAGAAATTCGCGAAAATTAAAACCTCGCGAATATAACCAGATCTACAGTATGTATTGAGGAATGATAACAATACACAGTGTTTTTAAATATACTCAGAATATGTATCTGGTTTGACAAGGTGGGAACGATTAATTTCACATCACATCAAATCGACTGTTAATCCACAGCAAGAAAACAAAATGTAAGCGGTATTAGAAATATGTTTGGGTGTGTTCATGGATATCCATAGAATATATCTCTAGAAGAATAACGTGTATAGCTGCATAGTCCTACGTACATAGCTCAGCTATTATATATATAATAACTATTATCTTATGCATACACTTTTGTGACACATTTCTAGACTTCTTATAGATTGTTAAAAGAGCAATGCTGCGCACAATTAGCACAACATTATCAATATATATTATTGTCAAAACCCCCTATTTTTGCTATGTGGAGATAACTTGAGAGAGAACTGTGAATAGAAGTTTAGTGATCACAGTTAAATCGTCTAATAACTATTCGTCGGTCACAGGCGAAATAATCCTAACTCCAAAATGGTAGTTTTGAGTAAATTGCATTTGAAGTTTTAAACAATGCTAATAAATCGATACTTCAACATAAAAAAAATAATATTTCGGCACAGAACAAGTTTTCATATTTTTCTATCGTGGTATATTGAAATTTTAGTATATGATACACTTTGGCGGTCTGTAGTGGAGATAGGATTGTTTAGAATGATTAATTCTGTCGAAAATGACCCTAGTAAGATGTGTAGAACGGTCCTCATTGAGTGAGATATGCCCTTTTTTGCCACAGGATACGAATACGGATAAAATCAAAAGTGAATAGTAATGAAAGTTACGGTACAACACTACACTTTGGTAATACGTTCCCACGGTTTCCTGAGAACATAAGAGAACAAGTCATGTCGAATTTACAAGCAGGGTGTCTATGTAAAAGCATGTAGGCCTGCGAATTTGCATAAATTATTGATGGCCGACATTTAGATAATTACAAAAAACGGATTATGGATATCTTCAGAAGCAAGCAAGAGCGCTGACGCTAACGATATCCCCCGCCAATAATTAAATTCAATAATGGCCTCAAAGTCAAAGGTTAAGAAATAGGTCAAACGTCATAACCCCCCCCCCTAAAAAAAAGTCACATCTACACCCCCTAAGGGATGTGTGTGTGCAATATCAAAACAATGCAGCAAACGCTTTGCGAGATATCGTCCGGAAATTGAATTTATCATCCGCCATCAAATAAAGTCAATAAGCGTCTCAAAATCAAAGGTAAAACATTAGGTCAAAGGTCATAGCCCCCAAAAGACACATCTACAGCCCCTAAGGGATGTGTGTATGCAATATGAAAACAATCCAGCTAGCGGTTTCCGATATATCGTCTGGAAAGGAAACACGGACGCACAGACGCACGACCAGACATGGTGATGACAATATCCCCCGCCCCTACTTCGTGGGCAGAGGATAAAAGGGAACATATTAGAGGGATTCTATAATTTCAAGCGCCAGCACTGCCCGCACCTTGTGATATTTATTATTGAATATTTTGATTTAATTTCATTACCTAAATGCAATGAATGACCATGTTACAATATAGCAATTTTAAAATTCGGAATTGTTATAAAAAAGCCTTGTCCCAACATAAACAGGTGATTTAATCTAGACTTCCTGTGTTATATGTATTATATTTGTTGCTGCTATCTGTCGGTGTAAAACACTATCTTTATTTATAATTTTGTACAAGTTATTTTTTTTCTATTTTACCACTTTTTATGCAATTTATGACTGTCCCACGTACGTTGCATTGCCTCTCCGTAACGCTATGAGGGATTTAGGCACCAGTGATGATATTTTCCTTGATATATGAGATTGTCTGAATATTGTCAAAAATTTAAACACATGTTAACTTAGCTTTGTTTATTGACATAGCGTTGTCAGCAGAGCTTAATTTCAATTTAAATACTTATTTTTATCAATTTAAATTTTTCTTACCGTTATGGAGAGACTAATTTACCGTTATGGAGAGACCAATTTATGTTACGGAGTAATCTTCAAACTTAAATTTCTCAGTGACCCTTCTACAAAAGTATACCATATTTAACAAGTAGCTGAACATGGCTATTATAATGTTGATCACCTAATTTAGAAAGAATCACTTTATGACAATAACCCTTAAATAATGAAATAAGAATTACTCTCCCTTATGATCATTGTGGTTATGGAGAGTAATAAAAACGAACATTGACTCACCATAACGACAATTATTTCTGTTATGGAGTGACAATAAACAAATACTAAATATCGATGCTAACACAATTTAAAACATAAAACGAAAAGTTACTATCTCAACAAGTGTCACTTGTTGGTTAAAATACCAAATTCATAAAGGTTTATAGCTATTTTTAAATGAGTAAAAGGGTAATTTGTGACCACTTTTTCTCTCCATAACGTATTTATTTTTGTTTTGGAAAGACAGAAAATACGCGTTATGGAGAGACGTTTTTTTTACTAAATCGTGCATAGCATCCATGTATTATGCTATACTATGATTATTTTTGTTTTTATGAAATGAGGTTGTAGTAGGCTTTGAGGTTGTAGGGTCCTTGCAAGTTTAATTGCAGTATTTATGGGTAAAAAATCGCGTTATGGAGAGACGTTGAATTAAAATACTCACCCAAAGACTCGCACAAACCTTACATTATTTCTAAACAAAAATACCTTTTTATACTTTCTTTCACGATTCACTGCATGAAGGTCTCGCGCAACTGTTTTGCACCAGACAAGTGATATTTTGGTCAGAAAAATTATAGAAACTACCTGAAAACTATAAGCGTTATGGAGAGTCGCTGCAACGTGGGACAGACATAAATTGCATAAAAAGTGGTAAAATAATAAAATTATTTAAAAAAACTTGTATATAGTCTTATAGAATAAATCGCATGTTCATGTTGGATTTAGAATGTGGGACAAGGCTTTTTGGCTAAAATTGGCTAAATTTACATAATATATCTTTCAAAAAGCACATTTATGTTAGAATTTTTTGTTTTGTAATATTGCTATGTTGTAAAATAAAGGTCATTCTTTGCATTTATGTAATCAAATTAAATCAAAATATTCAATAATAAATATTACAAGGTGCGGACAGTGCTGGGGATTAAAATTATAGAATCCCTCTTATAATTCCAAGTCGTTTCTATACTTTTTCTGATCAAAATATCACTTGGCTGGTGCAAAACAGTTGAACGAAACCTTCGTCGAGTGAATTTTAAAGAAAAAGTATGATAAATCAATTAAAGTGTGTTTGTTTAGAAATAATGTAAGGTTTGTGCAAGTCTGGGGATGAGTATTTCCAGTCAACCTCACTCGATAACGCGAATTTGTCCACATAAATACTGCCAATAAACTTTCAAGTATACCAATATAACCTTCAAGCCTACAACAACCTCATTTGAAAAAAAAATCATAATTTAGCATAATGCATAGATGCTATCTCTCCATAACGAGTATTTAATTTCTGTCACTCCATAACAAAAAAGAAAAAGTTATGGAGTGTAATAGTAGTCACAAATTAACCTCTACTCATTTAAAAATAGTTATAAACCTTTTATGAATTTAATATTTTAACCAACAAGTGATACTGTTTGAAACAGTAATTTTTATTTCTGACCTTTAAACGGTGTTAGCGTCGATATTTTGTATTTGTTCATTGTCACACCATAACATAAATAATTATCGTGATGGAGAGACAATATTTGTTATTTTTACTCTCCATAAAGAAAATAATCGTTACGGAGAGTATAATTAAATTATTTCATTATTTTAGGGTTATTGTCATAAAGTGATTCTTTCTAAATCAGGTGATCAGCATCATAATAGCCATGTTAAACTACCTGTTAAATATATTTTACTTTTGCAAAAGGTTCACTAAGAAATTTCAATTTGAAAATTACTCCGTAACATAAATTGGTCACTCCATAGCGATAAAGTAGTCTCTCCATAACAGTAATAAACCTTTTAATTGATAAAAATAAACATTTATAATTCAAATTAAACTCTGGTGACAATTAACGCTGTGTCAATAAATATAGCTAAGTTGATGTTTTCACATTTTTGACAGTATTTAGAAAAAATCATATTTCAAGAAAAATATCATCACCGGTGCCTAAAATTATAGAATCCCTCATTATAATTATATCATTTGACTATTTGAACATTTGACTATGGAGGCGCATGTCAACAGTGTTTGCCGCTCTTCTTTCTTCCACCTACACAACATCAGCAGCATTCGAAGAGTGCTGGATATGAAGACAACTGTCATCATTGTCCAGGCCCTAGTCATTTCCCGACTTGACTACTGCAACTCTCTGTCATGTGGACTCCCAGCTATACTCATAAAGAGGTTGCAGAGGGTGCATAATACAGCAGCTAGAGTGATAGCTAAAGCCGGCAGAAAGGACCATATCTCACCAATTCTCTCCAAACTTTTTTAGCTACCGGTCGAATTCCGCATAAAGTACAAGATCCTGCTATTAACATATGTGACCCGCCACGCGAAAAGGGCCTTAAAGTCAAGTTTGTCTAAATTTATTTTCATAGTTGATATGATAGCCGTGTCCTTTCTGTATCGATAGCTGAAAGAATTTCTTTAAAATATTCATAACTTTTTGTTTTTGTGAGATTTTTAATATTTTAAAATTAGTTATGTAATCAATAAATTTGAATTTTAAATGACGTCATAAATAATTTTACAAAAGCCGCGGGGAGGTACCTTTTCGCATGGCGGGTCACATATCGTGCTCTACATGGCCTCGCCCCAACTTACATCACAGAGCTGCTAGTGCCTTATACACCACCTAGAACACTGCGTTCGAGCACAGAGCAGCTTTTAGTAGTTCAAAAGTACAGACTTAAAAACTTTGGTACCAGGAGTTTTGAAACTGCGGCTCCAGTTTGGCTCCAGTTTGGTGAGCCAGATCCGTCTGCATAAAACCCTGACCTTTTTTTGGAAAATCGTTAAAAACTCACCTGTTTCAACAAGCGTTTGGTGACCTCATGTAGTAATTGACTTTTTTTCTCTCTCTTTCGAATGTTCAGAGTTCTGAACAGCTTCCAGCTGGTAGTCAGGGGGTTAAATGCATATTTTTGGGCGAACCTGGAAAGTGGGTCCAAAGTTTTTTTCTAAGTGTTTTCATGTTATATAGGTATTGTAGTCCATGAAACTGCATGATGGCTGTCTCACAACATTGAGCATTTTTATATAACACGTTTTATAAAATCACGTCAATCGGGATGCAAAATAATGGTTTCCTACGGTTCGAAAAATATAAATATTTATATAAAGCACTAACCTAATCTATATTTGCCAATATTTGAACTAGTATGTATTCAATATTAGAAAAAGTGATTTCATAATTGTATAAATCGATTGAACCAGAAGTTTTGAGTTATGTGAACCCTTTGACCCCAAGGTCTTGCATAAACCCAATTACCAGTTATCAAATTTTATAATAATATAAGCGTGTGACATATCAAAATGAAGGGAATTTCATTACGAACCTCAATGTGATATCGCAAAGCAACTATAAATTATTTGTACCGAATTAATTATTATTTATATATATATCGACGAGATAATATAATGTGTAATTGTGGCCATACGTTCTAAAATTTTATATATATTACGTCATCCAATGATGTTAACACTTAACATCGGAATACTCGTTTATAGATTTATACAGTTTCTGGAAAGAAATCATTGTGTGGTTTATTACCTCCGCCATAAAAGGTTATGTTTTTAGTCGGGATGGTTTGTCTGTTTGTTTATCCGTCAGCTGGATTATTAGACCAGACGTGGCTGGGGGTAAGGTGTCACCCGGAATAGGAATTTAGGCCACTATTATTTTCACATAGCTGGACTATTCAGGGGCCAAAATCGACCTGTTGATCAGGTAACTGTAGCTGCTTCACTGAAATATGACCAAAGGTGTACATGAACTATGCGCGATTTTTTCCGATTTGGAAAAAAACTAGCGTATTAAACATTTTCGCCCACTGAGTAGTGAAGCTATATCAATATATTTGATACCAACACAAAGCTACTGGAACAAGCTTTCACGTGGATGTAACATATATTCTGTCCGATTTTTGAAAAATGCACAAGCTTTAAGTTGGTATTTTAACCCTCAATTTTACCTATTTTTATTACTTTTTGATTCAAACATGTTCTAGAACTATTGTTGACTTAAAATAAACCCATTTGGAAGTAAAAAATAATTAGCTATTTCATCATATTACACACTTTTTTTGATGGACGTAAAATTTGAGCATTTTTCTTTCAGCTCAGGAAAATAGACTGTGTCTCAGATTTTTGCCCAATGAGTTCCAAAATTTACCAAAATGTACCAGCATCTTTGATATCAGTTGAAAGTTACTATCAAGGGCTTTAACGTGGATGCATATTATTGTATTTCTGTTAAATACGAAAATGTACAACACAGCGCTAAGTTTGTATTTTATCCGTCCATTTGAACAATTCACAACGTTTTTTAGTGAATACCAGCAGGACTTCTCTCTCATGTTAACTTTATAAGGTACAGATTTTTGTTATTATTTTTACATTCTATGGAGCCATTTTTCAAAAATGATCTTGACCACTGAAGAAGTGATCACAGCCCTTTAAAAGTTATCTCAGCAACTACAGAATGATCTTGACCACTGAAGAAGTGATTACAGAAAGTTTAAATGTTATCTCAGCGTCCACAAAAGTGATCTTGGCCACTAAAGAAGTGATCTCAACCATTTAAAAACTATCTCAACCGCTACAGAAGTGACCTTGGCCACTGAAGAAGATTTAGTGATCACAGCGACTTCAAAAGTTATCTCAGCCTCTGCAAAAATGATCTTGGCCACTAAAGAAGTGGTCACAGCCACTTTGAAATTTATCTAAGCCACTAGAAAGGTGATCTTGACCACTGAAGGAGTGATCACAGCCGCAATAAATGTTATCGCAGCCAGCACAACAGTGATCTTGGCCAAAGGAGATTACAAAGGAGATCTTGGCCGCAAACGAACTGGTGTCAGCCACTGAAAAAAATATCCAAGCCACTACACAGTGATTTTGGCTCTGAGGAAGTGATCACAACCACTTTAATAGTTTCTCAGCCGCTACAAAAGTGATCTTGGCCACTAACAATCTTATGTCTACCCCTGAAAAAGTGATCTCGGTCACTGCAGAAGTAAACTTGACCATTAAATACGCCATCACAGTCACTTTAAAATCATCTCAGCCAACACAAAGGTGATCTTGGCCACAAACAAACTGGTCTTGGTCACTGCCGAATATTCTGACCTCATTCCAAACCTGCTGCCAGAACCCTTTTTATCTCCATGTGATGCTATGGCTGGATGCATTGGTAATGGAATCATGTTTAATATCATCCAACAAGGCTTCTTGGGGATATTAATGATCTCTAGCTTGATCAGTTGATGTAGTAAGGAACTTATTCTGTGGTTAGTAAGTCGGCCGGGGGAGCACCACCTGTTCATAATTATGTTGATTGCCATCAACTGAAAAAGCCTTCAAGGAACATTTCAAAATATAACATTTACAAACTTTCAGGTGAATAATGCACTGATAATGCCCTGAGCCAGCTAGATCCATTAGTATATGGATGAAACATGAAAGCAACTAAGCAGGAATACATCGTCTTATATCAGAATATGATGTATACTAGTACCACATTAAAAAATATGATTAAACAGACAATGAACAGGAAGGTAGTAGCAATTTTAATATTATATATATCAAATAACAAAATAATGGCAAAGGCGGTGGTGTCATTGCTGATTATTTAACTTGTTTAAGATAAAGAACTTTTTTTAAAATAACGATTACGTACAATTTTGATAGTTTACAGCAACCTCTGAATTATTACACCACATATTGATAACTGATGTATCCATATAGTCAGATATAGATATTAAACTGATCTGTTAAACTTTCATACCACAAGAATGGAACATAGTTACGTCATAGTTGAATGAAAACCGCATTGTCATTGATGAACAAAATTTATATTAAACATTAATATAAATGCAGCGCATTAATGGTGATTTCATGGTGTGACAGCGTCGCAGATGATGACCCAACATTGGGTTAGTGAATCATGTTGACTGGCCCATACAATAGAATGGCAACGTATAATCCATTGCTACACAATTCAAGCCATGTAATGTTACCACTATATTTTATCCCAGCAAATAGATACGGTAAAATAGGCCACATTAGGAGTGGGGCCTAGAGGAACGAGAATATGTGAGCGACAGGTTATCTAGTTTATTAAGATGCATGGAACTTCATAACAAAAACCTAAATTATAAGACAATGAATGCAGGTTCAGCTATATACACATTTACAAATGTGGAGGGTGTAATATACAAACGATACTGAATTAGGCATGATGGACCTGAATTATTGACCTTTGACCTTGAATTATAGCCTTGACCTTTGACCCAATGATATTTATTATTATTATACATCAATATACAAACAATCAAACTAATATCTATCAGTTATGTGAATATATACAGGGATTTTCTGTTTTTCCCGATCACCTAAAACCACTATTTTGTACCGCGATAGGCGAAAAAATGTAAAACGCGTTATTTAAAAATGCTCAATGCTGTGAGAATGCCATCACGCGGTTTCATAGAGTACAATACCTATATAATATGAAAACATTGAGAAAAAACTGTGGACCCACTTTCCAGGTTCAGCTCCTGGCCCCATGACTATGGATACATGCGCTATACAAGATTTCATTATTTCATTCATAACAAAAGAAGAAGATTCTAGCACTAACATCTGCTTGTAGTAGCCCACATGGTATCGACAACGAGAAGAAGAATGATCTTCCTCAACTTTGCAATTTCATTCAATTAGATCGCAGACAATTTTATAAAGACTTATTTGTCCTCCATAGTTACGAGGTTAATTACTGTAATATCCATGTTTAATAAAGTCAATCTAGATTTAATTTGTGTTGCAGGATGCTGGTCTTTTCTAATTAAGACAAAAATCAGTATAATAGTGTGAATGCTAGAAAATAGTTTGGGAGGTAATCCAACATGACCACCTTGATCAAGACGTCGTTTTCACTCGGAAATGCAAATAAACACTTGCCTAACCCCCAACACGTATCATATTTTATATATCGGGTTACAGACGGTTTCTGCGATTCTAAGTTTGATTTTGAAATTTTTGAAAGCATGATAGATGACCGACATAATATAATTATGTCCTTGCTTTGACTTGTATTTAACCTTGACCTCGTCACCTTGATACTGAATAAATAAAATATGATGCAATCTGATTCTTTAGATATCTGAAAAAATCATTATATATAGTAGGCTACATATGGCTGTGACCTGGTAACATAGCACTTTGCAACATTATTATTGATATAACTAGACTGATTGTTTATATCACAAAAAACTTTCGTAGAGGCGGTATTGTATTATTGTGGCTGTAGCACGCTCGAGACAAACGTCAGGTATAACACGCTATTGGTAATATTATTAATCGACATTACTGTGACCTGATGACTTGACTTTGACCTAGTATCACTAAAACAGGCATCTTTTTCTTTATGTTCCTTAATCCCTATATAGAACTATTGAAAGTGCTCATGCTATACCAATTTTGAAACACACGTTATCAGGTTATGGTGTTTATAATATCTGAATGGCGGCCATCGTTAATTTACGCAAATTAGACTGCCTGATTTTAAACAGACACTGCTTGTAAATTCGATATGTCTTGTTTTCTTATGTTCTCAGGAAACCATGGAAACGTATTACCAAAGTGTAGTATTGTATTGTAGCTTCCATTACTATTATTCACTTTTGATTTTATCTGTATTCGTATCCTGTGGCAAAGAAGAGCATATCTCACTCAATGAGATAGGATTGTTCTACACATATTAATTGGGCCATTGTCTACAAAATTGATCATTCTAAACAATCCTATCTCCACTGCAGACCGCCAAAGTGTACCAAATACTAAAATTTCTAGAAAAATATTAAAACTTGTTCTGTGCCAATTTTTTTTATGTTGAAGTATCGATTTATCAGCATTGCTGAAAACTTACTTAGCACTTTACTCAAAACTATCATTTTGGAGTTAGGATTGTTTCGCCTGTGACTGACGAAAACGGTCATGAGTGCAATAAGGCACAAATTTGTTTTGAAAAAAAAAGACCTGACATCAAGAATCAGGCTATTATAGCCTAACTGCTTCTTGGGATTGTTTTGCATGTTTATCGAGGCACCATGGCAAGATGGAAAATCATACTATCAAGATAGGATGGTTTGACATGTTCATATCATAGAAAAATGTAGTTAGGATTGTTTCACTCATCCGCGTTAGGTATGATATACCCACCTTCCTCCGCAAGGCTGACTACTCCTGAGGTCGCAGACCGGCCTTGCTGTAACAGTGTTGAATCCGCATATTGGAGTGGGGACTTTCTAAAAAGATTTTTTCTGTTTGACCCAAGTCTGACCTCTGGCATGAGTGCTGTTTTAATGTGGGGCCACTGTCTACGACACCGGCCTTACATTAACCAACACATGTCTGCTGGCCGAGTATCTCACCGGAAACGTCTCAGACACAGACCACCACATCTCACCGGACACGTGCGCGAGGGTTGAATTAATGGTCGCAGATAGCGGGCCAACATTAAGAAGACATGTTTTGAAAAACTAATGAATATTCATTATCTAAATCTTCATCCCTACCCCAATAGGTGGATGATATGGCTAATTCAGCAAGGCTTGGCCTGACGGCCTCGCTGTGTCAAGACTTGCTGCCAGGAAGATGGATATACCACACACAGGGCTTAGACATTCTACATAATGCTAAAAAGGCCTATTTTGGAGGTGTTTTTCATAAAAACTCAATTTTTTTTCAATTTTGGTAGTTAAGATTGTTTCGCCTGTGACCGACGTATTGTACTTCAGCTTCAATTGAACTATTATCCAGCAATTGTTTTCTTTATTCCAAACTACAAACTGACGCTGCATTAAACGACCCAAATTATAGATGCTCGACCTTTTTCTCTCCACGAGATGTTATGAGACATGTCGAAGAGAATTGAATTTATACAATCTAAAAAATAATGAATTATCAAAATGTAATGTTTCAGCAGTCACATCACGAAGCACACTTCTTCTTGTATGTAATATCATCTGCCTATATTATATTAAAATGAACCCCTGTGTTTGCATATCTCATATAGTTCTTTATTTTATTTCTAAGCTTTTCAAACTTTCTATGCAATGCATCGTCTGTTTAAGTATATGGGAGAAGTTGATCAAACAATGTAGGCTAAACTGCATGACATTAATGTTGCAATCAACATTGATTAGGGGTTTGACTTATCACTTCAACAATAAAAATCACAGCTTAGTATGACCTTAAACAATAATAAGAACAACATAGCAATTAACAATTATTAATCCAAAAGAGCTGACAGTAGGATAAACAACACCCCCCCCCCGAAATGTGGGATTACAGGGCCATTTTTAAGCCGAGAAGTAGAATGTGGGTAGTTTTCGGTTGTGGGATTCATTTAGTCAGCTGTGCACTCGTAGTCTTCATGTATCATGTGAACTGGGCTCAAATCCTGACTTGGCTGGATGTTTGTAATAATAGTGTACATAGAGTGCATCCAACCATCTAAAGACCTGGAGTGTGCAATCCTTCTCATGCGTATGGGCACAATGCCAATAAGTAGATTTACATTTGTAGCAAGTAAATGTATAAGTAAATGTATATGTGTATGCATGTTAGTGTAGACTAGGCATATAATGCAAAAAAATAAAGTCAGGGAGAGCGGAATGTTACAAGCTGTCACCCATTTCTATTCCGTTCCAGGGTCTCCACTGGTCAATTTAGACCCATATTACACTTGATATTTTGATTTTGCTCATAATTATGACATATTTTGTGAAAGTCGGTCAAAAGTATCAAAATGTGCAGATTCATGACCCACATCATATTATTACACTTTATTTAATATTTGTGTTTTTTTTTGTAGTGCAAAAGACCAAAAAATAACAAAAATAACAGAAAAAAAGGTGTAATTTTATGAATATCACTTAGAAGGAAACCGTGAAACCTGACTAACCTGTCAAATATTTAAATGTTTTGCCAGGAACATTTCTGGGTAAAAATAGGCAAAATGACCCTTGATATTTTGATTTTTCTCATAATTATGACCTGCTTTGTTAACGTGAATTATTACAATTTAGCCGATTGTACACTAAAAACAACAAAACCATCAATATAATTTTCACTAAAATAGCTAGAACATTCATAAAGGTATCAAAACGTGCATAATAGTGAGCAACACGCTAACGACAAAAATATTTAATTATGTGTAATTTAGAAATACTACAATAATGGCAAAACGCTAACGACGAAAAAAAATAATTATGTGTAATTTTGAAATACTATTTTGACTATACAGGGCTGTCACATTTCAACAGGGGGTCTTATGTCCCTGTGGTCTGCGCGGGAAGCCGCTCACCGCCGACTCTAGTCTATTTAATTCATTTTGAGACCTACTGCCCTCGCAGGGATGGCCGTTCACCGTCCATGAAATAATCCCGACGGTCCCGAAATTCCGCACTGCGCGGTTATCAAGCTGTCTACCGGCACCGCTGTCAATTGTGTCTGAATATTTAAAAAAAGTTACATAAGGGTAGTCGGTAGCATAGGTAAAATACCGTAAAACTGAATTTATCTTCTTATTTATTTTCATTTTCATTACGGTATTCGATTACGTGTAGTGGGAACGTAATAATACTTATTAGCTACCCTTTTTATAACGTTTGATTTTATTAATTATATATATTTGAATATTTCTAAATTATATTTTGGGAATCTTATACTTATTTAAAATAATAATTACATTTTCATAGTGTCCTGTCGTTATAGTGAAAATGGCCTTTCTATCATACCATACCTACGAGAGATAAGTGTATATTGAACGTAGCTGTTTATATAGCAAATATTAATACCAACTTCTTCAGTCATTACCAGAATCCCCCGTTTGGTCACGTCAGAAGAGCATATATATACAAGCACCTTAACTCCTTATTCAACCATCTTCTAATAACGGGTAGGGTAGTGGTTAGCACCGCTGCCTTTCACGTTCGGGGCTCTGTTCCCGGCTCGGCGGTTTGAAAGAAAAAAAAATGTTTCTTCCCCATCCACTCCTAAAACTCAGTATTGTGGGGAGCCTCCGTGATCGAGAGGTAGCGTGCTCGGCCTCAGACCTCCAGGGTTTGAATTGCAAATCCTGTGTCTGGAGGGCAGTGTCATCTCACTCATCTCACCATCCTCAGGAGGTTATCTTGGCCCAATTTAGCCTGTATGTGCACAAAAGTGGCCTAAAGCCCGATTCATTTCATTTGTCTTCTATAAAATCATTATTGGGACTATGGGGTGGCTTGGAACAAATCATTAAAATAATTATTTAAAATATGACGGTAATGCCCTTTTCTATATTAAGAGTCTTTGTTTATAAAAACAAAGACAGAATATTGTTGATCTGCCAACTGCGTTAAGTTTGGCGGGATACCTCTCTTATTTGAAGATAGTGTGCATTTTTAGGTATGTGCAATTTGATGGACATTTCTAAAGTTACTTCTACTACTACCTTTAGGCCTATACTTTGATGACTGAATTATATTTTGGACATGAAATAGCCATAGGTTTCAAAAATGTTATGTTAAGAATAAAAATAATATCAAAAATAGTCTTTTCCTGTATAGTTACAATTCATGAATTTTAAGCATATACATTTTGGATGTGGGGGTTGACTTGGGACAATTTTTTCGTAGATGTCACCCCATCGTCCTAAGTCACCCCATTCTACGGCACCCATATCTCACAGGGTATATGGACCTATATATATATATGTTGGTGTAAACATGCAATTTGGCTAGGATATATGACTCTGTTATGTTGTTATATTTTTGTTTATAGTATGTCCATGCGTTTTTCACATTAAGTTGAGCTGGTTACATTTTATTTTGGTTGTCACAGTAGTGTCACATACTGGAGTATACATAAACTACTTACACTGTGAATGGCATAGGCCTAATGAAAGCGTGGAGTTATTTCTTTCTGTCACGTAAATTCCAGCATGATTGGCGGAGATATGTGTTGGATATATGCACAAAACATCCTAAGAACACGCGC
Organism: Flabesymbios commensalis; assembly: GCA_964017125.1. Classification (NCBI taxonomy): domain Eukaryota; kingdom Metazoa; phylum Annelida; class Polychaeta; order Terebellida; family Flabelligeridae; genus Flabesymbios; species Flabesymbios commensalis. The sequence continues at coordinate 57,828,693 of OZ024908.1, forward strand.
TATGACGTAAAATCACCCTTGTAAAATTGGTCAATTTTTAATCATTAGATTTCAAATTCAGCACTAAATACTAAATTTAGTTTTTTATACCTATTATACTTCAAATAGATATTTAGGGAGACATTCTGAATAATAACTGTTAATTTTAAAATTACATTAGTCACCCCATTTTCGGGGTGACTTGAGATACATTGATTTATTTAAAAAATGTGCTCGAACAACATAACTAAACATAGACTTATATTGAACAATTCCAGTGAATATACATTTTGAGCTAAAATCCTTTATACAGTCATATTGGAAAATGCCTTGAGTGTGAGTATGAAAAACAGTTGAAATCGTCCCATGGCAGCCCATTTTACGGTACTAGTAATTAGTATCATGCTGAATACCCAGCAAATCTCTGCAGAGCAGATAAGGGATGTGTATGTGGCAGCAGCAGAAAGTAGCAGCTGACATCGGAACAACCAGAGCGTTTGCAGGAAAGAGAGCTACAGAAAGACGAAGAAAAGCCAGGATGGTGTGATGTGGATGAGATAGTGGTTGGCCAGAAGATATTATAATCATTTACTGACAGAACTCCATATAATATGGAAGATCCCAACGGCTATAAAAATGTCATGAAATGAAATAGATCGGGCGTTAGGCCACTTTTATGCACATATAGGCTAAATAGGGCCAGGAGAACCTCCTGAGGATGGTGAGATGATACTGCCCTCCAGACACTGGATTTGAAACTCGAACACTGGTGGTCTGAGGCCGAGCACGCCACCTCTTGGTCACGGAGGCTCTTCTTACGAGTGGATGGGGAAGAAACATTACTGTTTCTCTCAAACCGCCGAGACCGGGAAACGAACCCCGAGCTCTAGCGTGAAAGGCAACGGTGCTAATCACTACCCCTCGGGCCCCATTTATGAGACAGCTACGGTACTTGAAGGGTTAAGCTGCAGAAATAACAAAGTCACAGCCTGTTGCTCGAGCGCTGGACGAACTGCCGGCGTGTGCCCAGCGTTTGCTTCGTGCGCTCATGCAGCGCAGGGCAGGCGTGTTGCCCGCGAGTGCCCGGCGCCCTCAACGGGCAGCAATGTGATACATAGCAAACGTATTTGACGTTGATATAACATTGTTCTAGCGCGCCCCACGTGTTTCTGGCGATCTTCTGGCGTGTACATTTATGCGTTCATATGCGCTCAATATTTTAAACACACTCACCTTCCTTTCACAATTACACTGCGCACAAAAATATGCGTAGCGTTAGTGCAGCGCTCCCCACGAACCACTGTAACGAGTGCTGACGCACGACCGACGCACGACAGACGCTCTTGAAAAAGTGCGTGGGTCGTGCGTCAACTATGTGTGACTGAACCTTACAGTAAAAAACCCTAAAAAATGCCGGCACTGAGCGCGCATATAGCACCCATCCAACGTGTACCTAACGCATGTGTAGTGAACATACAACGTATATGGGGCTGGCGATGCGCGGTGTATTTCCTTAACTTTGTCGCCCTGCTAACGCGCAACGCTCTAACGAAACGCTGTGTACTCGTTGATTTATACACCTGATTTATTTATGACACGCTGTATATTCGTCTTAAACTCGCTGGCTCTTCTCATATCCTGACAAAATTCATGGACGTACAACGATGCACTGCTCTATTTTTTGTCTCTCAAGGCGTGGGCTGTGCGTCGTGTATGTGTGACGGGTATACGCAATGACACACAATGACAAGCATTGTCACGCAATAGTTGAGCATAGTTTTTTCTAGTTTGCGCATTATTCACGCAAGTGGCACGAAAAAAAGTATGTGACACTGCGCAAATTTTTTTTTAACATTTTGAAAATCTTGGCACGCAGTTTTACATACACCACTCAAACCCACGCAACCCCAGGCACACTTTGTGCACCGACACGAGTGATTCCATCATTGGAACGCAAAATTGTGGTACATGGCGTAACTCGTGTCAGGGTGGCATACGATCTATACAAAAACTCACAATTATAATAATAATTGTGAAAAAGAAAAAGTTTAAAGGCGATAGACAACGCACATAATGCTACACAATATTTGTTCGTTACGATTTACTATAATTCACAAAAATATTTTAATAATTGAGAAAGACATATTAAATGCATGCAAATATCTAGCAGTGAGCATGGGCCTATATATATAAGTTGAGTATTACCCACACGTTAGTAATGTTTAAAAATAGCCATACATAGTACTTGTAAACGTTAAGTGCAGGTCCATTCATCCGGATGATTTGTATCAGTGCGTTCGCCCAAAACAGTGATATGAATTATGCAGTACTTTGTGGAACGACGTGGAGAGACAACGGATGCCACACGTGGATGGCCGAGAGTCAGAAGTGCTTGTAAATCAAGCCATTGGCTGTAGGGAACAACACTTTTTTTCGCCAGTGATTGATGCAACAAGATTATTAGGTCAACTACTGACTCTGATGTCAGACGATAGAGGGGTGCTGGGAGATTCAAAGATGGTCTCGATACATCCATGTTTTCTAGTATGTAATTCCCATGTCGTCGGTTCAAAGACTTGATTAATTAAATCACTAAATCGTCTTTGTAACCTTCCAAACCACGGTCACTTGCTGCTGCTCTCCGATCATGACATTGTATGCCTCCTAGATAGGTCGCAAAACGGCAAATGAGAAATATTCCCAGCAAACACAAAACATTTGTATAACATTGTATAAATGTTATACAAATGTTTTGCGTTCGCCGGGTTAACCCTTTCAGGGCGGGGACCGACTTTATGGCAGCATCTGACATAGCCTATATGGACGTCAGATCCTGGCCGCTGGTCTACAAATAACGTAGGTATGTAAATGAAGCGAAAAAGACATTTACAATGATTTCAAAATTACAGAAAACATTTGGTCTACATGATTTATATAAAAATATTAAAACTTTGTACAGGTTAAAGTCTTTAACTCTTCCTTTGCCAATTTCGCATTTATGTGAAAACTACCTTCCTTTACCAAATTCGTATTTATGCGAAATCCACATGTGTACATGTTCTCTTGTATTTTAATTTGTGCGATGCGCATAGCTATAGCCTGTATTGTGCCCAGGGGTTACCTCAGGGGTCTTCCTTAAAAAATCGGTTTCTGGGGGTAGTTTAATCATGGGGAATCCGGTAAAGGAAGAGTTAAAATCGTACCACCAGAAATTGAACCAGGGAGTTTTTTTCGTGTTCTTTTATTTGTAATGAAGAGCATGAAAATTTGGCCAATAATTACTCGTATCGGTCTGATTTTCTCACTCTATTATTAAGTCATTCACACAGATAAAAGTGTCACTCTTACTAACGTTAATTTATTATAATGATATAGAGATTTTTTTTATTTTTTTTTCATCCCACAATGCGACGAAAAGCAACATAAGCATAGATGATCGACAGACAGGCTGTTACGCCATATATTGCGAGAGGTGCTTAAACAAGTTTAGAAAAGGGAAGATAAATGTGCCTTCGTGGATTTAGATGCACCCCGATGTGATTACACGATTCCCCCTGAGCTACTCATCTGACCTAACAAGGAATATATAGGTTCCCTGGACCTACATAGGTGACTTGAGGAATTGCGTGTCATTCTCGTGGGCCACAGAGCTTTCTGAGAGTAGATTAATGCACCGGAGTATAAACAGACTAAAGGGATCTATAGATGCCCGGGAGTGATGACGATTTTAACCACACAAACAAATCGTTCCTAACAAAGCTCACAACACTGGTGCAGCAGTGCTATTGGGCTTCACCCCAAACTGGAGGTTGACCTGATAGCCTACAGTTTAACCCTTTCAAGCCCTAATTTACTATGTCATCTTCATCTATTATTGAAACAGTTGCATGACAATCTTCGTTCTCAAACGTAGGATAGTACGTGTTTTTTTCAGAGATCTATGCAAAGTGATGCGTTGATGAATCGTGAGGGTTTCAATGGTCAAATGTTATATAGAAGGACCAGCAAACACGAAATAGTGACCCAATGCCCGCTTGCAGTTCCGCTGTTAGGCCACCGTCAGCGACGATCGCGGCCCAACATCGAGTGAAAGTGGTGTATTAAAGCTATGGACCACTCTATGTATGCTTCTGGTTTTAGTTGTATCCCAGGTACATCTATGACTGGTGCTTCCTGGGTAAAGATGGGCACGGCAAATGTCAATGTGGCATATGTTATCACGTGAAATAAAGTGACCATTTTGCAGTAGCATTTAATGGGGTTGCCGTACTGGAAAATCTAAGATGTCCGCCACCCAAAAGGTTATTTTTTATTTCTGCCTAGCCAAACGCCACATAATTACAATCGGTCGATTAAACTTCCACAATTGTCCGGAAAATGATGTCCATATATCTTGACAACTAGAATAGAAGGCTTTTACTAATATTGTTGGCTAATGCTACATCTTTTTAGGTAGAAATTTTGGAGGTAGTGGAAGTCGTTGGTAATAATTTCAGACATATATTTACAGTTCAAAACGCATATTTTGAATAGTAGGCCCATACTAAATTTTATTGTTAGAGTACATAAATTAGTGCACAAGACAGTTAGAAGATTTATGATTTTTAGTGGCTTATTCAACCGGTATTAAATTCTAATAAGACTCCAAGGTGATACAAAGCATATATTTGGGAAACTGTCTAATGAATTGTTGAACATTTTATGATGCATCGTAAATAATCATAGTGCACACTTTGCACCCAAGCACTATTGCATATTAGACTAGACACATGACACATATTATCTCATTTTTTGTAAAAATTGTCTCATCTATGACCATTAAATAAATGAATGCATAGTCCATTATGTAATCATAGGATAGTAAGTGCATAAAGTACTCTTCACAGCTGTGCGTAAGCGCATTAAAAAAAAAAATAAAAAAATGTTGCACCCACCAGTATCAATCAACATTGGTGATGCTCTTGTTACATACTACAAAATCATACCAAGGAATCTATTGAGATTCCTTGATCATACCATCAAACAACCTACCTTCTAGTCGGAGTGAGGGGTCTTATATAACCTTGTTTTCACCGAGTGACGTCACTGAGTTTCACAGAATGAAGTATGGGGGAGGGGGTCTTATATAACCTTGTTTTCACCGAGTGACGTCACTGCGTTTCACAGAATTTACTTTACTGCTGCGTGTGATATACTATTATAACGGAACAGCAACGACAGACGTTTACATACGCATCTCCTCTAATTCCAGACATGTTTTCGACATTCCAAGGCTGGGGGGGGGGGGGTTGCACGTAGGGTTATGGTAGCCCATAGCCTATAGAGTGTAACCAATATGTAACCCTCCCTTCAAAATATATCCCTTTTTAGTATTTTTTTGATATGTGTCTTCCGATTCGAGAATCTACCCCTCCCTCCCAGAATATACACCATTTTCCTACAACTACATGCTACGCCCCGAGAATATACCCCTCCCTCCCAGAATCCTCCACCCCCCCCATTTCCACTACTACTTGCGAAGCTCCCAGAATCGACACCCCTTCCAGAATATGCACACCTTTTAAACATTCCGGCGGCTTTGTTGCAATTTTTTATGACGCCACTTAACATTTAATTTGAATGTTATTACATATTGACTAAATCTGAAATATTAAAAATCTCATCAAACAGATTTTTCAACAATTACTTCGGTTATTGAAACAATTTTGAAAATTTGGACCTCACTGCCCTTTTCGCGTAGCGGGTCACAAATAGTAGTGGAAATGGGTGCTTATTCTTGGAGGGAGGGGTAGAATCTTTGAGCCGCCGCAATCTACCCTGGAGCATGATAGTTCAAGATCTACTCTGGGGTAGATTATGGGGTACTTAAACTCTCTACCCGGGTATAATCTGGGAGGTGTTATATTTTCAGACATTACACCGGCGTTCCATTTTGATTTTGACCAGTTTTGTCAGGCATGGTAACATCTCATGACGTTAGCAATAAGCTCCGCCCCTACTTTTGCATTTGTGAAAATCAATCTCAGCGGGTTAAAACGGGCCGAATTAAAAAAAATCATTTAAAATAGATCTTGGTACTACGTGGAATTATGTAGTTGAACAGTTGGTTCAATTTCTTATCAAGTGGAGTACATTGCATTGCCAGCTCCGACATCGCCACGGGATCGCAAAGTGTGTTTCTAACGATATGAACGCGTGATTTTTAACCCTTTCACCGCTGAAGTATTTTTGTATAAATCATGGAGACCAAAGTTTTTATCTCTATTTAAAATCATCATGAATGACTTAGTTAGCTGTTTCTGCTTTATCTGATACCTACAGAACAGCTCATTCGTGACGACATAATAATGGCACGACATGGCCGGAACAGAAACCTTGGTGAGCCTGTCCCGACAAGTTGTTCTGACCTGCCGTGACGGCCGGTATGGCCGGACAAGTCCAGGCATTTTGTGCACACATTTGTACAAATAAACAACATCTTGTCGGGACCTATCGTGACGGCCGGTATGGCCGGACAACTTCAGGCAATACATATGTAGGATCCTTACTTCGTTAAGTTTAGGTGGCAGTTATCCCCGGCTTCTCGGACGCAAGAAGCTGTGGACGACCGCCTCATTTCCGTACCTTGGTGCCGGGCGCACACAATTGCAGCCCATGCGGTCTTGGTACTTTTCCCGCACTTCAGACGTTACACTAGTCACTAGTCTATCAGCTTGAGAACGAAATTTTCTCACGATAGTTTATTTCTGAAGTTTAAATTTGTTCATAAATACAGAAATATTCGATTTGACAGTTGCGCTATTGCGAAACATTGCCAATATTTGCATGTGTTTTTCGACTTGCGTAAAAAAATTTTTTTTTCACCTAGGTCGATTTACAAAATACTATTATCATAGCTTAGCATAGCATGTCATAACTGTATCTGGCATTTTTTATGTACAATTTCGACCTACGGTTTTCACTATACCATTATGCATGTGTGTGAATAACTGAAAACGTCTTATGTCAAATATAGACCTTCAGTTTTCACTAAAATCAATATATACCTTTGTGAATTAGTGCACAGCACTTAGGCGCAACCTCAGCCACGCATTTTCAACTATATCTGCAACCCCTGTTTCTCGCAACATGCGACATAGCATGAACATTTTCTACAGTCTACATTTCTAAGATTCAGCATATTACAGACATTTTTCATCTGATTTAGACGGCAATGTACAACCTATCCGCGCACGGCACTTCAAAATAGTTGGCATGTGTTAATATGACATGCCATTTTAAACACATTTGAGATAGACACAGAGCCTATAGACCAGCTATCTCAAATGCTTCACTAGTTAGCTAATTTCAAAACACTATTTCATAATGTCGAAGCAATACGACAGTGAAGGCTTCATGTCAACGCCCCTAGAAGGTGCGGGTGCTCGACCTAAAGATGATTATCATCAAGACAGTGAGGACAATGAGGTTCGATTCCGAGAGGCAGACGAAGAATATCAACGCCTCAAAGCTGATTTCGCTCGAATTGCCCGAGCTAAACGTATGAGTTCTCACTCTAGGAGCGATTCCTCAAGGAGTACTTCACCGCTCGGTAGGCAGTCCCAGAGACGTGCTACGAACTTACCAAAGTTCAGAATCGCCACCTTCTACGCTTCAGATGTTGAGCTCTGGTTCAACCAAATAGAGACTCAGTTTGCTCTTCACCAGATCAACGATGATGATGAGAGGTACAGCTTAACCTGCGCTGCACTTTCGGGCGAGGTCGCATCGGATGTGAGGCGCGTGCTACTTCAGCCTTTCAGGTTCCATAAATACAAAAGCCTGAAAGCGATCTTGATAGAGAGACGAGGTTTGACCACACCCGAAAGGGTTAACAAAGTGATCTCTGGTGAAAGAATTGGTACTGACATTCCCTCACGTTTCCTGCGGCGTCTGCAGAAGACTGCAGGTTTCGGCACAAAAGCCGTGGTGGGGAAAGCAGTAATTCGTCAAGCATTCATCCGACAAATGCCCGCTTCAATCAGAGCCCATTTGGCGACTCAACCCGACAGTGCCACCCTCGAAAGTTTGGCCGTTTTGGCCGACCGGGCACTGGCAGCCGAATAGGACGTCGAAGAGAGTAAGCCGGGGGTCGCAGAAATTAAGGTAGAAGAAACCACCAAGCTAGTTGGTTTGTTGGAGGATTTGTCTAGGCGAATTAAAAAACTAGAAACCGTGACTACATCAGAGAGGAAAAGAAATAAAGGACGTGGACGAGTAAATAATAACTATGCTCCTGGGCCTGCATTTGCTCCTAATGTTCAGGCCTCAGGTTTTGTTAACAACCAAACTAGTCATTATAAAAATGAACAGAATAATGCTCGACCTTTCGTTCCGCCGACGAATGTGCAACCAATTGCTCGACCTTTCGTCCCGCCGCCGAACCCACAGCGAAATGACGCCGCTAAAACATTAGATACGGCTAATGCACCTGTCTGCTATTTTCACCAGACTTTAGGTGATAAGGCACGCACGTGCAGGAGCCCCTGCGCTTTTTCTTTAAACTGCTAAGCCAGAGCAAGGTGGCGACTCTTGCATCTGGCGGTATAACTGAGACGCGACATGACTCCGCGGACGCTAGTTCTCCAAAGTTATATCACTCTAAGGTATTATATGTCGCAGATAAAGGACATAAATGCAGATATTTGATTGACACGGGCGCAGCTGTCAGTGTTTTGCCGAAATCTTGCGCTAACGGGATTTCGGACGCTGACAGTCTCCCCCTGGTGGCAGCTAATAACAGTACTATACATACTTACGGCAACTGTAAACGCGTCGTCGATGTCGGCTTAAAGCGCGAATATCCGTGGACGTTCATAGTGGCAGATGTGCAGCAACCCATAATCGGGGCTGATTTTTTAATCCACTATAATTTGCTCGTAGACTTGAGAAGCCGATGTCTCCGGGACATGCATACAGGTCTAGCTATTGCCGCTTCACTGTCATCGATTAAATCACTGTCATTGAACAGAGTAGACACTGTTCAGAACGAGTACACAAAACTTCTCGGCCAGTTCCCGGGACTGACACGCCCTACGACAAAGGGTGAGACCGTTAAACACGGTATAACACATAAGATAGTGACTAAAGGACACCCAGTGTTTGCACGACCACGACGGTTAGCACCCGATAAGCTGGTTACCACAAAACACGAGTTTGATGAGATGATAAAACTAGGGGTCATTGAACCCAGCGACAGCGAGTGGTCCTCAGCGCTTCACATGGTGCCAAAGAAAAACGGCGATTGGAGACCATGCGGGGACTACCGTAGTTTAAACGCACAGACCGTACCGGACCGTTATCCGATTCCTCATATGCAAGATTTCACGCAGCGTTTAGCCGGATCGAAATTTTTTTCGAAGATCGACTTGGTCAGAGCTTATTACCAAATTCCGGTGGAACCGTCCGACGTACACAAGACTGCCGTTACTACACCTTTTGGCTTATTTAATTTCACTAGAACACCGTTTGGTCTAAGAAATTCCGGTCAAACGTTTCAGCGCTTTATAGACCACTTTACACGCGGACTTGATTTTGTTTTTGTCTATTTGAATGACCTACTGGTAACCAGCCCAGATCATAAAACGCATAAGAAACATCTACGAATTCTTTTTGCCCGACTATCTGAATACGGAATTATCATTGGTCCTGAAAAGTGTCAGTTCGGTACAACTGAATTAAGTTTTCTAGGTCATCACGTTTGTGCCGAAGGAATTTCGCCGTTACCCAGCGCCGTATACGCGATTTTTAATTTCGTTAAGCCCGAAAAGCAACGAGCACTGCGTAGATATCTGGGAATGGTGAATTACTACCACCGTTTCATACCGCATTGCGCTGCGAAGTTGACACCACTCAATAATTTACTGACAGCTGCCAACGAAGGACATACAAGACACCGAAGTCAAATTTCGATTTGAAGTGGAATAAAAATGCAGAGTCAGCATTTTCTGAGTCAAAACAAATATTGGCAAATGCTACGCTTCTGGTGCACCCAGATTCTACGGCTCAGATTAACATCACGTGCGACGCTAGTGATGTCGCCGTCGGTGGCGTTTTGCAGCAATTTTTAAATGGTATGTGGCAGCCACTTTCGTTTTTCAGCAAGAAGCTGAACCCAGCAGAGACACGCTACAGCGCGTTCGATCGTGAGCTTTTGGCGGTATACGCCACAATTAAACATTTCAGACACAATTTAGAAGGACGAAATTTCTTTGTTGATACAGATCACAAACCGTTGACATTCGTAATGTCATCCGTGACTGAGCGCGCGTCCCTACGACAAACACGTCATTTAGCTTTCATCGCTGAATTCAGCACCGATATTAGATATGTAAAAGGAGAGACAAATCTCGTCGCTGATGCGCTGTCACGACCATCAGTGTCTGCGATACATGAAGGACCAGCGATAGACTATAAAGAGTTAAGTCTCGACCAAGCTAATGACGCGGAATTCACGAGTTTGAGACACTCGACGACATCCACTATGAAATTCAAACTATTAAAATCGTTCGATAATCAATTGATCTGGTGTGATGTGTCCACGGGACACAACCGGCCGTACCTTACCGCGAAATTTCGCCGAAAAGTTTTTTCAAACTTACACGGTTTAGGCCACCCATCGCATAGAGCTACCTAACCTTTGATTGATACCCGATTTGTATGGCACGGCATGAATATAGATATTGCTAGATGGTGTCGTACCTGTAAGGGTTGCCAGACTGCTGAAGTTTCACGTCACAACACCCCAGTTTTCGGAAAGTTCACTGAACCTACCGAGCGATTTGATCATGTCCACATAGATATAGTCGGACCTTTACCCTATGCTGATGGCTTTAGATATCTACTGACTTGCGTCGACCGTTTTACACGTTGGCCCGAAGCTATACCTATGGTAGATATTAGAGCCGAAACTGTCGCCGATGCCTTCTTCAGCGGGTGGATAGCCACTATCACCACTGATAGGGGCGCTCAATTCGAGTCCAAATTGTGGGATAGTTTGTGTAATCAATTCGGGATTATTCGGAATCGTACCACGAGTTATCACCCCCAGTCGAATGGCATGGTCGAACGTTTCCACCGTCAATTGAAAGCCGCCATTATGGCGCACGAGTCACCGAACCCGTGGACTATCACGTTACCCGCTGTGCTTTTAGGAGTTCGTTCCGCAGTTAAGGAGAGACTAGGCAGGTCGGCTGCCGAGATGATATACGGGACAACCCTTAGACTCCCAGGAGAGTTTACTAAACAGTACACCGTCGACGCTAACACTGATTTGGAGAATTATTCAGACAAGCTACGCGTGGCCATGTCGCGTCTCCGTCTATGTCCGCCACGTGACACACAACAACACAACATTTTCCAATTCAAGGAAATAGCTACATGTACTCATGTATTCTTGCGCCGGATCGCAATTGCGCCGCCTCTGACCGCCCCTTACGACGGACCATATAAGGTCGTCGCGAGGAGTGGCAGAGTAATGAAAATCCTAGTTAAAGGCAAGGTTGAGACAGTCTCTTTAGATCGCGTTAAACCCGCTCATCTTGAGTGCGAGCCTACGACAGGTACGACAATACAGCGTAAAACGCCAAACAAACCAAAGAGATCGACGGCTACCAGGACATCTAGTAGGAATCCACAGGGTCCACCTAGAACTGGTAGTGCGGACACTCCGACGTCCAACGGGACGAGCGTTAAAACGAAAAAGTCGACGGCAGTCAGAAGCAGTAAAAAATCGGCTACAGTCCCAAAGCAACTAGATGTTAAAGTCAACTTGTCTAACAGAGACAATACTTATGTAGCGCCGCATTCGCGAGCCCCCGCCGTATCCCGCACTAACGGGAACGGCGGTGGTTTATGAACGTATTCCCGCGTACCTTTACATTTACGGGGTAAAACCCCGGGTGCTGCTGACGCCGTAATCGACTCGGCCAAAAGCAACCGTGCGAATATCGCTAATCGCGAACAAATTTCGACCGACCAAACAGTGCGAAAAACTAGAGTCGGACGAATAATCCAGACTCCTGCACGGATCGTGCAGATGGTTCACGCCATAGTGGCGCCTAACGACATCTATGGCGGGCCCAGCCGCATGCACTGTATTAACAATGTTTTTAAATTGTAAATGAATATGCCAGGCCTGGCAGCATTATGTACAGATATATAAAATGTAAAGACATTTTTTTTTAGCAAGTTAATTGCTAAAATACGAATAGAAATTTATGGTAATTAAATGAATGGGTTGATCGCAGCTTGCAGCATATGAATACATACATAAAGGACAGTTGGTGTTAAGAGGATGGGACAATTCATGTATAATGCTGCGATTTCAACCACCCACGCTTTGAAACAAAACAGTGTTGTGTAGGCTATACATGCTAAGTACATAATGTAACACTATCCTTACTAAATCCGAGCAGTATTTTCTAGTCCCTCAAGGCCCAAGGAATACTGAGAACCACTAGTAACTGGTGTACATCCAAAGCTACTAGTGTTGGTTACTGATGCAATGTGGTTTTCACGTGGGCGTTTTGCCCCAGACAGGTGGGCGTTTTGCCCCTTTTGACTACCAGTGTTGTTAAATAAATAATTTAATGGATGCTCATGATCTGGATTCGTAATCAGGCTACTCAGGCTACTGGCATGTCTCACACTTACTACTACTGCACCTTCATGCTACTGTTGGCCTATCGCACACACAGGCTACTGCTGGCTCATCTCACACTCAGACTACTGACCCATCTCACACTCAGGCTTCAGCTGGCCCATATCACACTCAGACTACCGCTGGCCCATCTCACACTCAGACTACCGCTGGCCCATCTCACACTCAGGCTACTGCTGGCCCATCTCACACTCAGGCTACAGCTGGCCCATCTCACACTCAGACTACTGCTGGCCCATCTCACACTCAGGCTACCGCTGGCCCATCTCACACTCAGGCTACCGCTGGCCCATCTCACACTCAGACTACTGCTGGCCTATCTCACACTCAGGCTACCGCTGGCCCATCTCACACTCAGACTACTGCTGGCCCATCTCACACTCAGGCTACCGCTGGCCCATCTCACACTGAGGCTACTGCTGGCCCATCTCACACTCAGGCTACCGCTGGCCCATCTCACACTCAGGCTACCGCTGGCCCATCTCACACTCAGGCTACTGCTAGCCCATCTCACACTCAGGCTACTGCTGGCCCATCTCACACTCAGGATACTGCTGGCCCATCTCACACTCAGGCTACTGCTGGCCCATCTCACACTCAGGATACTGCTGTCCCAGCTCACACTCGGGATACTGCTGGCCCAGCTCACACTCGGGATACTGCTGGCCCAGCTCACACTCAGGCTACTGGCCCATCGCACACTCAGGCTACTGCTGGCCCATCTCACACTCAGGCTACTGGCCCATCTCACACTCAGGCTACTGCTGGCTCATCTCACACTCAGAATACTGCTAGCCCAGCTCACACTCGGGATACAGCTGGCCTATCTCACACTCAGGCTACTGCTGACACGGCACATCCCACACTCAGGCTACTGGCCCATCTCACATTCAGGCTACTGCTGGCTCATCTCACACTCAGGCTACTGTTGGCCCATCTCACACTCAGGCTACTGCTGACCCATCTCACACTCAGGCTACTGGCCCATCTTACACTCAGGCTACTGCTGGCCCATCTCACACTCAGGCTACTGACCCATCTCACACTCAGGCTATTGCTGTCCCATCTCACACTCAGGCTAAAGCTGGCCCATCTCACACTCAGGCTACTGGCCCACCTCACACTCAGGCTACTGCTAGCCCATCTTACACTCAGACTACAGCTGGCCCATCTCACACTCACGCTTTTGCTGGCCCATCTCACACTCAGGCAACTGCCCGTCTCACACTCAGGCTTTTGCTGGCTCATCACACTCAGGCTACTGGGATGTCTCACGCCCAGGCTACTGGCCCATCTCACACTCAGGCTACCGCTGGCCCATCACACACTTAGGCTACTGGCCCATCTCACACTCAAGCAACTGCAGGCCCATCTGACACACATGCTAAGCCTACTGCTGGCCCATCTCACGCTCAGGCTACTGCTGACCCGTCTCACGCCCAGGCTTCTGGCCTGTCTCACACTCAGGCTCCTGACCTGTCTCAGGCTGCCGGCCCATCTCACACTCAGGCTACTGCATGGCCTGTCTCACACTCAGGCTACTGCTGGCCCATTTTACACTCAGGCTACTGCTGGTCCGTCTGACTTTCACTTGAGCCTGTTTTTCTATTGAATTTGCTTTAACCACACTGATAATATGGTCAACCTAAGGTCATGGACAGTGTATTATTATGTTAGGTAACGGATGGGGCAAAACGCCCACCATGGGCGTTTTTCCCCTGCCAAAATGCGTTTTGCCCCATGGTGTGAGGCAAAACGCCCACTTGTGTCTTTTTATATTTTTGCATTTCGAGAACAAAAATAAATAAATAGGGAATGTAACATCAGGGTAGTGGATAGTGCAATTTAGTATCCAACGTTTGCTGGACTACATGTTTTTCTAGAGGTTGGTAGTACATAACTACAGCTTAAAATGCTTACGGAAGGCGTTTTGCCCCACCCTACCCTAACTTTTAAAATTCTTTCAGTGCTGGGAACGACCTTAGACGTCGGAATCTGACATCTACAGACGTCTGATTCTGACGATAAAGACGATCCCCGCGCTGAAAAAGTTCTGCTATATTTTTATACATAATACATCAATGGATTCGAAACTGAGATACTATAATTATTCCATTATTATGTCTCAAATTACCATGATCGTATCGCCCATAAATTTTGTCCTGCCATGCAAGAAGGTACCTCCCCGGCTTTATAACAATTATTTATGCCGTCATTTAAAATTTAAATTTAATGATTGAATAACTAATTTTAAAATAATAAAAATGTCATAAAACAAAAAGTTATGAATATTTTTTAAAAATTATTTCACTTATGTAAAGAGAAAGGACATTGCTATCATATTAACAATGAAACTTTTCGCGTGGCGGGTCACAATTATTATTAAGTTGATTTGCAACCTTTATTTATTTTATTAATTTTTTTTATTTAGGCCTAGTCGAAATTCCATGAATGTAAATACATATAGCTAAAACTATATAATAGTGCTTTTTAGATTTACATCTGGTATCTGCAGCATACACGTAAACAGGTAATCATGGCATTTCCGCAATCACTCAAACATTATAACAGGGTCATTCATGGGATGATGCTTAATTATGACACAAAATTTCCATCACAATGATTAGGCATAATATAACGCATGTGAGTGGGCTTTTATCAAATGATATAAGTAGGTGTCCAGTCCGGCACTCGATTATTAGGCCCACTAAACTATTCATCGAAACGATAAACTGGTTGATTGCGTGGGCTGTTGCGCAAGGTACATTTATTATTTGTAGCATTGCCAGATGTTTTAGCGAAATCAAAATTATCTGTTAATAATTGCACTACATGTAGCTCTCTTGTCCGTCGTCGCTGGTTATTGGACAGTATTTTGCCAATACTTTGTCAGATCAGATTCTGTTTTAACCAGCCCTTAAAGTGCTGAAATATCTTTTTATAAAACATGGAGACCAAAGTTTTTTTTCAATTTGAAATCATCATAAATGTCACAGTTTAGCTCTTTCCACTTTTTTTAAATACGTATGTTTTGGTTGTACGACCATTATAAATATTCTTCACTCTTTCAGTGCGGGTATCGACTTTAGACGTCAGAATGTGACGGTTATAGTTGCATACATTTTGACAACTCTAATTAGTTTAGACATATCGTCGCCTCGGAGCTAAAGGATCCTATCTGCCACTCTAACGAGTGTCAGATAGGATCCTTTAGCTCCGAGGCGACGATATGCCTACGTCCACACTATTTATTTTACATCAAAACGAATCTTGCTAGTTTTGATTATTCAAATTGGGTCGAACATCGGAAGGCTATTTCTCGATGGGTTGTTATTAATTCGACTTGAAGTGAGTGAATATTGCCTAACGTCGCTTTCTATAGAATCGTGACAATATCGTGACAGAAGTCCAAAGTCGGGACTATAATATGCCCTACCGAGTGACCTCAAGGTTTCTTTATAGTGAACAAAAATGAAATGAATCGGGCTTTAGGCCACCTTTGTGCACATATAGGCTAAACTGGGCCAGGAGAACCTCCTGAGGATGGTGAGATGATTGAGATGACACTGTCCTCCAGACACAGGATTCGAAATTCGAGCCCTGGCGGTCTGAGGCCGAGCACGCTACCTCTCGGTCACGGAGGCTCCCCACAATACTAACTTTCACACGTGGATGGGGAAGAAACAATTTTGTTTCTTTCAAATCGCCGAGACCGGGAACCGAACCCCGGACTCTGGCGTGAAAGGCAGCGGCGCTAACCACTACCCTAGGGCCCCCGCCCTTATAGTGAACAGCTGTACGATCGGTGTTCTGGTTGAAACGTCTTAAGGGATGTTGCAAAGTTAAAGAAATTCCAAACATTCAAACCAAATTTAGAAGTGGGAGGGTGGGTCCAGGGCCATTTTGGATAGAAAATAGAAAATTGGAAAACAAATAAAATCCACATAAATCGTGTCGAAGATTGGTTTCAAAAAAAAATTGATAGGGTGGTGGGTGGGTGCTGTGAGCTCTATTCAATTTTTTGGGGGATGTCTGGAATGTTTTTAACTTTACAAGGCCCCTAACAACGCATCGTACTTTCTTCGGTTGTCAGCGTCCGAGCTCCTGATATCGCAATTTCATCAGGAAAAGAACAAACTTCAACAAGTTATTAATATAACAATCTCTCGGTAGGTGACAACACAGCTCAGGTTCTTGTCTCGTCTTTACTCGTGCTCAACCTAGCTGTCGCTGTCATCTACCGGGCACTCTTTTCTTGCCGATCTCAAAACATATATTTGCACAGAATACATTAGTTTATTTATAGAGCCCCCAGTAGTAAACAAGGCCTGGGGTAGACCCAATCAGAGGCCGGGCTCGCTACTTCTCGGTCACAGAGGCTCCCTACCATATTGAATCTTTACGAGTGAGCGGACAATGAACAGTTAGTTTCTTTGAAACTTGAATACGGAACGGGATTTGAGCCCGTGATCGCACACTTTAGAAGCAGGGAGCTTTCACCACTGCACCAGGGCCTCCGCCTTGTAAAAAATTGATGCCACACCCCTCCTGACAAGGCCGTATGCATATATTAGCTCGTAGGTATTATCAATCCGTAGCCGCATTATACTATATATTAACCCTTTAACCGCCCAAGTATTCAATTTTAATTTTCACCCACTTGAAGTTGTGTCTCGCTGACGCGATCCACAACTTCAAGTGAGTGAAAATTATTCAGATTTGACAAAATTGAGGTCAACTCTTTTCAAATATTGCTGGTTGATGTCACATTTTATCTATAACATATTTAAAATGTGGTACTTAATGTGCTAATAAAAATGAAAACCTGAATATATGCGGCACCGGCGGTTAAAAGGTCAAGTGTATCACATGATCCACTAATAGGTGTTATTAACCTGTAGGTTTGCTATATAACTCCTATCTCTCTACGCCCCTTTTTTACAATGCTTCTGGTCGCTGAAGGTCACTGTGGTAAGCGGTGGAGGTAGCTGGAGTTACCATTAGCAATTTTGTTTGACTTTGTCAAATGACGTTCATCTTGAATATTATCCACAATAAAATGTTGAACTACCCTCTGGTCACACAACTAAATCTGGCATACCTGAAAAACCGACGGCATACACATATATCGTGAAGCTCTTTCTATGTTATCAAAAATATATCAATTTGTTGTTTAGACCTTGCACAAATGGTGGCGATCTTGGATTTTACTCGCAATGCAATAACTAAAGTACGTTCTGGCCACACCCCTATGTCAGACATGTTTGGAAAACCTATGGTACACACCAAAATTATGATGTTGCTTCTACTTTATAAACAAGAGACCTGAAGTCCTATATTATCCCCCGCCATTAAATAGGTCGGAGTTTTTGCGGTCACAAATACTTAAAAAAGACTTGTGGTGGCCATTTTAAATTTCAGTAAAATCACAGTCTGCACAATATAATCTGACTTCAATTTTTGAGTTTTTGCGCGCACAAAAAATTATGAAGTTCATGCATGGCGGCCTTTTTTAATTTCCGCGAAACCTTGAAAAAATCACATGCACATCTCTATATTGTGGGGAATGTGATTGTAAAATTTGAATAATTTACGACTTTAAGTTTTTGATTTTTTGCGACCTAAAAAAAATGAAATTGATCTAAAATTTGAATAATGTCTGACGCTAAGTTTTAAACTTTTTGCGCGAGCAAAAAAATTAGCAGTTGACTTCTGGCGGCCTCATTTTTTAATTTTTTGAGTTTTGCGCCCACCAAAAAATGAAGTTGATCCGTAGCGTAAACCTTGAAAAAGGCACCTGCACATCTCCATATGGTGGGGAATGTGATAGTAAAATTTGAATAATTTCTGACTTTAAGTTTTAGAGTCTATGCACCCACAATTTTTGTGGTATGCACTTCTGGCGGCAATTTTGAATTTTGGTAGCATCTTTAAAAAATTACTTGCACATCCCCATGTTGCTAGGAATGTCATGTTAAAATCTCAATAAAAATTGACCAGTAGTTTTTGAGTTTTTGCGCCCACAAGAAAACGTGATGCCGGATGACAGATAATTTTGAGCTCCTGGACTAACTTTAATAAGGATAGGCCACTGAGCCTTAAAAATGGTGCTTTTGTCCTCCCGATAACGATAAGCCTAAAATTTGATGCTAAGCCATTTTAAAAATCAAAAGGGACATCTCCGAAATGTTGATTTTTGTATTACACATGCATAACGATTTGGTGTTTGAAAGCAAGCCCTATTATATTTATGTTGACCCAGTGTTGGTCCACCGCCTACGCCTATGAGTACAGTCATATATATGAATCCAGTATCTATATAATAGGCCCTCATAATATATTACAGCGCCCCGAATACTGTGATACTGTATACTGTACTAATTAAAATAAAAGTCAGGATACATCGTCATCAACTTCACGATCATGTAAACTATTACTAAAGTAGTTTTAGAATATACATTTTATAATAGCTTTTCCCTGCTTATCGGAAGCGACAGTTACCACTCGCTGAAACCAACAGTTGTTAGCACCCACTGGAGTTGCAGTTGATATTGGTGATCAAGCGAACAAGGCGATGCAGGATATTAACGAACTTACTAAACAAATGACTGCTCTACACAATACACACTTCTATTTCTCGGAAATTCCCCCCAGAAGCCAAAATAAATATAATACCTTAATTCACCGTGTGAACAGCCACATACGAGATATATGCTCAAAATTGAAAAATGTTGACTATATGCCCACACCCGTAACAAAACAACATCTGAGCCGTGGTGGAATACACGTAAACGATAAGGGACAACAAAAACTGACTGCGGCTATGGCTGAAGTTTTCAACAACCATGCAGCAACCGGTCAGTCTTTTCATATAACAACCATCATAACAAGGACATAGCAAACGTGAACACTGAGGTTATAAATGATCAGGTCGGTGAAATACGCGTTCTGTCATGGAACATAAATGGCTTAGGTAACAAACTGGCAGATCCTGATCTTTTAGCATTTATTCGTGAATACGATATAATATTTTTAACAGAAACAATGAAAAGTAATGATTACACATTGGTATTACCCGGGTATCAGTTCCATCATGTGAGTAGAACATTTAAACATAAAAATGCTTCAAGAGCTTCTGGTGGTATTGGAATACTAGTAGCCAACAAATTCGAAAAACATACTAGAATAGACTCGACCTATGATCATCTGGTATGGTTAACTATAACTACAGAATACTATCAGAAAAACATTAAAATCGGCTGTGCCTATATACCACCAGAAAACTCTACATATGTTGGTCTAAGAAATGATTATTTTACTATGTTAGAGGAGGAAGTGGCTAGATATACAGAAAGTCACCATATAATATTATGTGGTGACTTTAATAGTAGAACTGGCCGCGCTCGAGATTACGATAATAATATCAATGTTTTAAATGAACGCTGTAATGAGGACGGAGTCATTAACAAATATGGACGATCTCTGCTAAATTTTTGTATAAACACAGAGCTTAAAATAGCCAATGGTCGAATGTTTGATGATAAAGGTATCGGCCGCTATACATACTACTCGCCCATGGGAGCAAGTACTATTGATTATATGATACTAAGAGAAGATTATATGATCAGTAAATTTAAAGTTCTACCGAAATTAGTAGAATCGGATCATTGTCCTATAAAATTCCATATTCTCAATTCAAAATTGAAAGAGTTAAGCTCTGCAGAAATGAACATACATATTAATGACTCATCACCATGTTCCGATGTTTATATATGGCAAGATGAAAAAAAGATAGAGTATCAAGCATCTCTTCGAAATGAACAGACATGTATTGCGTTTGAAGAAATGCTGTGTGCCGCAGCTGAAGGTTGTAGTAGCGATAATCTATGTGATATTTTCAATGGTATGCTAGAAAATGCATTATCCCCGTTATTTCTAAAGAAGCAGCATCAATCAAAGTGTAGGAAAAACATAAAAAATAACTTTCCTTCAAACCCTTGGTATGATAAAGAATGTAAATCTCTAAAACAAGTTTTAAATAATATTGCTAAAGATAAGAAGTTTAACACACGTCAAAGTGAATATAATATAATGTTACGCCAATATAAATAATTAATCCAGAAAAAGAAAAGACATTACCAAGAAGTCAAACTTAGTCAGCTTGAAAATATGAGAACAGAAGATCCAAATTCCTACTGGAAATTTTGGAAATCTTTAAAACCTAGAAATTCAACCAAAGGTCCTACCCTGTCACAATTTGTGAAATATTTTGAAGAACAAGTCTACCCTCCTCATGCTGACTATTTTGACTACGATCACATGAATAATATAATGAAGCTAGTTAAATCATCCCCAAATGATATTATTGAGAAGGTAGGAAATGGGCAATCCGATGTGTTACAGTTCTTAAACAGCCCCATAACTATAGACGAAATTCAAAAAGCAATTAGAAAGTTAAAATGCAAAAAAGCGGCAGGCATAGATGGTATTCCTGCGGAATTTTACAAGCATGGTAGTAATGAACTCTTACCAGCACTAGTTTTACTGTTTATTACCATTATAGCCAATGGAGAATATCCATCAAGTTGGGCCACTGGTATAATTGATCCTGTTCACAGAAAAGCTGCCCATAACGTGCCCGATAACTACAGGAAAGTTACAGTAATGCCATGCATTGGGAAATTATTTGAATCTGTACTTAATAACAGACTGTCTTTTAAAAATGATGTATGCTATGATAATGATCCCTTTCAAGCCGGCTTTAGAAGTAACTCCCAGACGACTGATAATATATTTATACTATGTGCTATTATAGATAAGCAAAGGTGTCTTTCAAAGCCCCTGTATACATGTTTTGTTGATTTTACAAAAGCATTTGACTATATAGACAGATCAGCACTGTACTATAAATTACTGAGCAGAGGAATAGACGGCAATTTTTTAAATGTAATAAAGAGTATGTTCTCTAAAGCTGAGTGCCGTGTAAAATGGGATTCATGCATCAGCGAGATATTAAAAAAGCGAATTTGGTGTCCTGCAAGGTGGTATGCTCAGCCCCAAATTATTTACAGAATTTCTGCAGGATATATCCAAATCATTTGATCAAGGTGAGGGTATCCCCGTAGTCACTTTATTAATTGTATACTTGTTATTTGCAGACGGCCGTGTCCTTTTTTCAGATTCTGCAAATGGATTGCAAAAGCAATTAACTGCCCTGTATAAGTATGCTTCTCTGTGGCATATAATAGTCAGCATTCCTAAAACAAAAGTTCTCATATTTAACAAACGTCATACGTCAGAATGTGACAGCTTCTACTATGATGATGACATAATAGAAAAAAATGAAAAATATAAATACCTTGGGGTTGTATATAGCACTAAATATCCTAAGAATGTATTGAAAGAAACGTTTCTCCATCTCGCTTCCCAAGCTGGTAAAGCAGTTTTTTCTCTACACAAGCAATCTCGTCCCGTAGTCGGTAAATTGTCACCTGTTATTGCATTCAAAGTTTTTGATTGTCAAATACTGCCCATATTAGAGTATGCAAGTGATATATGGTATACCGGTGATAGTGTTAACGATTTGGAAAAAATACATCTAAAATTTATTAAATCAACGCTGGGTGTTAGAAAGCAAACACCCACTCCTGCAATTTATGGTGACACAGGACGGTTTCCATTGATTATCAGGCAACATATTAAAGCTGTAAAATATTGGTGTAGAATTCTAGACCTATCTCAGAACCACCCTGTCAGAAATGCCTACAATATGCTACTAGAGCTAGATGGCACTGGATTCACAAACTGGTGCTCGCGTATTCGATCTGTCCTTGAACTAACCGGGCTAGACCAAGCTTGGGAGACGCAGCACATTGACAATACAAATAAATTCATGCTTTCCTTTAAAGATTCAATTGTTAGAATATTTACACAGCGGTGGAGACAAGATATTGAGAGTTCAAGTAAGCTGCGCAAATATTCATTAGTGAAAAAATCTTTGTGTGTGGAACCATACATCTTAAACATAAAGGGGAACCACCTCATAACAGCAATGGCGAGATATAGAATGAGCTCACATGATTTAAAAATAGAGAGAGGACGATTCAATAATCCAATAACTCCAATAAAGCAACAAATATACACAAGGTGTGAATCAAACGAAATTGACGACGAAATACACCTTCTTCTCCACTGTAATGCCATGCACAATGAACGCGAAATCTTGCTTAATTCTATAGCCGGAATTATCAATATGCAACCAACAAATTATATTTTTCTACGAATTATGACATCTAGAGACATAATAGTGGTGAAGTCGCTAGCAAAATTTATCTATGGTTGTTTTAAACAAATTAAGGGTTTAAAATATTGAGTATGATAAATGTAAATTCATTTTCAAGCTGAAATATTTTGTATGTGTGTCGTGACTAGCATGATTAATTATTATCATCATGATCATGATTATGTGTCATTATTATCGCTTTAACGTTACATTTTTATGTAGAACAATCACAAGTCACCTGTCGCTATATTATCCATATTATCATGCCTTCATGATCTGACTTGGGTATTACCACATATCAGGACGGCTGTTGCTCTCGGATCTTATTATTTGGCTTTTTAGGGCCGGTTAGGGACGTTTCCGTCGCCTTTGTTATCAGACGAGGTGGGGCCTTATGGAGGATTTCAGAGTTGCTAAGTCAACTGATTTTCTCTATGAGGTCGGGAATGTTTTTCTTCGATTGTAACTCCTAAGTATGTGGTACTAACTAGGTCGTGAGTGAAATGGTATGAACTAAACAATATAGTGAATTAAAATAAGCTGTAATGTTTTTGTGCGAGGGCCATATAGATAATAGATCACTAGTTAATTAAACAAACTTTATTGCTATTGTGTGAGTGCCATGTCCTGCGTGAATGGCACGCATAATTATTATCCGTAATTTTTATTCTTATTACATCACTAAGTCTCCAACACTCAATAATATGAATGGTTCTGATGCTATACTTTGTTGGCAGTCGACGAACCACCATGTCCGACATTTATTAGTATGTATATATTGTGTTTCGGTGGTATTACTGTTATTACGTTGTTAAATTTGCATCACTAGTCTATATCAGGGAATCGCCGAGTTCATAGCGACTGTGCTTGCATGGTCACATGGCTCGGAGCTACCTGTGTCGCAGATTGTTACATTGATTGTATTTGCATGATATAATATTTGATTTTTAAAAATATCGTGTAATTTTTAACATTGTCCTAATACATTCTCAAATTACTGTAGCATAATAATGCACTTGTATATATTCTAGGTTTCTACGCTTTCCAGAGTGTCTTTTTTGCTACTATATATATAATTAGCATGTCATACATAGTAGCTATTTTATCTCTGGTTTTGGTGCGGGAAACAAAATGATAGACCTTATGTTACCCTGGCAATGCCTTTCAATCTTATTTTAAGTATATACCCAGTGTTTCTTATGGCAATGCCAGTTAACATGATTTTAGTTATGTATGTCATACTATGTATATTGTCATATGATTTTAACAAATTAACAATGTTGTATATACATGTACATATCTCTATTTCTATGACAAATAAGTCTGGATTGACTTTTTTTCTGTCAATAAAATATCTGTCTGTCTGTTACCAGTAACAGCTGGAATTGACACATGACAGTTTCTGATTGAGTAAATGATCGACAATTTGAAGTTAACATAATGTGCATTTTGTTCAGTTAAGCGACGCTTAATAGTTCACTAATAAGTTAATTTATGAGAGGGATTGGAGAAATATCGACCTGCATGGCGTACCAGTTTGCAGCTCAATTACCAGTCCAATTTTAGAACTAAATTGGCAGGCTGGGGGGGGGGGGGGGGTCAGCCACGCGCCGCCATTCACCAATGAAATAACATGTAACTGTCTGGTGTGCCCCCCACGCGCTCTTTCGACCGATCAGAGGACGTGGGACTTGCCTCTCTTTATTTCTAGTTTTTCAATGTTCAGTTGTGAAAAGTATCTTCGGCAGTTAACACGCTCAAATTATGAGCAATTTTGAAGATTTTATTCGCAATTAATTGGTTGAGATCTTTTGAATAAAAGCCACATTATATAGTCAAGTAAGTGCCGAAAAAACCTATCTATGCTATACTAGTCTAAGCTGGACTGGTAGCTCTCGCCTGCCAAACACATGAGTATCGACACATGAGAAGCCTCGTCATTCCTAGTAAGCATAGCGAAAAGCTTTCTCCCATCAACTCGATATAGGTTGCAGTTGTATCGATGATAGGCCATGCATATTGAATGTTTGTATTATTGGGTTTATACATGTTGATTATGATAATCTAAATAACACGCACACGCCTGACATCCACACGTACTTGTCCAAGAGCAAACAGTATCACAGTTGCAAGTGTTTCGAAACTTTAAATAAAAAAAGCTATCCAGTTTACATACAAAGCCGTCCAATGATTGTTCTTGACGCAGATCCGTTGGTAATCTATATCAAATACTGACCACTCGCTTTGGTTAAAAACTTTTAAACGTCTTAGTTCTGACTTGACTCGGATAAACGAGTGATCCTTACTACTGTCAGGTTTGTAGTCACTCAATAGAGATGCGACAATATCAGAAAAATCTGACACAATTAATGATTTAAAAAACAGTTTGATGTCTACAATCTCCGGAATCTGCGGAAAGACAATGGTTAGATATTTCAATATTCACAGCGCTCTTTGTAACTAATTGTTGGATAATGAAGTGCATATCTAGTAAAATTTCGTTAAATTTGTTCAATGGATTCTATTTGAATTTTGGTAAAGGGTGACCATACTGGGGCAGAATTTTCTATAATAGGCTGTATTAGGGCTTTGTAAAGATTGACCCCCAGGTTGTTATAACGTGATACATTTTCTAATATTGTTCCATTTAGATGGTAGTTAAAAACAAAAGGTTTATGTTTCTTGTGAATGAAACTACCTTACATTTAAATACATTAAGATTAATTTTCCAGACCTGACTTCATTCACAAAAACTATTTAAATCGCGCTGCAGTCGCTCACAATCGTCTACATTATTAATTTTCCGGGAGCATTTCACACCATCGGCGAAAAAGGACAGTATTGAATGTTCAGCGCAGTCTGGCTAACATTCATTTAGTAGATAAAATAATGGACCAAGTATGGATCCTTGTGGTACACCAGATGTAACTGGCACAAACTCAGATGAGACACCATCCAGTATCACTCGCTGAGACCTGTCTTTCAAATAATCGCCAATCCACACAAGTAATTTACCAGAAAAAAAAACAAGCTTGTGTAATTTGTGAATTAACATATTGTGATCCACTGAATTAACTGCTTTTAAAAAATCTAAAAATATCATATCAGTTTGTTTACCTTCATCAAGGTTTTATCATAGACAGTTAACAATTGTGTAGTATACAAGATTTTCCATCCATAAATTATTTTCATCCGATGTGAACTAGACACCAATGCGTTTAAAATAAGATATATTTGCATGCTCTATAATAAAGTCGAACATTTTTATATGCGGCTTTGAGTTAAAGGGCCACCATTTGATAAAAAACGCGTTTTTCATCATTTCCCCCAAGTGAACGATTTTGCTACAGTTCAGTATTGGAATGTTACATTTTGACACTAATATAGTTTCGACTCTACTAAATCTAGAGGACTACTGATTTAGAAAAGTTTTGGTGCCATTTATTATTTGAGGTTAAATAAATAAGATGCAAAATGTGACTCTTAATAGATCATAAGAGTCAGATCAGTGAGGAAATGGCATACGGCACATGCTAATAATTAACAGTGCTATAACATTTTGTTTTACAACTGGGATGGATTGATAAATAAATTTAACAATACATATTTGTTTTCGATGCAGCCTCACACTATAACGTGTGATACAAAATTGTGTTGTAAAATTATTAACATATGTGATAACATATGACTAGCCGATTGGTAGTGCATACCTGCTCGCAGATCCGACGTTCCAATATGACATGCGACGTGCGCTAATAAAAAAAAAAAATTCCACATTGGACTATGAAAAAACTAGGTGCTCCATATACACTTTCGTATCAGGTTATATCCAGGTATGACCAATGTACGTGAGCAGTTAACATAAATCTTCTAGCATTCCACTAGCGTATTCAGCGTGTGCACAGCGTTTGCTTAATTTATAAACCATACCCAGGAATGTGTAAGCATGCTAACACATACGTTTGGGACTCGTCGTGTGCCAAAGTATGCCAACATACCCCCTGCGATGCCACACGCTAGTACGATATAAATGCGTTATAGTGTGACACCAGCTTTAGTGTAAATTAAATACAATAAAATAGCTGTTTTTTTTACAGAACATTGTAGGTAGATGATGGCATATATAATTCATAGAAGTGGTGATTTGCTGAAGCATTTTTCTGGTCATGAGTTTTAAATATTTGCCAGTGTCATGCACTGTCTTGATATTAAAGAAACCATGGTATCAGCAAATGGCTTGGGGAGATCTAAGCTGGTAAACTAATAGCAGAAGATGGTGCAACATGCATGTCGCAGCAGTTGTTTATACATGTTTATAGAACACTGTACATGCCAGTAAACTCAAAAGAGCAAAGATCACATATGAGAAAGCGGTAGTAAAAAGCAATTCACCTGAACTTGATCACTCAGCATCAGAGAAAGCGCATTTCACTGCATTTTCAGAAATATTCGGCTCCATAAAGATGTTTACACAATCTGTATTTCTGCAATAATGTTATTGTGATAATTCCAAGGAAATCACCTTATCATTTCCAGAAGAGGGCTCATTATTGTTTCATCTTGATTACCTATCACACAACGCCCGTTCTTCTTTACCCACAATAAACTGAAGTATGCATAACACATTGCATCTATGTAGAAGATACAGGAAAGTGATCCAGACATTTGGGCGTTTATTGTGAAAGAAGAGTGTGTTTCCCATGCATTGATCATGCATTGACCATGCATTGGAGCAAGAAATTGAAAACTGAAAGTGTTTGCTGGTGTAAGGGGCATATCATTCCTAATACCCGCCACCATAATTTTCCCTGGTGTCACCAGAACTTACTGTACAAGTAGTTCAAGCGGTTGTCATGGTTGTAGTGAAACAGAATGTAAAGATATGATCACTTTTGCAACAAAATCAGTTAATACGTTCTACGTAATGAATACACCTGCCAAGGGACTGGAAGCGCATAATAACTTTGTTGCAGAGCGCATCATTGAAAATGATCATGACAAAGCTTCAAATGTGCAGATCACTGGGAAAGGATGTCGAAGTAAAGATGCCAACCAAAAACAGTGCAGATCACTGGGAAAGGATGTCGAAGTAAAGATGCCAACCAAAATCGTTTCAGACCTGACCTGATAGAGGCAATCAATCTGACATCACTCGATCCTTTATTGCTTATAGTTATATGGTATTACTTCTCTGGACAAACAATGTTTTGCATATATGAGATATTTCTTTAGGAGGCGAGCACGAAGAGCACAATTACAAAGTGACGAGATGGTGACAATATTCCAATCATTTGGATTGGCTTAGTCATGCAAGACAGTATCAGTATCAGTATCATCGAGTGTTAACAAAGTCATGTTTAGATCTACTACATTGAATTTAGTGATTGATCACTACAACAAAATGTATTTAACACAAACAACATAAGAGCATTGCAAGGAAGTATAGACTCGTAAATAAATTGTTTATTTTGCTCAAAAAAGGCCTACCAAGCAGAGTGGAGGTGGAAAAAATAGGTACGTGATGCTTCATGAAAATGGTATATTCCCGTCAAAATGGCAAAACAGTTGACACGGTGGCCACCTTTGCTGGTTTTGAATTAAAAAAAACTATGCATTATTTTATACACAAGACTGTGAGGGGGGGGGGGGGGTTGATACAGATTAATCATGACATCAATCATAATATTATACATGTATTAACCATTATTTAAATGGAATATATTAGCCAAAATGGCATATGTGATTGCAAACATAACAATTTAATACAGTACAGCTGGCTGGATATTTTGAAACCACTTAAGTTTTTGCGTAAATACTGAAAGCAGTAAAACGGTGAGTATTTATTTAACTGTGATTAGAGTTGGACTTACATTTTTTGACTGGGCAATTGTATTTTCGGGACTGAATTATGCTCATATTTAAAGTAATATTTTAATAGCTGAAGACGATATATATCTTTATTTTTAAGAGGTTCAATTGCTCAATTATCTGATCTGTCTCAGACAGACGAGATTCCTTATGTATTATTCGTACTGCTCTTTTTTGTAATATAAAAATTCGATTGTTTTCTAATTTCTAAATTAAAAAAAAGTGTCAACTAGCCACTTCATGTCCGCTTGTTAAAAACAGCCGTTGGATATATGACATAGAAAACATACTGTATTATTATCAAGGGATTTGTAGAAGCAGGTTTAAAATAATTGGGAATCGAATAAAATAAAATAAAATAGTGGTGTCAAGTCATGATTTCGGTTATAATAAAAATATTTTTGATAAATTGTAATTCCGTTATATGAATCTTATCATAGTCTTTAACGTTAGTATGACAAGCACCACGATTAGATTATATAACCAGACAAATATTATGACAAGGAGAAAGAACGAAATGCGATGGATTTGTAGATCAAAATATGTAGTATATTCAAATCTACGAATCTCTCGTAATTAAAATATTTCTTCTACTTATTAAATATATATATTATACACAAGCCCGAAAGACACGTGCCCATGGTGAGCAACAAAAACTATAACAAGTGTAGATTCGCAGATCCAAATCTACTGGTGTAACAATAGACTGACATCACAGGTTTATTTCAATGTGAGGCTGCAGTCCGCACCATCAAAGTGTCAGCGTCCCATTGGCCATGCGCAACATGGATGGCATCAGAAATTCATAATTATTATTAATTTCTGATGGCATCCATGCTCTTGTGACATGATTTGCAGAACATAGACTACAAAAACCTGACAGTTGTTTCAACAAATTATGAATATCATAAAATAATGGGCTGCCTCATTTGTTTCTAATTTCCTACACTAGAGAGTGTGTATTTTTTTTTTTTTTTTTTTTAATAAAAGGTGTTTGCTGCTTTTCCCACTATTTCTGTCAGTATTTTCTTGCAATTGGAATTTACGTTTATCCAGTGATGTCTTCGGTCCAACTATCAATATTGTTTGAAAAGACTGTTGCGAGGTTTGTCAATGTTTGCCACAGTACGGTTGCAGAACTTCTAAGCTGTCATGTGAACCATACACGACGTAGTACTTTAAAGAAAATATCACCTTAGAAGGAAATCGAACCAGCAACCTCGCACAATATTATGACACAATCAACAGTGACAAAGTTACATATACAAATTATATACTCTACACCCATCCACACCAGTGCTATAATTATGATCCTGGCAGTCACGTCCTGTGCTGAAAGTGTGGCTTTGACAATGTGGCATCAACATGCACCACTGACAGGGTGACCATGTATATAAAAGTCACGTCATGTGCTGACAGGGTGACCCTGGCAATAACACAGTCACGTCCTGTACTGTGACTCTGACAGCACAGTCACGTCATTGCGCTGACAGGAAGACCCTGAAAATAACACTGTCACGGCATGTGCTGACAGGGTGACCCTGGCAATAACACAGTTACGTCATGTGCTGACAGGGTGACAGGGTGACCTTGAGAATAACACAGTCTCGTCATGTGCCGAAGGGTGACCCTGACAATAACACATACACGTCCTGTGCTGACAAGGTAGTAGTAGTAGTAAATCATTGCTTTACGTCACTTTTCGGCACAAATGGTCTTTTAAGTGACATTATAATACGATAAAAACGTTGTAGTCAATTGATGAGATGAATGATGTACAGATGATGATGTGAGGGTGGGGGTGATAGGGCATGGTGGGTTATTGAGAGTGTTTTCCTTCGCTTGCCCGATAAGGGGTTCTAGGCATGTCTAGGGGATATACCCCCAGACATGCCCAAACGGCCGGAGACATGAGTTTCGCTGTGCAAATTAATGTGGCATTTCGCGCAGATCCGCTATCCTCGGGTCGGATAGTCCCAAGACTAACAATAGGAAGAATCACTCCCTCTGGGTAAATTCATTCATCCCACGCGAGAGACCTAATGATGTGCTGACAGGGTGACCCTGACAATAACAGAGTCATGTCATGTGCTGACAGGTATGCATGACATTGACAATAACACAGTCACGTTATGTGCCGACAGGGTGACGCTGACAATAACACAGTCACCTCATGTGCTGACAGGGTGACCCTGACAATAACACATACAAGTATTGTGCTGACAGGATGACCCTGACAATAACACATACACGTCTTGTGCTGACAGGGTGACGCTTACAATAACACAGTTACTTCATGTGCAGACAAGGTGACCCTGACAATAACACAGTCTCGTCATGTGCTAACAGGGTGACCATGACAATAACACAGTCATGTCATGTGCTGTCAAGGTGATCCTGTGCTGACAGGGTGACCCTGACAATAACAAAGGCATGTCTTGTGCTGACTGGGTGACTGACAATAACACAGTAATTTCCTGTGCTGACAGGGTGACCCTGACAATAACACAGTCACATCATGTGTTGACAGGATAACCCTGGCAATAACACAGTCACGTCATGTGTTGACAGGATAACCCTGGCAATAACACAGTCACGTCATGTGTTGAGAGGGTGGCTCTGACAATAACAGTCACGTTCTGTGCTGGCAGGGTGACTCTGACAATAAAAGTCACGTCATGTGCTGACAGGGTGACTCTGGCAATAACAGTCACGTCCTGTGCTTAAAGGCTAACTGACAATAACAGTCACGTCATGTGCTAGCATGGTGACTTTGACAATAACAGTCACGTCCTGTGCTGACAGAGTGACTCTGACAATAACACAGTCACATCATGTGCTGACAAGGTGAACCTGGCAATAACAAAGTCTCGTCCTTTGCTGACAGTGTGACTCTGACAATAACACAATCACGTCATGCGCTGATAGGGCGACCTTGACAATAACACTGTCACGTCATGTGCTGACAGGGTGATCCTGACAATAACACATTCACATCCTGTGCTGACAGGGTGGGTGTGACAAAAACAGTCACATCTTGTGCTGACAGGGTGACTCTGACAATAACAGTCACGTCATGCACTGACATAGTGACCCCGGCAATGACACAGTCCCGTCATGTGCTGACAGGTGATCCTGACAATAACACATACACGTTCTATGCTGACAGGATGACCCTGACAATAACAGTCACGTCCTGTGCTTAAAGGGTGACTGACAATAACAGTCACGTCATGTGCTAACATGGTGACTTTGACAATATCAGTCACTACACGTCATATGCTGACATCATGACCCTGATAATAACAGTCACGTCATATGCTGACAGTGTGACTCTGACAATAACAGTCACGTCATGTGCTGACAGGGTGACTCTGGCAATAACAGTCACGTCCTTTGCTGACAGTGTGTGACTCTGACAATAACACAATCACGTCATGTGCTGACAGGACGACCTTGACAATAACACTGTCACGTCATGTGCTGACAGGGTGACTCTGACAATAACAAATTTACGTCCTGTGCTGACAGAGTGACCCTGACAACAACATTCGCGTCATGTACTGACAGGGTGACTCTGACAATAACACAGTCCCGTCATGTGCTGACAGGGTGATCCTGACAATAACACATACACGTTCTGTGCTGACAGGATGACCCTGACAGTAACACAGTCACGTCATGTATTGACAGGGTGACCTTGACAATAAACCATTCACGTCCTGTGCTGACAATAACAGTCACATTATGTGCTGACAGTGTGACTCTGACTATAACACAGTAATGTCATGCGCTGACATGGTGACTTTGACAATAACACAGTCACATCATGAGCTGACAGGGTGACCCTGACAATAAAAGTCACGTCATGTGCTGACAGGGTGGCTCTGACAATAACAGTCACATCATGTGCTGACATAGTGACACTGACAAAACACAGTCACGTCATGTGTTGACATTGTGACCCTGACAATAACAGTCACGTCATGTGCTGACAGGTTGACTCTGACTATAACAGTCACGTCATGCGCTGACTTAGTGACTCTGGCAATAACACAGTCACTCACGTCCTGTGCTGACAGAGTGATCCCGGCAATGACACAGTCATGTCATGTGCTGACAGGCTGACCCTGACAATAAAACAGTCCCGTCATGTGCTGACAGGGTGATCCTGAC
The DNA here is from genome assembly GCA_964017125.1 of Flabesymbios commensalis. Lineage (NCBI taxonomy): Eukaryota > Metazoa > Annelida > Polychaeta > Terebellida > Flabelligeridae > Flabesymbios > Flabesymbios commensalis. Next base: position 57,861,698 of record OZ024908.1, read on the forward strand.
AATAACACATACACGCTCTGTGCTGACAGGATGACCCTGAAAATAACACAGTCCCGTCATGTGCTGACCGGGTGATCCTGACAATAACACATACACGCTCTGTGCTGACAGGATGACCCTGACAATAACACAGTCCCGTCATGTGCTGACAGGATGACCTTGACAATAACACAGTCACGTCATGTACTGACAGGGTGACCTTGACAATAACACTGTCACGTCATGTGCTGACAGGGTGACCCTGACAATAACAGTCACGTTATGTTCTGATAGGGTGGCTATGGATATAACACAGTAACGTCATGCGCTGACATGGTGACTTTGCCAATAACACAGTCACGTCATGTGCTGACAGGGTGACCCTAACAATAACACAGTCACATCATGTGCTGACAAGGTGACCCTGACAATAAAAGTCACGTCATGTGCTGACATGGTGACTTTGACAATAACAGTCACGTCCTGTGCTGACAGGGTGACCCTGACATTAACTGCAGACACGTCATGTGCTGACAGGGTGACTGTGACAATAACAGTCACGTCATGTGCTGACAGAGTGACTCTGGCAATAACACAGTCACATTATGTGCAGACAGGATGACCCTGGCAATAACACATACACGTCCTGTGCTGACAGGGTGACCCTGACAATAACACTGTCACGTCATTTGCTGTCAGGGTGACTCTGACAATAACACAGTCACGTCATGTGTTGACAGGACGACCTTGACAGTAACACTGTCACGTCATGTACTGACAGGGTGAATCTCACAATAACAATAACACTGTAACGTCATGCGCTGACAGGGTGACTCTGACAATAACAACAGTCAAGCCATGCGCTGACCCTAACAATAACACAATCATTTCATGTGCTGACAGGGTAACCCTGACAATAACACATTCACGTCATGCATTGACAGGGTGACTTTAACAGTCATATCACGTGTTGTCAGGGTGATCCTGACAATAACACAGTCACGTCATGTGTTGACAGAATGACCGTGACAATAACAGTCATGTCATGTGTTGACAGGATGACCCTGACAATAACAGTCACGTCATGTGTTGACAGGGTGACCCTGACAATAACACATTCACGTTATGTATTGACAGGGTGATTCTGACAAAAACAGTCACGTCACGTGTTGTCAGGGTCACCCTGACAATAACACAGTAACGTCATGGGCTGACAGGGTGACCCTGACAATAACAGTCACGTCACGTGTTGTCAGAGTGACCCTGACAATAACACATTCACGTTATGTATTGACAGGGTGGCTCTGAAAATAACAGTGACGTCAGGTTTTGTCTGGATGCTCCTGACAATAACACAGTCACGTCATGTGTTGACAGGGTGACCCTGACAATAACACAGTCACCTCATGTGTTGACAGGATGACCCTGACAATAACAGTCACGTCATGTGTTGAAAGAGTGACTCTGACAGGGTGACACTGACAATAACACAGTCACATCATGTGCTGACAGGGTGACCCTGACAATAACACAGTCACGTCATGTGTTGACAGGGTGACTCTGACAATAACAGTCACGTCATGTGTTGACAGAGTGACTCTGACAGGGTGACCCTGACAATAATACAGTCACATCAAGTGCTGAGATGGTGACCCTGACAATAACACAGTCACGTCATGTGTTGACAGGGTGACTCTGACAATAGCACTATTTTCATATGCTAAAAGTGTGACTCTAATAATAACAGTCACGTCATGTTTTGACAGATTGACACTGACAATAACACAGTCACATCATGTGCTGACAGGGTGACCCTGACAATAACACAGTCACCTCATGTGTTGACAGGGTGACTCTGACAAAAACAGTCACGTCATATGTTGACAGAGTGACTCTGACAGGGTGACCCTGACAATAACACAGTCACATCATGTGCTGACAGGGTGACCCTGACAATAAGACAATCACGTCATGTGTTGACAGAGAGATCCTGGCAAAACACAGGCACGTCATGTGTTGACAGGGTGACCCTGTCAAGAACAGGCACGTCATGTGCTGACAGGGTGACTCTGACAATAACAGTCACGTCATGTGCTGACAGGGTGACCCTGACATTAACTGCAGTCACGTCATGTGCTGACAGGGTGACCCTGACAATAACATGCTTGAGCGTATGTGGAGATACAATTACTACTAACTCTACTGCAATGTGTGATATATCAGCCACTCCCCTCATCCTCTGCTTTTTCTCAGTACACCTCCAGACTCAACTTCGAAGAGTCTCAGATCGCTGTGGTGATACTGATGATGCCGGGAAGCAGTGGTCTAGCCAAGACTTCTTCTCGCACTCAACAAGCCCGCATATCTGTTATTATAGTATATTGCATACATGTGTAGATTGCTAAACAAGAATAGCTACAACAGACATTGGCGTAGCCCTACCCCCTAATATTAGAGGCAAGTTTGTAGTACGCGACACATCCATAAAATCTTGCTTTATCCATGGCACGGTTTAGGAACCGTACGATAGAAATAATACATTTCAAGTATATTTGAGACACTTATCACACTATATTATTATGGAATCAAGACCATAAAGGTACGTAGATCATATATCTATTCTTATATTTACAAAATTAGGCTGTTAACGGATATAATGCTGTGTAATTGAAATGCCATTTCTAAATTTTAAGTTTTGATATGAACTCCTCCAGCCGTGCTATGGTAAGCCAATTATGCCATAAACTATTAGCACATTTAAAATGAGGTGTGCATTACAATCAATTAATTATAATTTGTATGGTGTAGGCTTTGCAACAGAAAAGGTTACTACACAATTGGAGGCACAATAATATATGAAATATTAATTGAATGAAAGTGTAGAGTGGACTTTTTTACTGTTTTTCTCATACCCCTCCCATATGTGTGGACCTTATTACAATATCCAGAGCTCTAAAATTGGTTTCATGTCATGTAGTCTGTGATACTTGATGGCTGTGTGAAATTTCAGGTAGAAAAACCAAGCAGAAGTTTGTTATTTTGACGTTATTCTTATATCCATGCTAAGATCCATGGACGAAGGCTGACAGAATATGTCCTCCTTCATCCACGGATGGTGTATATCTACAGTATTTGGCAGTTTACGTCAGTTTAATGTTGTTTTTTCACCTCAATGGATAAGTGTATGTAAGATCCATGCATGTAAGGTGGCTTATCATGCACCCTTTCATCCATGGGTCTATTTATTTATTGAAAATAGACTTTTTTACTGTTTTTCTCATACCCTCCCCATATGTGTGGACCTTATTACAATATCCAGAGCTCTAAAATTGGTTTCATGTCATGTAGTCTGTGATACTTGATGGCTGTGTGAAATTTCAGGTAGAAAAACCAAGCAGAAGTTTGTTATTTTGACGTTATTCTTATATCCATGCTAAGATCCATGGACGAAGGCTGACAGAATATGTCCTCCTTCATCCACGGATGGTGTATATCTACAGTATTTGGCAGTTTACGTCAGTTTAATGTTGTTTTATTCACCTCAATGGATAAGTGTATGTAAGATCCATGCATGTAAGGTGGCTTATCATGCACCCTTTCATCCATGGGTCTATTTATTTATTGAAAATAGACTTTTTTACTGTTTTTCTCATACCCTCCCCATATGTGTGGACCTTATTACAATATCCAGAGCTCTAAAATTGGTTTCATGTCATGTAGTCTGTGATACTTGATGGCTGTGTGAAATTTCAGGTAGAAAAACCAAGCAGAAGTTTGTTATTTTGACGTTATTCTTATATCCATGCTAAGATCCATGGACGAAGGCTGACAGAATATGTCCTCCTTCATCCACGGATGGTGTATATCTACAGTATTTGGCAGTTTACGTCAGTTTAATGTTGTTTTATTCACCTCAATGGATAAGTGTATGTAAGATCCATGCATGTAAGGTGGCTTATCATGCACCCTTTCATCCATGGGTCTATTTATTTATTGAAAATAGACTTTTTTACTGTTTTTCTCATACCCCTCCCATATGTGTGGACCTTATTACAATATCCAGAGCTCTAAAATTGGTTTCATGTCATGTAGTCTGTGATACTTGATGGCTGTGTGAAATTTCAGGTAGGAAAACCAAGCAGAAGTTTGTTATTTTGACGTTATTCTTATATCCATGCTAAGATCCATGGACGAAGGCTGACAGAATATGTCCTCCTTCATCCACGGATGGTGTATATCTACAGTATTTGGCAGTTTACGTCAGTTTAATGTTGTTTTTTCACCTCAATGGATAAGTGTATGTAAGATCCATGCATGTAAGGTGGCTTATCATGCACCCTTTCATCCATGGGTCTATTTATTTATTGAAAATAGACTTTTTTACTGTTTTTCTCATACCCCTCCCATATGTGTGGACCTTATTACAATATCCAGAGCTCTAAAATTGGTTTCATGTCATGTAGTCTGTGATACTTGATGGCTGTGTGAAATTTCAGGTAGAAAAACCAAGGAGAAGTTTGCTATTTTGACGTTATTCTTATATCCATGCTAAGATCCATGGACGAAGGCTGACAGAATATGTCCTCCTTCATCCACGGATGGTGTATATCTACAGTATTTGGCAGTTTACGTCAGTTTAATGTTGTTTTTTCACCTCAATGGATAAGTGTATGTAAGATCCATGCATGTAAGGTGGCTTATCATGCACCCTTTCATCCATGGGTCTATTTATTTATTGAAAATAGACTTTTTTACTGTTTTTCTCATACCCCTCCCATATGTGTGGACCTTATTACAATATCCAGAGCTCTAAAATTGGTTTCATGTCATGTAGTCTGTGATACTTGATGGCTGTGTGAAATTTCAGGTAGAAAAACCAAGGAGAAGTTTGCTATTTTGACGTTTTTCTTATATCCATGCTAAGATCCATGGACGAAGGCTGACAGAATATGTCCTCCTTCATCCACGGATGGTGTATATCTACAGTATTTGGCAGTTTACGTCAGTTTAATGTTGTTTTTTTCACCTCAATGGATAAGTGTATGTAAGATCCATGCATGTAAGGTGGCTTATCATGCACCCTTTCATCCATGGGTCTATTTATTTATTGAAAATAGACTTTTTTACTGTTTTTCTCATACCCCTCCCATATGTGTGGACCTTATTACAATATCCAGAGCTCTAAAATTGGTTTCATGTCATGTAGTCTGTGATACTTGATGGCTGTGTGAAATTTCAGGTAGAAAAACCAAGGAGAAGTTTGCTATTTTGACGTTTTTCTTATATCCATGCTAAGATCCATGGACGAAGGCTGACAGAATATGTCCTCCTTCATCCACGGATGGTGTATATCTACAGTATTTGGCAGTTTACGTCAGTTTAATGTTGTTTTTTCACCTCAATGGATAAGTGTATGTAAGATCCATGCATGTAAGGTGGCTTATCATGCACCCTTTCATCCATGGGTCTATTTATTTATTGAAAATAGACTTTTTTACTGTTTTTCTCATACCCCTCCCATATGTGTGGACCTTATTACAATATCCAGAGCTCTAAAATTGGTTTCATGTCATGTAGTCTGTGATACTTGATGGCTGTGTGAAATTTCAGGTAGAAAAACCAAGGAGAAGTTTGCTATTTTGACGTTTTTCTTATATCCATGCTAAGATCCATGGACGAAGGCTGACAGAATATGTCCTCCTTCATCCACGGATGGTGTATATCTACAGTATTTGGCAGTTTACGTCAGTTTAATGTTGTTTTTTCACCTCAATGGATAAGTGTATGTAAGATCCATGCATGTAAGGTGGCTTATCATGCACCCTTTCATCCATGGGTCTATTTATTGATTGAAAATAGACTTTTTTACTGTTTTTCTCATACCCCTCCCATATGTGTGGACCTTATTACAATATCCAGAGCTCTAAAATTGGTTTCATGTCATGTAGTCTGTGATACTTGATGGCTGTGTGAAATTTCAGGTAGAAAAACCAAGGAGAAGTTTGCTATTTTGACGTTTTTCTTATATCCATGCTAAGATCCATGGACGAAGGCTGACAGAATATGTCCTCCTTCATCCACGGATGGTGTATATCTACAGTATTTGGCAGTTTACGTCAGTTTAATGTTGTTTTTTCACCTCAATGGATAAGTGTATGTAAGATCCATGCATGTAAGGTGGCTTATCATGCACCCTTTCATCCATGGGTCTATTTATTTATTGAAAATAGACTTTTTTACTGTTTTTCTCATACCCCTCCCATATGTGTGGACCTTATTACAATATTCAGAGCTCTAAAATTGGTTTCATGTCATGTAGTCTGTGATACTTGATGGCTGTGTGAAATTTCAGGTAGAAAAACCAAGGAGAAGTTTGCTATTTTGACGTTATTCTTATATCCATGCGGATGGTGTATATAGATCTATAGTATGTGACATTTTACTTTAATTTAATGTTGTTTTTTCACCTCAGTGGATAAGTGTATGTACGGTATGCCGATTGTTATTAAAGTTTTTGAATTTTGCACAGGAGAAAAAGTGAGTCATTGTCTCAACAGTGTACCATCACCGTTTACAGCGAAGGGGCTGTGCCCCTTTCGAAACCCCATGAACATAGTTTAAGAGCAGCCGCGCGCGAAAAATGGGTCAGTTTTTAAGGTAAGGAAAGTCCATGTTTACTAGAGAAAAACACTTAAAATTTAACATTGATAATGCATTAAATCTATGCGAAGCATTTCCGCATCAGTCCTTGGAAATATACCAGTCCATTAATGACTTTAAAACGAAATGTATGGTTTCAGTGAGGGATATACCCTCTTAATGCAACTTACTCACATTTAAAAAATGCTGACTTGTGACCATCATTGACTACAATACCTGTAATATATACAGTAATCTGTGCTAGATAGGTGGATCATTGTTGTAGAACAGAATGTGAGACTTCAGGGAAGTATGCACCCTGTAAAATTGCTGGCACTCGGGCGAGGCCGGGGATTATGGTGGCCGGCTGGCCTCTTGTTTGGATAATGACATTCCGTGTTTGCTACAAATGTTCTAGCAATTTCAGAAAAAATGTTTAGAAAATCATATATAAAAGTGGCTGACAAAACTCGATTATGCATTAGATTTTTTGAAGTAATCCTAGATCAGTTCTTAAGCTCCATAACATACATAGCAGTCCAAATCAAATGGCTCAGACTGGACCAGTCCATCTAGTTATTGCTTTTTTCTTTACTTTGTTCTGCTTTTTTTGTCCCCCCGCCCTTCCTATCTCTCTGGGGTTATAAATATGAATGAGAATGAAGTGTATGAGATGCGACCTGTTTCTCCGGGGCTAGCAGATGTAGGAGGTGTATGAGGTAGCGACCTGAACCTCCAGGAGCAGCCCAACATCTCTCTCTAATCTGTTCTTTTATGCACCAGGATTGTCCCACAATTTCGTTCTTTCTCCTGTGGCCACGTTTGTTGGTTTGTTCAGTCCATATGGAATGCTTTATAGTGTTAGACTGGCTGTTATTATTTATAATATCAGTGGTTGGTGTAAATCCTACAAAAGGGGAACTGTATAGCTGCATCGACATTTAGGCTACGTTAAATTACAGTCGAGCCTCTATAGCGAAGAAATTAATAGATATAAGAGAATGTAATTCATGATTTGTTTACATTTCAGCTTATTGCGAAATTCGTTTATTACAAACCACGTTTTGATCGCCCAATCATATTTTACCCTCTTCTTACAATATGAAAAATGTAACTGAAAAATAATTATGCATACACTCTATTCATATACTAACCCTTTCCGGGGTAATATATGAATAGAGTGTATGAGGTGGCGACATTTGTCTCTGTGGGCAGTAAATGTAGGAAGTGTATGAGGTGGCGACCTGTCCCGCCAGGGTGGTATATGTATGAAGTGGTGACCAGTGCCCCCAAGGTAGTATGTATATGAATGAAGTGTATGAGGTGGCGACCAGTCCCCCCAGGGTAGTATATAATTATATGAATGAAGTGTAAGAGGTGGTGACCTATCTCTCTGTGGGCAGTAAATGTAGAAAGTGTATAAGGTGGCGACCTGTTCATCCAGGGTAGTATGAATGTTGTGTATGAGGTGGCGACCTGTCTACCTCTCTCTCTCTGGGGGCAGCATATGTAGGAAGTGTAAATAAGATTCGAAATGTCCCTCCAGGGCTAGCAGATGTAGGAGGTGTATGTATGAGGTAGAAATCTGTCCCCCCCAGGAGCAGCCCAACATATCTCTCTGTAGTCTTTTATTTTATGACCCAGGATTCTCTGACAATTTCGTTCTCTCTCGTGCGGCCACAGTTTGTTGAGTGTTCAGTTCATGGAAGCCTTGATAGTGTTAGACTGGCTGTTATTATTTATAATATCAGTGGTAGGTGCAAATCCTACACAAGGGGAACTGGATATCCACATTGCTATTTAAGCCACAATAAATTACAGTTGAGCTTATGTCAGTCTATAGCGTACGTATTGATGAATATAACAAAAGTATTTTTCAGGAATGGATCATCTTCCATATAATTATGTGTGTTTTAGCTTATTGCGTTTGGACGTGAGCCGTACACATTTTGTCCGACAAATCTATTTTTTTCACAGAAATGATGTTCAGAAAATCTCCATATCAAGGGATTTATAGCAGACCTACATAACATACGTATAATCAGAGCCATAAATCCACAAAATTAAATGGGATTAATGAGAAAATTTTCATTTTTGAGCAATTTTGGGTGTTTTTTTCACTTTTTTTTTGTAATATGTATATTAGTTCAAGTATTTCAATAGAAAAACTGAATTTAATAGACATTCAGGTACAGAACCACCTTCTGTCGTTATCATAGTTTGGATTTAGTGAAAAAAATGTGATTTTCTATTAAATGTTTTATTGCCAGTTCTCACCCATAACCCCCCTGAGTTGGAAAATTATAGCGCGCGGATGAAAAAAGTTAATACACCATGTTTGGGACACTAGTACTTACAAAGTAATAACGTGTCTCAGATCATGGGATAGGCCATTGGATTTTGTGGATGATCCGGATTACGATCCAGATTCAGGATCCGGATTACTATCTTCCATTTGCTGTTACGATGACCGTTATCTAATGCAACCAATCGAATATCAAATGCCATAACTCTATATCCTCCTGACTGTGCGTGACAAAGTGAGTATAAACCGGTACTCATTTTGTATAGAAAAGAAAAATATTTACAACGCTACCACCAACATCTTCAAATGGCACCTAGCTAATACAACGTGTCGAATATGGACAGCCTGGAGAAAATATAAAAACTGCAGATAATGTCATTGATCAATGCATCCAGGCGATTCATTTTGTATACAATCGCATACAATCGTGAGGACTCCAGCGGCACACTTGATGGACTGCGTGTTCACCTTTTCGCCAAGGCCAATTAGGGAGATTTACATTGTGTCGTCCACTGAAAGAGGAAGCATTTCACCGCCATGTTCTCTTTAGTCTGCACCAACTGTTTGTCTGAAAGTAGGATCACTTGTCTAAACCGTCATACCCAGAAGCCAAAGATAAAGCAGGTACGTAGATACTTTGGTCAACTGACAGCCCCCATGATGTTTAAGTCACCAAAACCATGTAATTTTAAACATGCAAGACAACACAGCCGCAACAAAACCAAGAATAGTCGAAAATGCTCCTTTGCAGTGTAAAATATGTCATTGCCCGTTTCCTACTTAAGGGGGGGGGGGGCTAAATGGGTGAAAACTGGCAATAGAACATTTAATATTCATGATTAGTTATATTTCTTTAACTACATCCCAACTATTATAACAACAGAAGATGGCTATATAGTTCGATATAAAATTATTATAAAGTTAGCAAAAGACGTGAACAATTACACCCAAAACTGTTCCAAAATGCATACCTCGGCCGAGCGATCCAGATAGTAATCCTGATTCGGAATCTTGATTATCCCCAAAATGTAATGGCCTGTCCTTAGGACCAAGACACATCTCTGGTAAAAATTTCATGCAAACATGTTAATTACTTTGTAAGTAGCTGTGTCCCTAACATGGTGTATGAACTTTTCCCGTTCACACGCTAAATTTTCTAACTTACTTATGGGCCAAAACTGGCAAAGAAAACACCTAATATTTGTGATAGAATCATATTTCTTTCACTAAATTCCATTTATTATAACCACAGAAAATGGATAGACTCCTATATATTTAGAGAGAAAGTTATTGTAAATCTTGCAAAACTGATCAAAGATGCAAACCCTCGCCGAGCGATCTGGATAGTGATCCGGATCCTGAATCCGGATCGTTATCCGGATCATACCCGAAATATAATGGCCTGTCCCTTGACTTGAAATACACCTCTGGTAAAAGTTCCATACAAATCTGGTACCTATTTTGTGAGAATTAGTGTCCCAAACATGCTGTATGAACTTTTTCCATCTGCACGCTAATTTTTCCAACTTGGGGTGTTGTGGTTGAAAACTGGCAATAATACAATTAATATTTGTGATAAAATTACACTTCTTTTACTAAATTCCAACTATTATAATCAGTTAAATATATATAATATTTAAAATATATATATAATATATAAAACGAAAAATATTATCAATTTTCGAAAAAACGTGAAAAAAATACACCAAATACAGTTCAAAAATACAAACTTCGGCCGAGCGATCTGTATAGTAATCCGGATCTTTAATCCGGATCGTATTCCGGATTTTCCACATAATTCCCAATAATGGCCTATCTCATGATCTAATATACGTCTCTGGTGAAAGTTTCATGCGAATCCGGTAATTACTTTGTAAGTAGTAGTGTCCCAAACATAGTGTATTAATTTTTTCAATCCACATGCTAAATTTTCCTACTTAGAGGGGGGTTATGGGTGAAAACTAGTAATTATACAATTATTATTTATGATAAAATTACACTTCTTTCATTGAATCCCATCTATTAAAACCAAAGAAGATGGTTATATAGTTAAATATAAAAAATATTAAAATCATCTAAAAAACGTGAACAATTACACCTAAAACTGTACAAAATTACAGACCTCCGCCAAGCGATCCAGATAGTAATCCGGATCTTGAATCCGGATTGTAATTCGGATAATCCACACAATTTATTCGCCAATCCCATGACCTTAGACACGTCTCTGTTAAAAAATGTATGCAACTCCGGTAATTACTTTGTAAGAAGTAGTGTTCGAAACATGGTGTATTAACTTTTTACATCCGCGCACTAAATTTTCCAACTCTGGGGGGTTATAGGTGAAAACTGGCAATAAAACATTTAACATTTATGACGAAATCACATTTCTTTCACTAAATTCCAACTATGATAACCACAAAAGATGGCTATATACCTAAATGTCAAATAAATTCCGTTTCCCATTGAAAACGCTGAACTGATATACATATTGTAAAAAAAACTTGAAAAAACATCCGAAATTGCTCAAAAATGAAGATTTTTTCAATAATTCCATTAAATTTTGTGGATTTATGGCTCTGACTATGTATTTACATATGTTATGTAGGTTTGATATAAATCCCTTTATATGGAGATTTTCAAAACATTATTTCTGTGAAAAAAGTGGGAAAATAGATTTTTGGGACAAAATTTGTACATCTCGCGTACAAAAGCGTCCATAATTTTTTTGCGGGGAATTTTGCAGAGCAGACAAGTCAAACTTATCTCCCAAGTGTCTAAGCTAACAGAAAAATAACATTTAAAAAGTACAGGAAGCCGTGTCCACCCGTTAAAATTTTTTTGAGTCCCTGCATGGATCCTGGACTAGGTGCATCTGATCACTGAGCGACTGACCGACCCCATATCTCATGTGTGGGAGCGATTATTTTCCCATTATTGGTCGCTCATTGGCAGGGCAACTTTAGATATTTTGCAAATTTATTTTAAAAATTAATAGAAATGGAGCAAATGAAGCAAACTTAATACTGCGACCGTCGCTACCTAGTAAACACGAAACATTTACCCAAAAGTCGGCCAAAATTGAACCAACATTGGGTGAATGTCTTGTGTTTGCTGGTTATAACGGTCCGCGATAACAGTGCAGCATGAAAGCATAACAGTAAATCTGATCACTGAGCGACCGACGGCATAATGTATCTCAGACGTGGGAAAGACTTTTTGTTACATTTATTTAATGGTCACTCATTGGCAAATCAATTTTGGAACAAATGAAACTCAAACTTATTTTGGCGACCGTCGCTATGACAGTCCGCGATAAGCAGTGAGGACATAAAAGCATGACAGTGAATGTGATCACTGAGCCACCTAGTCAGGCAGATATGTGAAATATAGCAAACAATTGTGGGTTTATACATAGAAGCATGAAATTTGGCACATGTCTAGACTATGGTCCTGGCAAACTTTTCAGCTATGGGGCCACCGGAAGTAAGACCCTTGTAAGTGTTGGCAGCCATTTTTCAAAATGGCGTCCAATACGCACTTGTGACACGGACAACTTCAACTACTAAGGCAATGTAAGACAGTTATTGGCCTTGCATTGCCTTTCTTTTAAACCTTAAACTACCACAGCACTTTACAAACAGTATATGTGGGTGTTTGTGCCCATGGAGAAATTCAAAATTATGCTGACTCAGCAAAATAGCTCAGCTACCGTTATCATCATGACCAACTTTGTGCTAATGGTTCCAGGGGTCACTTACATTCGGGCAATAAATTAACAAAAATGCCTTTTTTATCTTTCAATGACTCCTTTATTCATTTAATATGTGGTGAACGTGTTTAAATGGTGGTGGTAGACGTATAGCCATATACAAAAAGTAAAATATTGGCGATTCACAGCAGGCTGGTGGCTCGGCTGGTCCCTCTCACTCCCGAGTGACACAGCTCATTTATAACTGACTGGACAATATGCTGCCTTTGCCAGACAATAACTCCCGAATCAATGCAGTTCCCTACTGAAAGCAAGCGGATTGATGTCAATGTTGGTCAAGGGTAGGCTACTCAACTGTTTCAACACACCTCATACGCTTCAATGAGTTCAAAAAAACATTCTGTGACAGACTGTGACCGCAGTTCAAGTGTTTCCAAGAATTATACTCGACAAAGTGCTACACAGGAAGCATCGACAAAACATGTCTTCTTTTTCTGTGGGGATGAGGACACAGTAGACACACTCCACGAAGCAGCCACTTTTCGTTTTAACAAGAAAGTTTCAAAATGTGCAACAGATCTTCAAGATCAGCAACTTCTGGCTAAACTCAGTGCTGGTGACTTGATAGCACAAGACGCGGGTTGCTTAGTATCACTTTGTTTAGTAACACTTTACTACTCTTTGTTTAGTATCACTTTACAGCAGAGCTGTAGCCGAGCAAGCCCAAAAAGGCAAACAAAACACAACTGACAACCTCAGCAGAAACATTGCTCTCGCTGAATTGCTAACATAGGCTACATTGATGAGTCGAGGATGAATGAAGCTCCAGTCTTCATGCTAGCAGACCTGATCAAACTGTATTCTGCGCGGCTCCAGCAATTTGGCATTGCGCAAGACACCCGTCCACACAGCACTGAACCTTAAAATTGCATCCTTGCCCACTTCCCATACCTGAAAGCTTAGAGAGAAGGGCGGGGTGTAGCCTACTCCTTACATTTGACATAGACATGGGAGCTGCCCTACGTAAGCTCTGCAAGGACGATTTTGATGACGAAGCCATTGTGCAGAAAGACATGTTCTAACTGCAAGGTACAATCACAGGCTCCTTTGATGAGCCATGCCAGTTCAACTCTGTACCCCTGTCACTTCTAACAATCTGAGCCATGATTCTTGATGGTCCCAACATCCAGTTCCTATCACAGTCAAGCAGTGCTACATATAAAGCTCAGCTTCTGCAGCACAACAGCCCTTCTCGGCAGGTACAGCAGACTCCTTTTTGAAGGCCTCTCATATCACAAGAACTAGGCATGCTCACCAAGATACAGCAAGCAGCATGTACATCCTACTCAAAATTACGTATGCCCACTTCCTGGAGTCCCTGGAGCCAGAATGCCAAGCAGAAACGTTTGATGACTGGTTTGCCTGAAAAAATCAGGTGATTCCACAGTTCAATTTCTGGCACACAGCTCTCCAACTCAAACATGGGGAGCTCCTCGTCCTTATCTACACGAGGCAAACTTTGCTCTGTATGCGGACTGCCTGACCAAGGTAACCCCATGATTCTTCAGTTTGAACCACACCAACACGCAAGATGGGTACCAGTCTGAATTCGAGACATGTTCGGTCTAATCATAATCCACCCAGAAACTGCTATGGAGTTCATGAATGGCAACTTTACTGTTCGCAAAAATCACAAAAAACGGTGGTGCTGTTGGACTTACTCAATCCCCCGAGGCCCTCAGACGCTGGGTGGTCGCTGGTCCTGAGCTGGTGATGATGACTAGTGAGTTTAAGGCATCCCTGGAGAGAAAACACCACAAGCTTCTGGATACCAGTCACAATGAGCAGACCAAAAGTTTCCAGGTGACTTTTGGAAAGCAGGACAAGGAACTAGTTGATGTCATAGAAGATATGGGCAACCCAACCCAACACCAGGGACATCGTTGACCCAACTGTGGCATCTTCTTTACGTCAGGCTGAGAACACCAGTATCAGAAGTTCATGACTGATCGATTGGTGGAGCAAACAACTCCCATCGATGAGCCCATAAAGAAAAACAAGTTGTCAGTCGACCTTCTGAAAAAGAAAAATCCAAAACAAGCCTTTAAGTTTCATCTTTGAAGAGTGACTGCTCCCCATTTTCGCGGCTATACATCGCCTGTCAGTCAAGAGATAACAGCCTAAATGACTTTTTCCAACATGAAATCAGGCGTGCCCCCCCCATCTTCAGCTCAGCTTGGCAACCTCAGATCGGGAACCGAGGCAGACCTCTTGGGCTGCCTAGAGAGCAACTGTGCTGCAGCCAGAGGTGAAGCCCCAAGAGCTGATGTCATAATCTTCGCTGGAGCTCTGGTTGTCAACTTTCTCAAACCACATGCCACCAAGACTTTTGATGATTATGCAATGAAGATAGTCCTACCCTACGTCCAGGCCCAACTGCAACATGCCAGTATGATTGACGTGGTCTGGGACCAATACAGAAGTCTTAAACCAGAGAGAAGTGCGGGAATGGTGTCTGTAGAAGGGTAGAAGGCTCCACCAATCTCCGAGAAAACTGGCATCAGTTTCGGCAACAGTTTTGGCGGATTGGAACGATCGAGAAGTTTACCCACATGGGAACAGAGAAGCAAGTATTTTCTACAAGTTGTGGGGATGCTCTGTGCAGTCTCCCCAGAGACTGTTGCTCCCTCGCCCTGTGCAACCATGCAGAGGCCGACAGCCGAATGATTCTGCACTTGGAAGATGCTTTCAATGTGGGAGCTCTGGGTGTCTTTTAGGACAGGTTGACACTTTAGGTACATTCCGCACACGAGATTGCTACATCCCTCGGCCCTGACAAGGCTCGATCTCTTATATCCCTATATTCCATGCATATATACGGGGTGTGATACGTATGGTATCATCCTTTGGTGCAAAGGGGAAGAAGTCAGCATGGGAAACCTGGAAGTATTTGAATATGATACATTAACTTTCCTGGCTCTGTCCTCAGGCCAAGCAGAAATAACTGATAACGATGTTGCCGTGCTGGAGCGTTTCACCATTGCTATATTGACCGTACGAGGGACCCTACCAAATTAGATGAAGCTCGAAAGGAGCTGTTCACCAAGAAGGGAAGAGCTATCGTCATGGATGCCTGCCATCCCACCAACAAAAGGTGCCTTGGTGAAGCACATCAAGAGAACAGTCTACCAGGGGGCACTGCTCGGGCCAGGCAACTGCAGTTGCTCAAAAGCTGTCACCCCCTGATGACTGGGCCTGGACTGAACCACCCAACTGGAAACAGCTGTGTACCACTTTGTCAGAATCAAGCACATCCACGAGGGAACTAATTTCTTGTGGCTGCGAACAAGGCTGCAGGGGACAATGCAAGTGCAATAAAGCAGCACTGAAGTGTACTGCCTTGTTCCAGTGTTGTGGACAAGACTGTGATGCGTAAAGCCTGAAGACCAGTGACTTTGCAACACATTTAAGTACAGTATAGATACCAATCACACTTACTTGAGGTTCAGCTCCCTTAAGTGTATGTTATATCATCAAAAGTTGTTAAGTGGATGAGTTGAATCATTCAAACATCATAGATTGTAATTTATTACGCAAAATACTATGCGACCGCAGTGTTCTTTTGGCAGCCATTTTGAAAAATGGCTGCCAAGGCTCATATAGACATTATTTCGAGTGGCCCCATAGTTATAAATTGCCCTAGGCATATTGTCTACTATTTGGATGGGTTTACTCAATTAATAATAATTGATTGTGTCTCATTATGCAAAATACTATACGACCGCAGTGTTCTTTTTGGCAGCCATTTTAAAAAATGGATGCCAAGGCTCACATTGCCATTATTTTGAGTGGCCCCATAGCTAGAAATTATTCCAGGCACATTGTCTACTATTTGGATAGGTTGAATCATTCAATAATAATTGATTTTGTCTCAATATGGAAAATACTATGCGACTGCAGTGTTCTTTTGGCAGCCATTTTGTAAAATGGCTGCCAAGGCTCACATAGACATTATTTCGATTGGCCCCATAGCTAGAAATTTGCCTAGGCACATTGTCCAGACATGCTGAAAATTTCATGCTTCTATGTATAAACCCACAATTGTTACACCAATCTGCCTGACTAACCAGCCACATATCTCAGACGTGGGAACGACGTTTTTGATATTAGTGGTCGCTCATTGGCAGGTCAATTTGGACCTGTTGTACACAAATCCTGTCCGGTGGTTGCGTTGTACAGGTGGTCGCTCATTGCAGTGGTCGTTGGGAAAAAACATATCTCTATTCAAAACAGCCTCAATTCACTAACTAATCTTGCTCGTGATATCTCAAGAACCTGTCTCTCGTGATTTTTTTATAGTCAGTTAGCCTAAATTAGCATCAAATTTTAGGAAAAGCGTTATCGGGCGGATAAATGCACCAATTTTTTTGAGGGCTCAGTAGCCTATCCTGATCAATGTTAGCCTAGGAGCCTTTCCAACCTAAATCATATGTGTACCGGCATGCTGGATCTACGAATTGGAACGTCAAAAGGACAATGATAATCGAGCCTGATTCGGATTTGCAGCGCCTCTGAGCTCGGGACACCGATGATTTAGGCGAATTAGAAGTATTTCATTTCATTTAGGAGCCCCCCCCAAAAAAAAAATTCTACTTATGACACCTAAAATTGACAAAATCCAAAATGGCCGCCATTTGTACAAGAAAATAATATTATTTTCGAGAGAATAGATGCAGATTATTGATTTTGGTGTCTAGCATACGGGCTTCAGTTATGCCTGACATAGTGATGTAGTCAGAAAGTACTTTGGACATTGCATTGTGAATAAAATCCAAGATGGCCGCCATTTGTGCAAGGTGAAACAATGAATTGATATCATTTTTGACAGAATAGAAGCACAATCATAATTTCGGTGTGTACCATAGAGTTTTCAAGCACATCTGACATAGGGGTGTGGTCAGAGCGTATATTAGTCATTGCATTGTGAGTAAAATCCAAGATGGCAGCCATTTGTGCAAGGTCAAAACAATAAATTCGTATAATTTTAAACAAAATAGAAGGGGCGTCACGATTTAGATGTATACCGTTGGTTTTTCAGATATTGCCAATTTAGTTGTGTGGCCAGAGAGTAGTTTAACATTTTATTGTGGGTGAAATTTAAGATGGCCGCCAATTGACAAGGTGACGGTCAAACAAAATTCGTGTCAAACAATTTTTTTAATAATTTTAGACAAAATATAAGGAGATTCATGACAGTGTAGAAAATATCTATAATTGGAAGTAACATATATTAGTGTCAACCATATGGGTTTCAGATAGGTAGCCCGACATGTGACCATTTTGGTGGCATTTAAAACAATCTTAGAGATGGTGGCCATAAGACAAGCAGGATAACTATCACATGGCCGTGCAAGAAATTTGCCGGAATTAGGATAAATCTATGATTTTGAAGTCTATCACAGGGTTTTCAGGTACACCTCCTGACAAGATCAGATATTTTTTTAGAGATGATCAATATGTTTAAAACCATAATGGCCACTTCTGTGTCATGACTTGAATGAAATGTAGGCCTATATAGATTTTGCTGAAATGGATATAGATAGATTGTTTAGGTGGCTTAATATGTTTTTTAGATATGCTAGACATTGTAGCGTGATCATTAAGAACGCAATACATGGTGAAGGGGTAAATATATTGGCCATTAGGAATTGGGTACCACGAGGCCGTGACAGGAGAATATTTGGTAAGTATACCGCTTCCCTCGTTTGGATAACGCATTGCACATGTTGTAGATATTGAATACAGCATGCAGACTGGTCCTGGAACAAACTGTTAAATCTACAGAAAAGACATTTTGAATTACTTTTTGAAGGTATAAAATCCATCAAGTTATTAAATGACCTGACGTTTTATACGAAGTCAAAAACAATTATTACAACATTTCCTCAGGACTATTAATGTCATGCTGTGCATTTTTCGATACAGCAAGGTACCCACTATTAGACATAGTTTCGGTTTCGTTCCAGAAAATTCTTTGTCTATTCCTAGAAAACGCTTAATCTTAAATTCAATATGCATTTAGAAGCATTGTTGTCATTGCTTTGTCTACAAACTGTTTGGTAACAAAGTAATGTGGAACGTGATATAGTGTTGCACAAGGATTACCTCTCCTGTTTGATTGGTTCACTAGTTTAGCCACATATAGCTTTAAGACCTGCAAACTGTGGTGAACTCTTAATTATTCACAATGATTCATTGAATGAACAAACATAATCTCTCTGAAATTATTAGATAATTGACGAATTTCGTGACAGATAAGCTGCCACTTGACTGTGACGACCAAATTTTCAGTGCTGCCACAATTCCCCCATGTCTGTTGATGATGACCACCAGTTTGGTCTCTATAGCAACGAGCTGTCCCGTTATAAAACACTGCAATATTTAATTTTAGCCCTACATCTAAAACTTGCATGTTTAAAAATAAAATGTGCATGTGAATGTAATTAGCAGTCGTTCTCAATGAAAAATTGAATTTCTCTCTTTATGTCTTGAAAGATATAACAAAATAGTGTTTGTGATAATAATAATAAAGTTCCGAGCTGACGCTAAAAAGCCGGCTTCAATTTTCACAAAGAGGACCTCGAATAACCACAAAACCTGACATTTTATTATTATTATTATATGCATTAACAATAAATAAAAATAATGGGTCTAATCCATGTTCATCGGCTACTGTGTATAGGCTTAAACGTTAGAGCCAAATACGACCAATAGTCCTCAACATGTCTGTCTATTTAACGTTACCATATTATAATATGAACTACTCCCCTCTCTGGTGGCCTATTTTTGATAATGCCTCAATATCAGCCATACCTGAGAACTCTATGATCAACGCTAAACTCATTGATCCATCTCAATTCCCGTTAAAGTAATACATATTTTGTGTTCGTTCGTGGCTCTATGACGGCTCTCAAATGAGGGCTACCGTACATGTATGTAGCTCTGAATCCTAATGAAAAGTGACACATTATTTGTGCCCTGTCATGGCCCTCTGACGGTCATTTTTATTGACCACAATCTTAGTATATAGAATGTCTAAAATTATGTTTGCCAGTCACAGGGGTGTATATATGAAGATCCTACATGGTTGTTACCAAAAATGTTACTTGTCACAAATGGCGGTCATCTTGGACTTTACCCATAATGCAATAGCTAAAGTACTTTCCAACCACACCACTATGTTGTGCATACCTGAAAACCCTATGGTAGACACCAAATTTATGCTTTTACGTTCATTCTGTCGGAAATGATGTCAATTTATAGCTTAACCTTGCAGAAATGGAGGCCATCTTGGATTTACCCACAATACAATGTCGAAAATAGTTTCTTGCAACCCCATTATGTCGGGCATATATGAAAAATCCATGGTAGATATCAAAATCATGAATCTGCTTATATTTTATCGAAAATTATATCAATATAATCTTTGACCTTGGTCAAAACGGCGGCCATTTTGGATTTTTACGTTTTACGAAAACACTTCTAAAAATTCAAGAGGGCTCTTAAGCTAATGTTGATTAATGGGTCTTATGCAAAATTTGGTGTTTTTACCCGCCAAATATCGGTTTTTTTGCTAAGTTACCTGACTATTATATGTAGCAACTGTCTGCCTGGGAAATATAAGGACTCTGCTTAAAGCTCAGTGATGCTGTGTTCTTGTGAAGGTGTTATCTCGAGAACCGCTTTTCTTCGTCACTTTTGATTTCGTATGTATAACATTTATCTGTATGGGTGATTTTTACTTGTGATTTTATATGTGTGCAGCTGCCTGGTGGATAAATGAAATGACTTTTCGTCACAGATCTTTAATTTCAAAATAAAATGGTGGCATTTTTTTGGGGGGGGGGGGGGGTTGAGTTCTTGTAAACGTGTTCTCTCGAGTACAGTTAGATGTATGTAGTTTTGTATGTAGGTATGTGCACTTATACCAATTCTTGCCTGCAAAGTAAAAATGTTCTGGCCACGTTTCATTTATTTTTTAAATTTCTGTGAACCTGTCCGAACCTGTTATGATTTCGTGTATACTCATCTAATTGCCAGACTGAAGGAGGATATGCATTAGTTTTTGTCTCACAGCGTATTTTTTCAAAATGAATTAAGATTATTTAAAACATTCCACGTGCCCACAAATTCAGTTAAGAGTGTATAGAATTTGGTTCCGTTCGTCGATATTGCTAACGCTATGACTTATGTTTCGCCTCAATCTTTATCAAACACAGCTGACCTAAGTGGCCAAGAAGGCACAACATTGAGCCAATGCTGTCCCAAAGGAGCGTCTTTATCCTCTTAGTCGTAATGTTAAAGAAAATCGTGTTGATGGTGTAAAATGACGCTTTCTGTCCCGTGGTCGCATCCAATATCTATATCTCACGAACGAATTAAATTAGGTTTAGGCTAACTGTATTAGTGATAATTATTTAGTGTGATTATTTTTATCAGAAGAGAAATAAAAGGCTAAATTTAAACCATTCGACAATGAAAATTAAGCAATAAAGTTTGTGATATATACACCTAGATAGAAAATAGGGATGAAAACCTCACAAGTCGGCTAACTGTACAAGTGACCAAGGTGACGCTTGAGTGATACATGTATACACTTGCAGTGTTGTATTGTTTTGCAATCTGTTAATAGTTGTTTATTTATATTATTCACGAACATTTCAAATATTTTTTGGCTATAATTGTTTATTGTAATCTGGTGTGATAGAAGTTTTTATCAACGTAACATTAATAAATAATTACTATATCTTATTCACAGCAAATAAAATTAGCTTATTGAGTTGAATATGTCCTCTTTAGTTAGTTTTTTGCTTCAGTAATCTGTTATGGATATTATATTATCTCATCCCCAAAATTGTCGCAAATTTTTTTTACTATCAATAGATCAAGATTAAATGCAATGCAGAAATATATATGACATAAAGACTATAGTGATCATCGTTGATCCGTGTACGGGCTGAATAAATGTTATCCCTAATGTTTGGCCACTGTGCCACACGTATATGCTTCTATGACTGTTCATATTTGTAAACGTTATTTAAAATTGACTGTTATTTTGCATACATCTGAATATTCATTAAACATAAATCATCACAAAATGTTGAATGTAGCTCATAAGACAGCGTTGTCATAAGACGTAATGTTGCTTATTGTGAGTCTCCTGACCGAGCACATATGTGATTATTATTATTATTTTAAGTTGTCATGTCTATTAAACGAGTGAAGTGTATACATGTGTGTATGTGTGTGTCTGTATATGCATTTATGTATATATATGTGCATATGTAGTCCTATGCATTTGACTCAATGTCTATACTATATTCTAGTTATAAAAATGTTTTTTTATTATGTGATTATGTCAGCTGTAGTAGGCCTACGTATTTATTTTTTATATAACATACATTTGGCACAACGAAAACCAAAAAGGTACAGAGTGATCTATATATATAGCTTCAACCCATAGTCCATGAGCCCAGTGGGGGTGGGTCACCCACCCACCCCCCCCCCCCCACAGGACCCTCCGTGAGTGGCATCATTTTGTTCAGGGACATCTCCTGGGCCTGTTACCACGCGATCTGTAGGCACATGCTAAGGTGGGAGTGTGATGGGGTGGAATAAAGAAGACGTCGCTGTCTGGGTTGCGAACTCAGTCTCATAGAGCTCTCTCGTCTTCAACGTACTTGCAATATAAGTTAGAAAGAAACTAGAATCGTTTCAGGGCTTTCTAATGAAGCCTTCCTTAGGCTTGAGTAAATTCAGTCATCACTCGAAACTTCTGGAAGAGCTCTTAATATACAAGCGTCCGATTCGATAAATAATAAGACAATTTCTCTATGGAAACTAATTTTGTCGATTCTCCTGTACGTGATTTATGTATGTGTTTCCTTTCTAAATATGTGTTGAATGAAGAATGTATCCCAGAGACACTGATGGGTAGAGTGGTCAAATTAGGCTTTTTCCCAGCGCGGGCTGCGCTCTTCTACACTAAGCCCACTTTGCACCCGAAACTTTTTTTTATTGTGAACTCTCTTATAAGTGTAATTTTTAGTCCGAAATTACTAAGTAGAGGGTCTAGTAGCCACACATTATTAAAATTATTGACAAAAGCTCAAGTTATATATTTTATGGGTTTTTTATGTACCATTTTATCATATCATACTAGTATGGCCTTTTCAATGCTCTTGCATGTTCAATATTATATGTACTTCCTCGTGTAATGAGGGTTAAATAAATAAATAAATAAATAAATAATACAACCCTGTAGTCTGTTTCTTCTTGATCTGAATATAGTGTTGGTATTGCAAGGCCCCTTATAATTTAATTTTTTGTTATTTTTTTCCAATTTTCTATCCAAAATAGCCCTGGAAACACCCACCCACCCCACACAAATTTTCTTTGTACGTTTGGATTTTTTAAAACTTTGCAACATCCCTTAGTGTGTGTGTGCATGCCGCCATATGTTTCTAGGGAGTGGGTCTTTCCTTCTGCAATGAGAATTAGGCCTACCTGTCTTTCTTGGTAAGACAAACATCGTTCAGTGTTGCTAATCATAATAATAATACAAAATTTGGCGGGTATGAATTTAATTGATAAACTGTACTGTACAGTCCAAATTAAGTATTAAGACAACTTCTTGACATATATTGATGTTCGCAATTTTTTTGTGTGTCAACAAAAAATTAAATATACTAAAATGTGTTTTATACTGGAGAACCGTGATAAGCATTGTCAACGCATCTTCCTGACTGCAAGGCTCGCTGCTTACGAGGTCGCAGACTGAGACCTTGCTGAATCAGTGTTATGATCCACCTATTGGGGTATGGAGGATGATTTAGATATTGAATATTCATTAATTTTCCAAACAATGCCAACTTAATGTTGGCACACTGTCTGCGACGTTGGCTCAACATTAATCCAACCCTGACGCATGTAACGTCTTGTGTCTGGTGAGATGTGGTGGGAGCTGTCTGTGATACCTACTGTAAAATTCTCGGCCACCAGACATGTGTAGTTTAATGTCGGGCCAGAAAAAATCTTTCTTGAAAGTCCCCACTCCAATAGATTGTTTTAACACTGATTCAGCAAGGCCTCGGTCTACGAGCTCGGGAGCAGCGAGCCTTGTGTGGGAAGATGTGTCAACGTCGTCTACTAATAATAAATGAATGATGACAATGATTGGTCGATTTCGTCATGTGAGAAGTTGAACCACTCTTCGATTGATTTAATGTTGGTCTACATCGCTGACTCAACATACAAATTGTATGGTACTCACTTGCTTACTTTGCGTATACCTGCAGGGTCGCCTGTGGTTTTATTTCTAAAAGTTTCGTAACAATCCGATTCACCCGCTGAATAACAAGTATTCTTAATACTAATTCTTTCAGTGTGCTGATTTCAAATAGATACATTCGAAAATGTGGTGATGGCCATCTTGGTTTGTCTTATATTTCCCGTTGACATAGCTATGTTAGATTTAAAATCAGAAAGTGAGAAACCATTGAAAACAGCACAATATTCATATTTCTACGACATTTTATATACAGTGCAACCTGTACATTCCGAACCCTGTACAAACCGGAATCCTGTCTATACCGTAATAATTATTTGGTCCCGAATTAATTACACTCAAGACAATACTAATTAACCCTCTCCAAACCGGAACCTGTCTACTCCGAATACCGGACTCATTATTTTCTCCAAAATGCATAAATTGTATTGTATTTCACCTGTCCAAACCGGAATTATTTTTTTTAGAATTTTTATAAATCGCATGCGGTGCACTAAGGGTTAAACAAGGTGACGTAATGTTCATCCTGCTCGCTATCTGGTTATGCAGTGAGGAAGGTGCGAAGTTAGTGCTTGTAACACCTTTTTCGCTTTAGAGGAACAATTATGGCGCCTTTACTTTGAGATTGGTAAGGTATTTTAACAACATACCGGTTATAGATTAATACCATAATTGGTTAGTAAAATATTGTACGAAAATCTTTGACTAATAAAATATTAACAGGTCATATCAATTCATAAACATATCAGTACATAAAACAATAATTCTCACATACATTAGACTGTGTTTTGGGATAAATTTATTCTGTTTGTGATATTCAATGGCCCAATAAATAAATAGCTAACGGTAGGTAGAATATAGAAACATTTGATTTATTCTTTCATCGCTCGATTATTCCTATATTATTTTTTACTCATCAGTGCTCATAGTCAAGGCATTAATTATATTTAATGACATCATTATACAGTATCGGAGCATTTAGTCCAACGTCATACATTCGAGAAAATATATAAAAGTTACCAAACAAACGAGTGTTGTCGTCATGAAACAGTTTAAAAAATAAAACTGCTGCAATATGATTAACTCCGTAGGGAAAACACAATTTCTCCCACTACCGCTTTGATATTTAAACAGGCTGGTGTTGTTGTTAACAAATATGCTCCGTGTTAAATGTGTGACCCGTCGGACGATTACAAGAATGCAATGTTATTTTAGATTAGGCGCTAAAAAATCAACGTGTATAACATGAAAAATGCGCTCCGTGTGTGAAATATGTGAGACACAATTAATTTTAATATAAAAAAATCTAAAAAATTGTGTCTTTTATTAAATCAATTTATTTGCATACATTCACCTATCATTTGTAGACCTACCGACGAAACATCCTGAATTATAACCCTCATGCAAATTGTACAAGTTATCGTTGTTTGATCCTCCCGAAAGCAAAACCCTCTCCAAACAGGAACCTGTACAAACCGGAATAAAAGTTTGTCCCCAAGGCATTTCGGTATGGACAGGTTTTACTGTATATATTCCGAAATTGGATGGAGGCCATCTTACAATTTTATTGTAACAAATATTTTAGTGTAAGAGTGGAAGAGTAGACCAAAATTCTACTTCATTCATATATCTTCATTACATTTCTGTGAGAAATATGCAATTTTAAAGATGTTTATTAGATGGATGGCGGCCATGTTCACGAGTGTTATAATTATTGAAAAACTATCTTCTGGCTAGTTTCAGGTCATACCACATATTGACTGTGTGTAGTGCCCCCTTAACCATAACCACACACTAAAAACTCGTGCGCATTGTATTACTACTACTACTACTACTACTACTACTACTACTACTACTACTACTACTACTACTACTACTACTACTACTACTACTACTAGTAGTAGTAGTAGTAGTAGTAGTAGTAGTAGTAGTAGTATTAGTAGTAGTAGTGGTAGTAGTAGCAGTATTAGTAGTAGTAGACAATTGCATAATCAAGTCAGTTATTACCATGATTACAAAGCAATAATAAATAAGCCCATGAATGAAATGATGCATTGATCTTACATGGACTTTACCATGTGAAATGAGTTGTAGGCCTACATATATCTTGTTCCCCTGAATCTACGGATAGCACATATATAATAATAACGTTACAAGCAAACAGGTGCATGACATGTCACCTTAACTGCATGGATCTTGCATTAACCTTATATTGAAGTAAAAGAAATAAATAAATCAAAAGATGTGAAAAGTTACATAGATACACAGCGGATGGAGGTGTACATATTGTGTCCTACTAAATCCACGGATCTTTGCCGGATATAAGATTAACGATAAAAAACACACTTCTACTTGGGTTGTCTAATTGAATTTTCACACAGCAGTCAAGTATCACAGAACACATGATAAAACAGTTTATAGCTCTGGATATTGGAATGAGGTTCAGACATATCAGATGGTTATGAGAAAAACACTAAAAAAGGTATATTTTCAATAAATAAATAGACCCGCATAGATCAAAGGGTGTGTGATACGCCACCTTACCTGCGTGGATATTACATGGACTATAGTCCATTGAGGTAAAAAAAACTAAGGAATTTAATTAAATGTTACTTACTGTAGGCCTAAATATACATCGCGTATGGAGGAGGACATATTCTGTACAACTACATGCATGTACATATGGATCTTGAGCACGGATATAAGAATAACGTCATTAAAACACACTTCTTCTTATTTTGTTCTACTTAAAATTTATCACAGATTATATAACAAGAGATCAGTTTTGGAGCTCAGGATATTGGAATAAGGTCCACACATATAGGATGGGTATGAGAAATGCACTTAAAAGTATACTTTCATTTTTAAAAATAAGAAGTGTCTAGTTTTTTTGTGAACAAAAAACTGGAGATGTCTCCACTCCAGCAGCATAACCATAAAGGTTAATAGCTAATAAATGTAGTGTCAATGGCTTTTGTAATAAATGTTATTAAATGGCTCATGTAGAGAGTAGGGACGATGTATTAAGCAGAATTTATTCCTTTTGGTGCGAAACACTTGTCAACACTCCCAGCATACACGACATTAACCCAATGTCGGTCCAATGCTGGCCCATCATCTGCGACACTGGCCCAACATCAAACCAGCACTGGTTCAACGCCTCGTGTTTGCTTGGCTGCGTTCAACCCAGTAAACACAAAACATTTGTACAATGTTCGACCAACGTCGAAGACGTTGTGCCGACGTTGTACAAATGCTATACAAATGTTTTGTGTTTGCTGGGAATAGCAGCTGGTCTGGTATTGCTTGCAGCTTACTGCTGGCCGCGACCAAGCCGACCCTATGTCTGTTAAATGTTGGGTCAGCGTCGCAGGTGCTGGCCAGTATATCCATTCTGTCCTAGTCAGCACTTTATTCTGCTGGTACCTGCATGCTGGCGACATAGTACGGGGGGCGGGCACAATGCTTTGAACCAAAGCTGGGTTAATGTTGGCCCGCCATCTGTGATGCTGGCCCACATTCAGCGTGGCGCCAAACACGACACGGCAACCCAATATACTGGGCTAATGTTGGCTCAGCGTCGTATACGGTGGGCCAACATTAGTCCAGCATTGGGTCAATGTCTCGTGTTTGACCACACAGAAGACTCACAGCACAGACTAAGATCGACAGACGAGCAGACAAAGGTAAACCAACTTGTCCCCACCTCTCTGTGAGAGGGGAGACATAATAAAAAGACAAAGATAAAAAAGTCATGATATATACCACCAATACCTGCATATATATTACATACACTTATCCTTTGAGGTGAAACAAAAACATTAAATTGACGTAAAATGTTACATACTGTAGATATACACCGTTCACGGATAAAGGCTACATCCATGGATCTTACCAGATATATAATAATAGCGTCAAAAAGACACACTTCTACTTGTTTTATTTCTACTTGAAATTGTACACATCCATCTGTTATCACAGACTACATGACATTAAACCAGTTATAGATCTATGGATACTGGAATGAGGTCCACATTTATGAGATGGGTATGAGAAATACACTTAAAAGGTATAGGGCCTACTTTCATTTAAAAATAAATAAATAGACTCATGGATCAAAGGGTGCGTGGTATGCCACCTTACCTGCATGGATCTTACATAGAATAATCCATCGAGGTGAAAAACGTGATTAAATTGATTTAAAATGTTGCATTCCATAGGCCATTGGAGGTATACACTGTGGATGAAGGAGGACATATTCTGTTCAACCACATCCATGAATCTTAGCAAGGATATAAGAAAAATGTAAAAAAAACCACAACTTTTTTTTCTACTTGTAATTGCACACATCCATCAAGTATCGCAGACTACATGACATGAAACCAGTTTTAGAGCTCTGTAGGTCTTTATTGCAATAAGGTCCACACATATAGTATGGGGATGAGAAAAACACAAAAAAATGTATTTTCAATAAATAAATAGACCTATGGATTGAAGGGTTCATGATATGCCACCTTACCGGCATAGATCTTACATACACTTGTCCATTGGGGTGAAAAAAAGCAACATTAAATTGACGTGTAGTGCTACATATTGTAGATATACACCATCCGCGGATGAAGGAGGACATATTCTGTGCGCCTTCATCCATGGATCTTAGCATGGATATAAGAATAACGTCAAAATAAAAAACTTCTGCTTGGTTTTTCTGCCTGAAATTTCACACAGCCATCAAGTATCACAAACTACATGACATGAAACCAGTTTTAGAGCTCTGGGTATTGTAATAAGGTCCACACATATAGGAGGGTTATGAGAAAAACAGTAAAAAAGTCTATTTTCAATAAATAAATAAACCCATGGATGAAAGGGTGCAAGATAAGCCACCTTACATGCATGGATCTTACATACACTTATACATTGGGGTGAAAAAAACAATACTAAATTGACATAAAATGCCACATACTGTAGATATTCACCATCGGCAGATGATCCGCGGATGAAAGAGGACATATTCTGTCCGACTTCGTTCGTGGATCTTAGCATGGATATAAGAATAACGTCAAAATAACAAACTTCTGCTTGGTTTTTCTACCTGAAATTTCAAACAGCCATCAAGTATCACAGACTACATGACATGAAACCAGTTTTAGAGCTCTGGATTTTGTAATAAGGTCCACACATATAGGAGAGGTATGAGAAAAACAGTAAAAAAGTCTATTTTCAATAAATAAATAGACCCATGGATGAGAGGGTGCATGATAAGCCACCTTACATGCATGGATCTTACATACACTTATCCATTGAGGTGAAAAAACAACATTAAATTGACGTAAACTGCCACATACTGTAGATATACACCATCCGCGGATGAAGGAGGACATATTCTGTCCGACTTTGTCCATGGATCTTAGCATGGATATAAGAATAAAGTCAAAATAACCAATTTTCTACTTGGTGGTTCTATCTGAAATTTACCACAGCCATCAAGTATTGCACACAGTATGACATGAAATAAGTTTTAGCGCTCTGGATATTGTAATAAGGTTCACACATAGAGTATGGTATAGAGAAAAACACATAAAACATACAATTTCAATCAATAAATAGACCCATGGATGAAAGGGTGCATGATATGCCACCTTACATGCATGGATCTTACATACACTTATCTATTGAAGTGAAAAACAACAATAAATTGCCGTAAAATGCCACATCTATAGGCCTAACGTAATGTAGGCCTAGACATACACCGTCGGTGGATGAAAGAGGACATATTCCGTCAGACTACATCCATGGATCTTACATAGACTTAAATGTATCCATATTACGTACTTCCTTTATTGTAGGGCCTACACGAAGCAAAACAAATAACATTAAATAAAGACACGGATGCATGCAGGACTGACAATTTAAGAATATCAGACAAGTTTCACACACTCCCCTGAGGATAATTAATAACTTCAGTAGGGACTACGATACCAATAATTTTTATGAAGGAAGGTAAAAGGCCTAATATCTGTCAAAATTGATAAATAAAACATATTTTGTACTAGCAAACACAAAGAATAACACAAACGGTGACAATTTCACTGCAACTACAAGTTGAGGCGAAAATAAGATACTAATTTTATAACCATGCTCTTGCCATAGCCGTGGAGCTAGCGTGGATAATAGTACATCTGGCGTCCTCCAGATTTACTTGAATATTAGGAGGGTTTGTGGGCACCCCCTATAAGATGTCAAAATATAAAGTTCATCCCCATTTTTTTGCTGCTCACATCTCATTTAATGTTTTAGACATATCAAGGTTTAAAACGTTGGTGTGGGTGAAATGTGTGTGTGTGTGTGGGGGGGGGGGGGGGGTACATGGTGGGTGGTTCTAGCCCATGGCCTACACGACGCTGGTTACATGCGGGCTGTTCACTCAGCGCTCGAACAAA
Source organism: Flabesymbios commensalis (assembly GCA_964017125.1). Classification (NCBI taxonomy): domain Eukaryota; kingdom Metazoa; phylum Annelida; class Polychaeta; order Terebellida; family Flabelligeridae; genus Flabesymbios; species Flabesymbios commensalis. The sequence goes on from OZ024908.1 coordinate 57,892,120, forward strand.
CTATAATAATAAGAGGGTAACCATTTAGCAAATTTAATTGCTAATTTGCAATGGGCCCTCTAAAACATATATACAAATTCAAAATACAATATGTACATTTCAAATTAAAAAGTAAAGTACAAATTAATAGGTAGGTATGAGAAATATATATATATATATATATATATATATATATATATACATATATATACATACACATATACATACACACATATATATATATATATAAATATATATATATATATATATACATATATATACATATATATATATATACATACATCCATATACATATATATATATATATATACACATACATACACATACACACATATACATATATATATATATATATATGTAGTATCAACTAATTTAGAGTAAACAATATATTTAGCATATGGGTGATCATTAATTACCGAAATAATGTTGAGTATATGAATTTTTAAAACTTGATAAAGAAGGTGCAGTTTTAATGCTATTTGGAATTTTGTTCCAAGAATTTACACCAGTATAAGTGAAACTTTTCTTGTGACATATCTGTGCGTGTAAATGGTTTGATTTAGATGATCTGGTACTATAGTTATGGATATTTTTAGTGTATTGAAATAATGAGTTTAGACCTTGATTGTTGTTGTTATTTAAGCATTTATACACCTGTATTGATCTATGATAGTCTATTCTATCTGGTCAAGGCATCCAACGCAGTTCAGAGAAAAGTACATGGCTTCTTGTATTAATATATTGGTTCAATATTATCCGCGCTGCCCTTTTTTGTATTTTTTCTAAATCTGCCAATACATATTTTGGACAATTACCCCATATTATACTGCAAAAATCGAAATAGGGTAAAATGTAACTATCATAAAATAATTTTCGAGCACTTAGTGGTAAAAAACATTTGATACTCTTCAACAAAAATAGATTTTTAGATATTTTCTTTCTTACGTGTGTAACATGGTCTATCCAAGAAAGGGTAGCATCAAAGTGAACACCGAGTATCTTAGTACTATTTACACATGGAAGATCTACATTAATAATATTTACATTTAGTTTGATACCCTGACATTTACTTAATTTTTGTCTTGTGGCGATTAGTATAGACACACATTTGGGGATTCTTAACATCATGTCGTTAACTAAACACCATTCGAATGCATAATGAACATCCCTTGATAGTTCTTGCTGAATTATTTCTACATTTGGACCTGATTTGGTTAGTGTAGCGTCATCAGCATAGAGTACTTCGTTGCAGCTTTTAAAGTAGAGGGGGAGATCATTAATATTGATTAGAAATAAAAGGGGTCCTAGTATCGATCCTTGTGGAACCCCGGATGTTATTTTTTGTGGAGATGAAACGGTTTTTTCAATAGAAACACTCTGAGATCTATTTGAAAGGTAGGATTCAAATCAGAAGGTAGATGCAGAGCTACAATTATATAGTTTAAGTTTTTGAAGTAACAGATAGTGATTTACTAGGTCGAATGCTTTACTGAGATCAAGCTGTACTAATCCAAAATAGTTTCCTGCTTCAAGAGCTTCATAAATTTTCTCTGTTAAAGTTATAAGGGCAGTTTGACATGATTGGTTTCTGCGGAATCCAAACTGGCTATTAGTTAAAAGTCTATGGTGTTGAAGATATTTATAAATGTGTAAAAATACATGTTTTTCTAATATTTTAGACAAAAGAGGTAGGACTGATATAGGACGGTAACTATTGCATTCTTCTTTGTTGCCACTTTTAAATAGTGGGGTGACTTTTGTCATCGAATTTATCTTAACCCTTAAGGCGCTGAATTATTTTTTAAAAACCATCGCAACCAAGGGTTTATTTCAATTTGAAATCATCACAAATATTCTAGTTAGCTCTTTCTGGTTCATTTTAATATGGGCCTACCTACGGCCATTAAAAATATGTTCACTCTTACAGTGCGGGGATCGATATTAGGCGTCAGAATCTGACGTCCATAGACGTCAGATTCTGACGACTAAAGTCGATCCCCGCGCTGTAAGGGTTAATCACGTTATTATGAAATACATGTACATATCGATGTAAAACATATAATTAGGCAGAGTTATCATAATCACAAGTCGATCAATTACGTTATAATGTCCTATATTACGTCAGATTAAATATGTATGTAGGGCCATGCAACACATATTTCGATTTTTATTGTAAACTTTAAATGACATTATTATTCTGATTGTGATTATCAATATTAGCGCTTTAGAATCCTTGTTATGCACTGTTATGGCCAGTACTGTTTTCCTTGGTACATCACATTGTCATGCTAGTTTTCTTCTTTAGATAGTGAGAATAGAATTGAATGAATGAATATTTACTGGGAAAAGAGGACTTCCTGATGAGGGTGAGATGAATAAGATGACACTCACTGCCCACCGACACAGGAATTAATCCAAAAAGCACTGTACTGGTCATTTCATGCAAATCCGAATTCAATCGTGAGAATGTGATATTTTTTCTAATAAAAAACTTGATTAAATATTTTTATGACCGAATATAAAAGCTTAGCAATTATGTTCAGTTCAATTTTTATGGCAAAATTAAAAGAGAAAACGGTACATCTATTGAAAAAAATGTCTCAACTATAAATGAAGACAAATGTGAACAAATCTAAATGCAATAATACTAAATGCCATGTCCAGCAGGCTTTTAGACTTTGATTGTTAGCTCCTTTGAAGTTGTGACATCAAAGATGCAAGAGCGCTCGACAAGACATCAGTTCTGCTTATGTGACTATTTTCTGACAGAAAAGTTTTAGGCCAAATTACGTTACATCAAGAAATTTTGTATAATTATGATCAATCATCTCATCACGGTTGTCTTTGATTTTCTTACATGCCTGTTTTGTTTGATTATTTTTTTCCGTCCCAACGCCTGTATTCCATCTTATTTTAAACTTTGCATATTCGATGATGCTGCCGCTCATTGATATAAATCAGAATTCCCACCTCAATTTTTTTCTGTATGCCTAAATAACGGCTAATATATTTCGCGAAGCGGGGACTACCACTTTGAAAGCAGTTTGGCCTACATGGAGTTAAATTAATGATAAAATACAAAAAGGGAGATCATTAATATTGATTGGAAATAAAAGGGGTCCTAGTATCGATCCTTGTGGAACCCCGGATGTTATTTTTTGTGGAGATGAAACGGTTTTTTCAATAGAAACACTCTGAGATCTATTTGAAAGGTAGGATTCAAACCAGAAGGTAGATGCAGAGCTACAATTATATAGTTTAAGTTTTTGAAGTAACAGAGAGTGATTTACTAGGTCGAATGCTTTACTGAGATCAAGCTGTACTAATCCAAAATAGTTTCCTGCTTCAAGAGCTTCATAAATTTTCTCTGTTAAAGTTATAAGGGCAGTTTGACATGATTGGTTTCTGCGGAATCCAAACTGGCTATTAGTTAAAAGTCTATGGTGTTGAAGATATTTATAAATGTGTAAAAATACATGTTTTTCTAATATTTTAGACAAAAGAGGTAGGACTGATATAGGACGGTAATTATTGCATTCTTCTTTGTTGCCACTTTTAAATAGTGGGGTGACAATTTTCCACTGACATGGAAATATTGAAGTTTGGATACTTAGGTTGCATATATTAGTTATAGAACTAGAAATAGCTATGGCTGATCGTTTCAATATTTCAACGCTAAGGCCATCCAGACCAAAAGCTTTATTATTTGGCATAGATAATATTTGTTTAAAGACGAAGTCTTCACTAACAGGAGGTATAATAAATTTAGTTTCACTATTCATTTTGCTGTCTACAAAATTAGAAATCATTTCCACAGATGTAGGGGGTAAACTTGATTTTCTAACAGGTGTATGCTTATCAGCAATAGTGGCAAAGTATTTGTTTAATGTGTCAGCTACTATTTCAAGATCTGAAATTAAATTACTATTTATCTGGAGAGATATTGGATTTTTTAATTTTGTGTTTGGGCAAAGTTCTTTAACGTGTTTCCAAAGCTCTTTCGGTGAATTTTTGTTTTGCTCTATGGAATTAATGTAAAATTTCTTTTTCGAATTTCTTACTAGTCTTAAAACTCTATTTCGCCATATCTTATACTCAACATGATTGTTTTGCTTCTTGTATTTGTCCCTTTTATGCATCGCTGCTAAAATATCAGTTGTAATCCACTTTGGCTGGGTTGGGTGTTTAACACGCTTAGAAATAATAGGCATATGGTGATCTATCACAGAGTTAAATGCTTTATACCAGGATTGCAGAGCTATATCGGGATCTAGACTGGTTTCACAACAACAGTTAAAAGGCGTGTTTAACAGGTCATTTATAAACTGGTCTTCATCTAAGTACTTGGTACGCCTGTATGTTATTTCATTGGATGATTTCTTATTATTTGCAAATGACTTTTTCCAAGTCACACAAACTGGGTAATGATCACTTATAGCATAACAAGGCACTGAGCATTCAGTTATATTACTTAAATTTGAAACATATATATGATCAATAAAAGTTTTAGAAGTACTGGTAACCCTGGATGGCTTTTTTACAATTTGATGAAGGTTTAGATCTGTGAGTATGTTATTTAATTTTATTATTAACTGACAAAAGTTAGTATAATCGTCAACATCGGTGTTCTAGGGTTTAATGCGCATTGTATGCGTCCAATGCGTTAGCAAAGCGCTGTTGATTCGCCGTTTGCTTTCAAAAACACTTTGTACATCCGCTACCAACTTGCTACGTGTTTCACAATCCGGACACAGATTATTTAAAAAAATTCATGTGTGGACCGTCAGCCGTGTATGTGTGACTGGGACAAGCCTCTGTCAACGAAACACAACGAGTTTAGATCGTGTACTCTACTTGTGCCTAACTTTAGACAGGCGCTGGTCTGACGTTCTTCTGACGTCTTACATTCACACGTGGGAAAACGATCACCACATTTTTATACATGCAGAAAATGTGCGCAGAGGTTGACGCAGACAATAACGTTCATCCCGCGTTCTTGTCAAATTATCAACGGATTCTGAAGCACGCCCTGCGAATCACAACGCACTGCCCCAAATTCTTCATTTTTAGTGCGCTGGACGTGCGTGATTGTATGTCTGACTGGGCCTTTTGCTTTGCCTGGCAGAGCTGTGGTCGTCAGCACTAACAACCCTGAAATATTTTTGTATAAACCATGAAGACCAACTGTCTATTTTCAATTTAGCTATTTCAGCTTTATCAAATGCATATATCTATAGACGTCAGAAGTCATTCCCCGCGCTGAAGAGGTTAATCAGAGCATACCACTTCAACACGAGAGTGGCTGTCAGGACACGCTGACATCTGGTGATGTCGGAAATGAAATGAATCGGGCTTTAGGCCACCTTTGTGCACATATAGGCTAAGCTGGGCCGGGAGAACCCCCTGAGGATGGTGAGATGATGGAGATGACACTGTCCTCCAGACACAGAATTCGAAATTCTAGCCTTGGCGGTCTGAGGTCGAGCACGCTATCTCTCGGTCACGGAAGCTCCCCACAATACTGACTTTCACACGTGGATGGGGACAAACATTTTTGTTTATTTCAAACCGCCGAGACCGGGAAACGAACCCTGTGGTGATGTCGGACAATTTGGTAATCTCGTCCAGTGGTCTCTGTAATAATTATATTATCTGAATCCATAGCCATAATATCGTGTCTTAAAATGTCTTAAAATTATTTGGAATAAGAAGACATGATTATAATGACGTCATCGAATTTATCTTAACCCTTAAGGCGCTGAATTATTTTTTAAAAACCATCGCAACCAAGGGTTTATTTCAATTTGAAATCATCACAAATATTCTAGTTAGCTCTTTCTGGTTCATTTTAATATGGGCCTACCTACGGCCATTAAAAATATGTTCACTCTTACAGTGCGGGGATCGATATTAGGCGTCAGAATCTGACGTCCATAGACGTCAGATTCTGACGACTAAAGTCGATCCCCGCGCTGTAAGGGTTAATCACGTTATTATGAAATACATGTACATATCGATGTAAAACATATAATTAGGCAGAGTTATCATAATCACAAGTCGATCAATTACGTTATAATGTCCTATATTACGTCAGATTAAATATGTATGTAGGGCCATGCAACACATATTTCGATTTTTATTGTAAACTTTAAATGACATTATTATTCTGATTGTGATTATCAATATTAGCGCTTTAGAATCCTTGTTAAGCACTGTTATGGCCAGTACTGTTTTCCTTGGTACATCACATTGTCATGCTAGTTTTCTTCTTTAGATAGTGAGAATAGAATTGAATGAATGAATATTTACTGGGAAAAGAGGACTTCCTGGTGAGGGTGAGATGAATAAGATGACACTCACTGCCCACCAGACAAAGGAATTAATCCAAAAAGCACTGTACTGGTCATTTCATGCAAATCCGAATTCAATCGTGAGAATGTGATATTTTTTCTAATAAAAAACTTTATTAAATATTTTTATGACCGAATATAAAAGCTTAGTAATTATGTTCAGTTCAATTTTTATGGCAAAATTAAAAGAGAAAACGGTACATCTATTGAAAAAAATGTCTCAACTATAAATGAAGACAAATGTGAACAAATCTAAATGCAATAATACTAAATGCCATGTCCAGCAGGCTTTTAGACTTTGATTGTTAGCTCCTTTGAAGTTGTGACATCAAAGATGCAAGAGCGCTCGACAAGACATCAGTTCTGCTTATGTGACTATTTTCTGACAGAAAAGTTTTAGGCCAAATTACGTTACATCAAGAAATTTTGTATAATTATGATCAATCATCTCATCACGGTTGTCTTTGATTTTCTTACATGCCTGTTTTGTTTGATTATTTTTTTCCGTCCCAACGCCTGTATTTCATCATATTTTAAACTTTGCATATTTGATGATGCTGCCGCTCATTGATATAAATCAGAATTCCCACCTCAATTTTTTTCTGTATGCCTAAATAACGGCTAATATATTTCGCGAAGCGGGGACTACCACTTTGAAAGCAGTTTGGCCTACATGGAGTTAAATTAATGATAAAATACAAAAAAGCAAGCAGCTAAAAAATAACATTACTGGGTATCTTGTTTTATTAATAATAGTACTTTATTTTCCTATGTTCATTGATTGTCAAATATAGGCCTATTGTGCTCTTCGAAGCCGAAAGGAAGTCTCTGCCAACTTGTAAAGTAAGCAGATACTGCATTTTGGCTTTGCACGATAGTAATAATAAGCCGACGTATTTTTTCGCTCGTTGGCCGATCATTGGAGGGCGGCATAATAATATAGGATTTGTGACTCCGGCGTTAGTCAGCTGGTTACAAAGCTGTATGTAGGATTAAAGTAAGGACAGCGTTGAGTCTCCTCGCAGCATCATCCTTTTTGTGGACCTTAAAATGTAAAAAAATACTCAGCATTTTTTCGGAGGGGGTGGAGCGTGAGGGTGAGGGTATCGTCCGACCTCCCTGATGCCCCCCCCCCCCTGGATACAGGCCTATGGGCTGTCGGTGTTAAAATTGCTCTTCGTGGATCTTGGGCTACGTATTGAATGAGTTAAAGGAGTACTCCACTGTGTCCGAACAGCGGGACACATCTGTACCCAGAAAGCACAACGCTCATTACAGAACTTCGAGTTTCATATCCATCAATATCCCATGGACATTTATATTATGTGTCGTTTTCAAAGGGCAATTATCATCCCATCACAGCGCTATTAAACTGAGCCAAACACCAACAAAAATGTATTTGGAATTTCTTGACATTTCAAGTTTTTAAATAATAATATTAATAATCTGTCAGCCGTATGCTAATTAAGTCTTGTGAATTGTATTTTAACATTATTACTCTCCAATTATAAATAATCAAGCATATTTTATTCATGCTGTGTTTCGTAAGAAAGCAGGGTCTATATACAAATTGCAGTGGTACACTATCCAGTGAGAACACAATCGATGTGTTAATGTCGGGCCAGCGTCTCCGCCGCTGGCCCAACATTAACCCAACATTGTGCTTGCTGTTCTGGTGTGGCACAAATTAATGTCAAAGAAGTTTAGACCACTTACATAGTTTCCCCTGTGTAGAGATAGGCTTATAACCCTCAACCCTTTAACCGCCAAATGATTCAATCTGAATTTTCACCCACTTGAAGTTGTGTCTCGCTAACGCGATCCACAACTTCAAGTGAGTGAAAATTATTCAGATATGACAAAATGGAGGTCATCTGTTTTTTAATATTGCTTATTGTTGTCACATTTTATTTTTAACATGTTTGAAAGGTGGTACTTAATGTGCTTATAAAAAATGAAAACCCGAATATATGCGACACCGGCGGTTAAAGGGTTAAAGCGCAGAAATTATTTGATACAAACCATGGAGACCAAAGATTTTTTGGCAACTTGAAATCAACATAAATGTTTTGGTCAGCTAGTTTTGCCTAATTTGAATACCTACGTTGTGAGTCTACGGAAAGTATGATATATATAATTTTGTCACCGCGTGGATGGACTCTAAAGTCGATCCCCGCGCTGTAGGGGTTAAAGCTGGTTACAAATTTGAAAATTAAGTTAGAACGTCTCGAAAGATAATATAACTAGCTATCAAACTACATGCTTCACAGACTGATTATCTGGTCAACGTCTGACACGTTCCCAACAGACACAGGACATTGAGTCAAGTTGGTTCAACGTTTGTCCACCGTCGACGACGGTGGACCAACTTTAAACCAACAATGATTCAACCGCTTGTGTCTGGTGGGTTGATTTGAGCTGACATCCCTCCAAGTCTGCGATGACTGTTTGAACTTTCTCAGCCTAATACCTGCTAAGAAATAAATGGGGTTGCAAGTCGATTAGGATGACGTTTCTCTGGGAGGCTATGTACGTGATCCATCTTTATCCGTCTGTTTTTCGCCCCGCTTGATCTGTTAGGCCACTGTGATTAATTTATCTGTTTTAGATGAGAAAAACAAAAATTCAAAATCTAATGAGAGAGGGCGAAAACAACATTAAAAAACAACTTTGAACCTATGTCTGGAAAAGCTAATGAGGGCGAAGCAAAAACAACTGGAGCTAGTGAAAAAAACAAACATGGATGGATCAATGTTGTTATCTACTGAAATCACCTGTTTTTCCAAAATTGGCAGCCATCCAACGCGCACGCTGGGCATAGAAAACATGTTTTTTGTAATATCTAAAACAGAAAAAGCATAGTGGCCTTACGTCTCAAAGAGGTAGGCCTACGCAATACTTATAATAAATGCTCAAATAATTTCACAAGCAACAGAGTTGTCTATTATTGTTTACTAAAAGGCAAAATAATTTTGCCTGGGTCCTGGGTGAAGACGCTCTAATGTCGTCGTTATTATGATGTAACGGTTATGTAACGAAGAAGACTGAAATGTGAAGGGTTCACAAACTTTGTTAGTACAATATATTATTGCAAGCCAAATTCATAAATTTGTGTTTACTGTTTAATAGTTCAATCTTTGTCGGTCTTGGTTGATCAATATTTAAGTTCACTCCCAGGGACCTTAGCACATGCATTATCCATTGGGATGCTGCGCCACAGAAAAACTGAAAAACATTCACACACGTTCAAGTGGTGAAAATGAAATGAACGGGGCTAGGCCACCTTTGTACACATATAGGCTAAAGGAGAACCTCCCGAGTACATGTATGGTGAGATGAATGAGATTAGACTGCCCTCCGGACACGGGATTCTAAATTCGAGCCCTGGCGGTCTACGGACAGAGCGCTACATCTCGGTCACAGAGGCTCCGTGGTACGTAAATTCCGCGCGGTCACTGAAAGGGTTAGGTTACAAATAAAATAATTTATGTGTGTTTTTAACACTGCAGACTGAGTGTGGGGATCATCCCCGCACTGAAAAAGTAAGATAGCTATAATGGCCGTGTACCCATAATATAAGTATTCAAAAGAATCAGAAAGAGCTAATACTAAGTCATCTATGATGACTTTAAACTGAAAACAACAACTTTGCTCTCCATAGTTTATAGAAAAATAGATCAGCGATGTAAAGAAAATTAGCATCACCACGATAACATAATAGTAATGTTTTTTCGTAGGACCGCTACAGAGAAAGGTACAGTGTCATCACAAGAATCGGACTTGTTGTGGGGACAACACCGACAATGCCCGGGCAGTGTGTCACAGTGACATCGACCAGAACGCAAACCGTCATGCCAATGTGATGACAACGTGCAACCCTGTTGAGGCCTATGTGTCCTAAGGCTTCAGCTCATACATTGATCTCTCCATCATGGCAAATTGCATCCGGTGATCACGTCGCAGGACATTGGCTGGCTGGAAGCGAGTAGATCAGAGAATTGGTTGAAGCGGAAGTGACCGAATCTTGGCTCGTATTCTCGTATATACAAGATATATCGTAGGCTTCGGATTGGTCGAGATGGACATCTCGACCAATACGAAGCCTACAATATATCGCAACGTTTGCGAAAATACGGTATATATCGTGGACCTTTGATTGGTCGAGATAGCCATCTCGACCAATCCGAAGATATATCATAGCCACTGCTAGCTTGTAGCAGAATACGGACCCGGATGTTTTCAGGTGACATAGAGTAGGAATCTGACGTTAAAAACTTTATGTCTAATTACAATTTTTACAATCTACTCGTTAGCTAATAACAATTCCAAACCAAAATTCACAGAATGGTTTTAACAGCAAAAAAGAGTTCATCCTCAATTAATCTAATTGGAAGATACTTTTCAGCTACTTTTTTGGTGAGGTCAGTATACGGGGTGATTTACAATAATGTATCCATTCTACGAATCGACGTGATACTGTTTGTGTTTTTTCTTCTTTGATCATACCAGCTAATTGAAGACAACCAAGTAAATTACACAAGTGGCATCCTCAGGAGGTTTCACTGACCCAGTCTAACTTATATGTGCACAAATGTGGCCTAAAACCCTTTTCATGTATTCAATAATTCATTCATTCAAATCTTCTTCGTTTTCTGCAAAAAAGTACAATATCATCACAATTGCTGAGCTCTTTTATATTCGCTCATAAACATATGTAGTGATGTTTTTCATTAAACAAAATATCACATTGTTACGATTGAATGAACAAGTTGTTTTTCTCGGATTTGTATGGAATGACCAGTACAGTGCTTTTTGGAATAATTCCTGTGTCTGGTGGGCAGTGGGTGTCATCTTATTCACCTCACCCTCCTCAGGAAGTCCTCGGTTCATTTCAGCCTACAATTATTATGTGTATAAATGTGTTCCAAAGCCTTATTCATTCATTCATTCATACATTCATTCATTCATTCATTCATTCATTCATTCATTCATTCATTCATTTATTCATTCATTCATTCATTCATTCATTTATTCAATCGGGCCCAGTTTAGCCTATGTGTGCGCAAATGTGGCTTAAAACCCCATTCATTCAATATCATTCATTCATGCATTCGTTTATTCCTTAGTTCATTCATTCATTCATTAATTCATTAATTCATTCATTCATCCATTCATTCATTCATTCATTCATTCATTCATTCACTCATTCATTCATTCATTTATTCCTTTATTCATTCATTCATTCATTCATTCATTCATTCATTCATTCATTCATTCATTCATTCATTCATTCATTCATTCATTCATTCATTCATTCATTCATTAATTCATTGATTCATTCATTCATTCATTCATTCATTCATTCATTCATTCATTCATTCATTCATTCATTTATTCATTCATTCATTCATTCGTTCGTTCGTTCGTTCGTTCGTTCGTTCGTTCGTTCGTTCGTTTGCTCGTTCGTTCGCTCGTTCGTTCGTTCGTTCGTTCGTTCGTTCGTTCGTTCGTTCGCTCGTTCGTTCGTTCGTTCGTTCGTTCGTTCGTTCGTTCGTTCGTTCATTTATTCATTCATTCAGATGTGGGATGGACCATGGTAATCTGAGGTATCAACTTTAACCCGTTGCAACTCTGAAATATTTGTGTGTTTAAAAAATGAAGACCAACTATTTTTTCAATTGCACATCATCATAAATGTCTTCCGCTTCCTTTGAATACCTGTGTTATGGGTGTGTACGACCATTATTCTTATTATTTTTTGAGCGCGGGGACCATCTTTAGATGTCAGAATCTGACGTCTATAGACGGTCCCCAAGCCGTCTGTGGACGGTCCCCGCGCGCGCTGAAACGGTTATATCAGTGAACACCTTGAGCTGAGAACAGTATCATACTGTTCTCGGTTCAAGGTGTATTAGATAGCCAGTGAGGAACACGATATTATTAGAAAGAAGCCTCTGAAGGCGGCGTCCGAAGAGGCTTCTTTTTAATAATACCAGTGTTCTGAATTGATTATCGGACATAGTCGTTACCAGAACCCCTCCCCTGTGTCTACCCCAATCCACCCCACCCTTAAACTCAAAAAAATTCCCATGAATATAAGTTTTGTTTACTGTTGAAATTTGGACACGCCGATTTATAGAAGAGGCATTGTGTGCGCATAGAAGCTGATGACAAAAATAAACCTGGTGTGATTTAGAAAAATGAGTAGTTGCTGGTGAGACGTGCTTCTTCATAATAACTTGATCCGTGATTTTTCCCAGTATTTGGTATGTACAATATACACTTTTTTGTAAATTATAAAGCAATGTAGGCCTATGCTAATTTGAAATTGAAATTTCTCAATATAATATTTAAGTATATATCTAATTATTTATCATGTTTAGATTAATGTTTATATATATTTGACATTTACCATAAAATAAGACAATGTCTTAAAACAAATCATAAACAAATCAAGAGAGTACAATATCATTTCTGGTATTGCTCAGCATAAAAAGCAATGTTGGGTCAATTTCATATCCCATCAAAAAGGATACATTCAAATAATCGGTTTAATGTTGGGTCAGCATCGCGGAAAGTCGACCATCAAAAACCATCATTGTTTTGATGTAGATAAGCGCGTTTTTTCTAAAAAGTTTAATATATGTCTACAACTGAGCTGCTCTCAGACGGGTACCAAGCATTATTAGCCAAAAAACACGCAACATTGGCTCGAAACTGGTTAAATATTGGCCAACGTCGAAAATGTTGGAAATGCATTGCACTGATTCTGAACCAATGCAGCCAATTTGTCGCTTCCAGATAGTGCTTCGTAGACGGCCAGATAGAGCTCAGTAGACAGTCAGAACAATAGTCTGGGCGTCTAATAATACCTAGGTCAAATCTAATAATGCTGTGTGAAGTGAATCAAGACGGTCTTATTTCAGAGAATGCTCAGCAATAGAAAAACAACCCTGGTAATGACTATGTTCACTATAAGTATTAGCATGATTAGAGCAATATATAGGCCTATGTTTTTATTTTAAATGATCGTCGGTTTTTACATTGACAATGTGACACGCTTTGGGATGATTGTTTAAACAGAAAATATCCTTCCTCGCTAGCACATGACAGTGGGTGAATGCTGCCACAATGCTGTACCGGAACTCCCACAAAGCTGACCAAATATCACACGTGGTCTGGGCATACATGTATGCAAATTGACACGCGTCTGACCACGGCACATCTTCTCTTGCTTTGCTACCTGTAGCTGATTAATGGAATTACTGAGGTGCCGTTTGTTACTAGACCGGCGGTACTTAGTAAACACAAATGTTTAATAGTCCGCAGCTATATTTACTAGTGTTCGGACTAGCGGACTACCCTTAATTTCAAACCACGGTATGGCCTATTTGTCCCTGGCAGAATTATGAAAACTATCTGAGTGACACAGTCACGACAAGCATTCTTGAAATCTTAGGTAAAACCCAGAGCAGCTATTGAAATAACAATATTCCAGCCCCGAGCCTGTCCAGCCAATTCCTGAACATGTTATTTTTTCTCTTGTGGAAAATTGAAAAAATGTTGGATGGGAAAACCATGTACACAGCCCATATTTTGTGAACTAGACAGTCTGTCGGAGACTGCAAACCTCCGCCGAAATTAGTGGATTGTTCCTTGGCCCGATTATACATCTCTGGTAAAAGTTTCATGCAAATTAGTGCGATCCGCTTTAGTGCGATCTGGATCACGATCCGGATCATCCTCAAAATTTAATGGATTGATCCTCGGCCCGAGGTAAACTTCAGGTAAAAGTTATATGCAATTCAGCTCATTACTTTTCAAGTAATCTTGATTACGAACAAACAAACAAACAAACAAACAAACAAACAAACAAACAAACAAACAAACAAACAAACAAACAAACAAACAAACAAACAAACAAACAAACACGAACATATATCGCTCCTGGTGGAGGCTAACAAGTCTTATAGGTGGCGTGAAGCTTGGCCAGTGTAGGACACATGCTTCACGCCTTGACGGGAAGTGACGTGCCACCCAGTTTAGGAAATCGCGTCTTCTGTAAAGCCAGGGTTGTTCGTTAAACACATTAAAGAGCTGCCACAGAGCTCACAGAGAGTTATCTGTGCAAGGGTCGGCGTCTGCAGAAAATTTGTAGAAGCAACAGCTCTCTATCCAGCCGCATATTAGGCCCAACTGATATGGTTGAGCCTAACCTTCCTCCATTGGATTTACCCTGACAAGAAAAACATTTAGAAGTATGGCTTAGAGAGAAGCATCTAACAAAATATTTATCTAATATTAAAGGAACAGGCTGAGGCTAAAATCATAAAAAATCGTTGATTTTATTTTGGCTTATTAATATGATATGTCAATAGACTAGAACTGCAAAAGTTTTTAAATTTTTGTGCTGTGCACCTACCAGTTAGGCTAGATATAGAAACGAAATTCCCGTATTTCTTATTTTTGACAGAGTTGTCAATAATAAGAAATCAGGAATTTCGTCTCTATACCTAAGTCTAACTGGTGAATGCGAAGCACAAAAATTAGCAGTTCTAGTCTATGGACATGCTCACATCAAAATGATCATATTAATAAGCCAAAATAAAATCACCGATTTTTTTAATGATTTTAGCCTGGGCCTGTCCCTTTATTGTCTACAGGAAGTGGTCATGCAACAGTGTACACCCTTAAACTACGTGATGAGATTATACACAGTCACTGTGAACATCATAAAATTCCGCCTTTTCTTTCCGACAGTTACCCTGGTAACAAAGACTGCGGAAATTCGGACCCTTGGGCTTTGAGTCTCGTTTTTTGGTATGTACTTGGCCACTCTGGCCTTTTTTTGGAACACACACACGGATGCAGCAAATGAAGCGTTAGTAAGACAAAAGCTGAAATATGTTATCATCAACCCTTTAATCGCCAAATGATTTAATTGGAATTTTCACCCACTCGTTGTGTCTCGCTGACGCGATCCCATCTTCAAAAAAGGGGTAGTCAACTGTGTACGAACAGCGGGACACATCTGTACCCAGAAAGCACCACGTGGTGATTATACAGATAGAAGCAACTTAGGTACAACTAAAAACAGAAACATACCTAGAGTATATTTCTTTAAGTATATATTTAAACTCATTTAAACTGAGTTATTGGGATGTTTTTTTTATTTAGTTATGTAGGGCTACCGATTAACCATTAAAATGTCTTAAAAGACACTTCTCTGTGGAATATTTATAAATACTGTACATTAACATGTAATTTGCTCCTATTTGTCTATATTTGTCATCAAATGAGCAACCTATAAAATCTCACCACAACTGCGATTTGGTGCGTTTTCATTGTTTTTTCTTTACATTATAATTTGCAGATGAAAAATAATGCAATAGTCTAGACTTAACAAGCTTTATTGGGTAGCAATAATAATAATTCCCAGTAAAAAAAACTTAGGGGGTGCATAGGCCCTGACCATCTCCCCACAGCACAAATGCAAATTAATCAAATACTGTTTACAAGCTCTGCGTCCTCCATATTTAAAAAAGAACATATTTCTACAGCCGTTTACAAAAGACTGAGTGGTGGTTTTTGTAAGCTCACTATCATATACAAGTTTTCCCCTTGTCTACATTTAATCTAGATATGATAAACTTTAATTAGGTATAATCTAACTCTTAGAAACTGATAAATTTACACAAAATCATGTATTTGGAGACTCTGCCCACCGACAACCATATGTTTAATGAATTCATCGCCAGTGTTACTGGCTATATATACTCAAGCAATATTGGTGGCCAACGGGTCCACATGTCGTTCTAAAGTTCTATATATATTTTAAATCGAAAGTGCAATTCTTAAAACTGCCCTATCACGCCTGGTATTTTGATTTAAATATCGACAAATTAATTGTATCTAAATAATGTTTTGGTCTTTCACAATCTTATCACATGTCATCAAGGTGTCAATATAGTCAAATATTTTCCGGACGATATATATAAATTGAGAAACAAAAGCGTTTTCTCAGCACTAAGTGTTCTGGTGATTTAGCGCCTCGGCTTCACTTGTCCGGCTAAATCCTATTTAAGAGAGCACTATGTAGACGCGCTCTGCTCAGAGAAGATTGCAGGAAAAGCCCCGGATCAGGACTTTCAGCACCCGCGCGGTTGGCGTGGTAACGAAGACTATTGAAAGCTTTTGTTATCAGATTGTCAGACCATGAGATGAGGCATTGCAAGATGGATGAGATACACCATGTTTGTATACCAGTAAACACAAAACATTTTTATGACATGTGTACAATGTTGGACGTCAAAGCCGTTGAGCAGACATTGTACAGATGGACTAAAAATATTTTGTGTTTGCTGGGTCTGGCTACAGATATCCATTATAACACTTTTTTTTACCAATGTTGGTATTTAGATATTTTAAAAGGCAATGAAGACTAGTACTCGGGTCAAATTAATGTTTCAAGTTTAGAAATTGGTATTCTGAATGTCTCAAATTAAAATCCAGATCAGAAACGTGTTTGGGACCTTTGACACAGACAAGTACTTTTGCTAGTAGGGTGTACTTTTTGGTGTCCTCTGTGTAATGACGGACGCAAAGAATTTGGTAAACAAATGTTATCGTTGCCGATATTTCTGTGAAATGTGTCTGTGAGATGATAATATTCGTCTGGCGTCTCCAACTTGTACGTGATAATAAACGATTAGTCGTACCGCCAAAAAGGCGGTAATTTCTTACTTGTAAAGTAAGAAGATACTGCATTTTGGCTTTGCACGACACAGCAATACTGGTGAAGTAGTCGCTCAGATAAATTTCATGAAACGAAAATACTGTAGATTTGGTTATATTCGCGAGGTTTTAATTTTTACCGAATTTAACGAGGAGGACAAATTCACGCATTCAAGAATCTCGCGAAAATTATTATTATAATAGCGCTACTGAAGAGATAATACCTTGCCCTTTTTATTGTTTATATTACTTGATTAACTCTCAATAGTACAAAAAAAATATGTGACGTCATAAAAACTACATTTAAAAAATGTCCCGTCCATAGAACCATGTGTGTACCGAGAGTGACGCTGGTTTAACTAGTCCAGGAATTTTAGGCATTTTCAGGGGTAAAGATGGAAAAAAATAATATAAAGCTGAAAATTTCAGGAGTTGTTCAGATTGTTAAAAAGTCGCAAATTCTAAACTTCGTGAAAAGTCTAAAAATCTGAAATTTGCGAAAATTTTAACACGCGACAATCACAAGATTTAAAGTATAAATAACTCAATAGCAACACAAAATTATATTTTAAATATAACGTGGTCTAGACATTTAAACTGCTTGAATAAGTTTTGTTATTACTTAATTTATTTATAGATATTTAACTATGTTTGATCGTTCGTGTATATTGTAGATTCAAACACAACCCGAATATAATAGGGCGTATTAATCTTGTTATAGATAGTCAGGGTAAATGGAAGTGTCCCATTTAACTAAAAATCAGAAATCCTTTGATTGATTTTTTTCTATTATCCGGTTAGTATGTATATTTAGTTACGATTGTAATTTTGAAGGCCTACAACTATTATAATTTTTTTCTATAAGCCACGATTTATTCAATTGCGATACAATTTAAAGGTATTTTTCCACTTCATTCAAAGTCATTTTATTTAACAAAAATATTTTTTTCACATTATGTTATTTCTTTTATTTTCATCACAGTTTTCATATATGTTATACGAAAACACCTTTTTTAAAAACATATATACATTTTCCAGAATAAATACGTTACAGTAGATAATAATCCATTGTAAAGCACAATGTTTCATTTATCAAGACACACCACTTTTTTCAAATAGTACATTATTAAGCTAACACTGGCCATATTTCACAATGTCATGCCGTGTTAAAAATGTTGTGATCGTAAATTTTGTAGTTAACAAAACATAACTTGTCAAATAAATGTTAAAATACTCTCTTTTTTTTTATCGGAGAGGACATTTTTTTGACATGAGGTAAATGAATGCAATATATTTATGGTTCCACTTCGCTATTTTACTGTTTAAGGAAATCTCACAAAGATTTCGTCAATAAAATTGTAATAAAAAGTACTACCAAAGGAAAGTATTTGAAATAGTGAAATAATATTTGTTATGAATTGTTATACCATAATATCTTGCCCTTTTTATTGTTTATATTACTTGATTAACTCTCAATAGTACAAAAAAAATATGTGACGTCAAAAAAACTACATTTAAAAAATGTCCCGTCCATAGAACCATGTGTGTACCGAGAGTGACGCTGGTTTAACTAGTCCAGGAATTTTAGGCATTTTCAGGGGTAAAGATGGTAAAAAATAATATAAAGCTGAAAATTTCAGGAGTTGTTCAGATGGTTATCCTTACTGACCTGTAAAAAGTCCCAAAGTTTCCCAGGAGCGGAACATGGTTTTTTTCGCGAAAATCCTAAAAGGCCGCCAGAAGCCATTCAACAATTGTAACATACGAAGAAGTTAACTTATATTCCTTTGTAATACCTCTTTTTCAGTTGATTTTTTACTAGGAACTCATTTCAGGTCTTTTTTTTTAAGTTTTAAAGCCTTATTCGTGTTTTGTTTGCAAAAATCCAAAATGGCCGCCTGATACAATACTGAAATTGTAACTTCAGAAATTCAAATACATTCCTTTGTAACATCTTTTTTTCTGCATAATTTTTCACGAGAAATTTATTAATTTTGATCCTATTTTAATATTGTAAAGCTTATGCTATTCCACAGATCGAAATGGCCGTCATTGAGGAAGAAGAACAATTTCAGAGATTATGTCATGTTTTGTCTACATATTTTTTTGGATTCATGGCAGTAAAAAGTATTTCTGGGATCAAGGGTGGTTGTGCTATGTGGTTTAGTCCAGTAAATTGTCCTCGGGGTTGCTGCAGCCTTTCATGTGATAATAATAATGATAAATTAAGATGCATGAAATTATTACGGTGACAACAGCGTGCGTTGTGCCATTGTGCATGTCTCAATCAAATATGAAAAAGTATTTGAAAAAAAAAAACAGGTTGAGATTGGAAGCAAGAAATTGGAACGCATTTTTGCGGATATGTGTTCAGTGTGGTCACTGACAAGTGTCTGTTGAACGGGTCAGTGTAATAGCAGACATCTTAAAAAATAGCGGGCCTTGTAATTTTTTGTATGGAGAAAAATACTTTGTTATAATGCATAAACACAGTCAGGCTTATCTGACGAAGAAATGCCATATGTATTTAGATGCACTAAATAACTTTCATAATATAATAATCAATATTATTTTTTGTGGTGGTTATTTTTCCGTTTGACAGATTTGTTGATTTGTTTGTCAAAATATAGAACAAAAAATGTAGCAATTTAGAAATTGTACACATGTTAAAACATGTTAAAACATAACAATAGCAAATACAAACTAAATAATCGTATGAGTAACGTCAATAAAATAATGCAGGTAGGCCTATTATTACATAATATGGTGGTCATATTGAAAAAGCACGATCTTTTGATTTAAGGTTTGACTAATATGCTGTTCTCACAGTACCCTCAGGTACATACCCAGACCAATTTTGGTGCCGTTATCACCATTGATAAATTGATATTACACGTCTATATGCCCCATTGAGGTTTTAGGATATAGACCTACCCAGCTGAACCACACTACAAAATATCTGTCATCTATGCACGTGTATAGGCACAACCTCGATGACTAACATACGACCCGACCTGGATTTGAACCTAGTAGCTCTGAGTTTCGAGCTACAGCAGGATCGACTGGGCCATCGAGACGGCCTCGTTATTTCAAACACAAACAAACGTATTCGGGTTCCTATCAATGTTGCATCAAATATATATAAACATGATAAATAGGGTATGGGACCTTCCCTAGGATCCTGCGGGCTCGGGTCTGATACCTTGCATTTGCCCCTTATGCCCGCATGTGAGGTGTGAAATCTTGTCTAGGACCCTGCAGGCTCCAGTGTATGACCTTGCCTTGAACCCACCAGCTCGGGTGTGATTCCTATCCTAAGACCATGCGGGCTCATGATAAACCCTTGCCTGTGACTTGTAGGTTCGGGTTTGAGACCTTGCCTAGGACGCTGCGGACTCGGGTGTGAGTCCTTGCCTAATACCATGCGCGCCTGTGATAATCCTTGCCTATGGCCTCTGGGCTCGGATGTGTATTCTTGCCTAGGACCTGCATGGTCAGGTGTGATACCTTGCCCAGGACATTGTGGACTCGAGTGTGAGTTCTTGCTTATGACACTACGGGCTCGGGTGTCATTCCTTGTTCATGGATACATGAACGTGTGTGAGTCCTTGCCTAGTCACTGGGGGCTCGGTTGTGAGACTTTGTCTAGGACATGTAGGCTCGGGTGTCTTTGCCTAGTCTTTGCCTAGTACAATGCAGCCTTGTGTGTGAGACCTTGCATATGACCCTGTGGACTCGAGTATGAGCCCTTGCTTAGGACATTTGCTAAGGACCCCAGCTGAAGCAGTAGTAAATAACATTGATCACTGACATAATATCTAAATGTACAATAATTCCATGGCAACAGATTACCACCAACAGGATGGGGATGTCAATTTTAAAATAAAAACCTGTAACCAGTTTTCACGGAGCTTGATGCAACACCTCCTAAATTAATGAAAACGATTAGGTGTGGTTGCCAAAGCTGGTTGCATGTTACGATGCAGCAGGTCTGCGAGGTACACAAGCTGAATGGGAGCTGGGTACAGTAAGTCATCTCGAATTAATGAAATACAGGTTGATGATTTGGAAAAATATGGCACAACTCTCTCAGACTAACGTTGTTTGATTGATTGAATATTATGTTCTGGCTATCATCTATTATGAAATAAATAAACTGAAAAGTGTACTGCGTATTTCCTTTGGATATAGATTTATTTGTTACTGGTCATTAATTACTGGTAATTTATAGATTTAAAAGCTTATATGTATCTCGAATACGAATGACAATTGCTCCCAAGCAAACCTTAAATGGCGGCCATCTTGGATTTATTCTTTAGCGAAACCTTAAAAGTTACTAATAACTTCAGAAATGAATTCAGCATTAAAAATCATGTGGAAATGAGGTATTACATTAAAATATATGTCTAATAGTTCGGGAAATTACAGCTTCAACATAGCGCTTGGCGTCCATTTTGAATTTTGTCAAAAAAAATATATTCCGCTCCGGGAAAAATCTTAGGACTTTTTACAGGTATCAAAGGAGGACATAGTGGTAGTCCATAGATTTAAAAGCGTATATGTATCTCAAATACAAATGACAATAGACTTGCTCCCAATAAAACATCAAATGGCAGCCATCTTGGATTTATTCTTTAACGAAACCCTCAAAGTTACTACTAGCTTCAGAAATTAATTCAGCATTAAAAATCATGTGGCAATGAGGTATTACATTAAAATATATGTCAAATAGTTCATGAATTACAACTTCAACAAGGCACTTGGCGGCCATTTTGAATTTTGTCAAAAAAGGATGTTCCGCTCAGGGGAAACTTTGGGGCTTTTTACAGGTAATAAAGGAGGACACAACGAACACTTCCTGAAATTTTCAGCTTTATATTATTTTTTTCCATTTCAAAACCTAAAATTCCTGGACTATAATACTAATTTGTTAAGTGACAGATAGGCCTACTACAATGTTCGACCGGTACTTGAAGAGTTGACTGGAGTTTTCAAGCAGACAGATGTGGCTGAGAATTTTGGTAAACATGGCACAAAACAGTTCATCCGTGAGAAGCCAATGAGGCTCAGTTTCAGCTTGTGGTCTCTAGAATATACATGTCTCACGTAAAACCGTATATTTGCGGGTCTGGAAACACCCCCCCCTAGTCTCAGTATGAAATAAAATACATTTATGTATGATACTACTCGTGGGAGTGATTACCAGCGTTGATCACTACATCGACCATATCTAGGGGTACTGGGATGATTGTTAGTAGTTGTACTTGTCGCCCCCGTCCGGGGAGGGTCATTAGAGATCTGTTCCATCAGTTTCATGCTATACGGCATGGTACGGAAGCACTAGTCTACAGCAATTATCCAAGGGAAGCTGCAGCCTCCTCGTAATTGGACCATAATCTAATCGCTGCGCGAAATGCCACGGAGTTTCAGCATTAAATTGCACAGCGAAACCCAAGTCTGGGCATGTCTGGAGGTAGATCCCCTAGACATGCGCAGAACCCCTTACTGGGCGAGCGAAGGAAAACTCTCTCAATAACCCACCATGCCCTATCACCCCCACCCTCACATCATCATCTGTACATCATTCATCTCATCAATTGACTACAACTTTTTAATCGTATTACAATGTCACTTAAAAGACAATTTGTGCCGAAATGTGACGTAAAGCAAAGATTTACTAATACTCAATAAACACATTTCATTGACCCCTCTAAAGCCCACTGGCAAAAAAAATTGCCAGTCCGAGAAAACACTTTTCAAAAAAAAAAAAAAAAATTCAAATTTAGAATAGTAATACTGGTCCAATCGTAGCAATGTGTTATATTTTCGACTAGGAGGCTCTGTTTTAAAAAGTTGGGCTTTAATGGGTTGATAATTAAACCCAATAAATTAAACTTTTGACGCATTCAATAGTGTTAGCGTATGGTTTTAATAATGGTATAGATGTTTGTTAAAATAAATTGGGATTTGGAAATATTTAAAGATAGTTTGTTTACTTTAAACCACGCTGATTGCAATTTGTAATATAAGTATTATCTTTCGTCTACAAAAATATTAAAATGAAAGAAGTTGGAAGATTTACGTATGTCGATCATATTGAAAAAAGAAGAATAAATGATGTGAGAAATCTTAAGGCGTTCAGATAGTCAGTATTTTTCTTCATCACTAATGAGTGATAAGTTTCAAATTTCCTTTTCTGAAGAAGCACTATGTGAAATCACATCATTTTTTATTGTTTATCAGTTACAATGCTTAGTTGTATTATGAGTGATGGGCTGTGTGTGTTTTTATAATTCCTCCATGGAGACCCCAACATTGAGAAATAGTGTAGGCCTATAAAATATTCTTAGTAGCCAAACACTGATGCAGTCCTTGGTTGCTTTGATTTAAATAAACAAGCACCGTTTCCCCAAACAACGTTTTTAGGGTGGAAAAACAAAAGCTGAAATAGGGTAATATTACTGTTTGACCAGATGGTTTTTTTGTAGATTGTACACGCATCTCCAAGGCACAGAATGTACTGATACCAATGACTGATACCAATGACCACCATGTCCCTCATTTATTCTGAAAACAACATTTTGTAGAAATATTTGATGAAACATATGAGTGTGTGTTTATTAATTACTCAATTTGTTTGCAAAAAGAAGGTGGGACTAAAATGGCCTGAGGGAAGTCCTTATTACACTACAGCTACAAATTGGTTCTCCGTCCAGTATGAATTAGTGTACATTTGTGCAGTTTTTATCACATTTTGAACCATTTACTCAATTTAGGGTATACTTATTGTAATAATACTTATTTGTCAAATAAAACCCCCAATGAACTCACCGCTGCTTTGATTAAATCAACTGCTAAAAGCGATAATAAGCAGTTTTGTATATATCATTGGTGAAACATAATTTAAACAAAATAATGGTGGGGGGGGGGGGGTGTAAATGCCATGTGTGGAAACTTTAAGATACAATTACTAGGTTATTCCCCTTTCTATGTGGATCGGTATACCATTGTGCAGCTTAGTGCAAAATTAGGTGATTTTATCACTTTTTATAACCATTTTACTCGATTTAGGGTACTTTTAGAAAAAATTGTCGAAAAAGGGCGCTGTTAATAAACTGTTAAAAGCAATAATAACTAGTTTTGTGGAGATTTCTGGTAAAACATCTAGTTTTTATAATTAGGACTATCTACTTGAAGTAATTGTAAAAAATAAGGAGGATTGAAAATGCCCTGAACGAAGCTCCTACAGTACAGCCACAAGGTGATTCTCCTTCCAATATGAATCAGCCTACATGTACTCTAGTTCAGCTCTTTACCCAATTTGGTGCTTTTAACACAATGTGAATAATTCTCCCAAAATATTACTCAAATATATTACAAAAATATTGGCAGCCATTTTGAGTTTGTACAATTCATGTGAGCATTAAAGGAAAAATAATGACGACAATGAATTGTGCATCCATAGATTAGTAATATTAGAGGATAGGGATGGAATTTTAGGCCGTTTATTAAGATTATAGTTTGTTACGATAACCTTTTGGTGGCCATTTTTAAAACGGTTATTTAAGTATGAGCGGACAATATTTTAGCTTGGAGACAACGAATTCTGAAATCTACGCAAAATTTGCTATAAGAATGATGCTGCTTCCAAATTCTACTCATGATGTCCGCATAGGCTTTAGTTTACCAGAATGGAAACTCGACTATACTACAAATAACCCCTGACGAGAGAACAGAATTTAAAGGATTAATAAGGGGTAAATACCCCCTCCAGGGGTACATTCTACATACATGGGTTGCAATATGACATCTGAATATTCCCAAACACCATTTGGCGGCAATTCACACACATGGCTTTGTCAGTACTTGAATTACCAGTGATAATCTGTAACTGTACATAATCCCGGCTGGGGTCCGGGTGCCGCAAATAAGGAGCGTTTTCGGATTCAGGCCGCATGGAAAAGGTTAAATGAATGTCACTAATAACTATAAAGCTCATTTGGAGGTAAAGGTCATGCATACAACTCGGCAGCAATCCATTTTAGGAAGGCTGAGGTTTTTTTGTATCAATTAATGAGGTCGAGAAATATTACATTGAATACAAGTTCTGCGCTCCCGCTCTAATCCACTCAAAGAGAAAAATGTAAAATGTGTTTCTTCGACATTTTTGAGGCGCGATATGGGTAGCAAGTATGAAAGGTCGCACAACAAAACTTCGTCGCAATGAAACGGTATATTTGTTCCCAGTTTTGTATTAGCATCAAGAACTATGTATTATTTTTTACTGAGTAGTAGATGTTTGATTACACGTATCTATTTTATAGACATCTAACTTTTTCAAAACTTAAACTGATCAGCCTCTGCCTACCTTGTGTGGTCAAAACGTTCACCCACAACTTTCTCCGAGACAATTACTGACTGGATGGCCTTTTTGGGATGTAAACATATATTAACCCTTAAACCGCTGGTCCCGATTATAATAGTTTTTTAACCCTTACAGCGCTGAATTAATTTGTAAAACAACATCGCAACCAAAGGTTTTTTTCAATTTGAAATCATCATAACCGTCTTAGTTAGCTCTTTCTGATTCATTTGAATACCTATGTTTTGGGTCTACGCCCATTATAAATATCTTAACTCTCACAGTGCGGGGATCGATTTTAGTCGTCAGAATCTGACGTCTACAGACGTCAGATTCTGACAACTAAAGTCGATCCCCGCGCTGTAACGGTTAACATTAAGTACCAACTTTTAAACATGTTAAAGATAAATCATGACATACACCAGCAACATTTGAAAATAGTTAGCCTTCATTTTGTCATATATGAATAATTTTACTCACTGGAAGTTGTGGATCGCGTCAGCAAGACACAACTTCAAGTGAGTGAAAATTCATATTGAACACTTTGGCGGCTAAAGGGTTAAAGGTGGTGTGTGCCGTGGGCATTTTAAGAAAATTATTCTCAAAAAGACTACTTTGGGCCAACATTGATTCCCGGTCATATATTACTTCACAAAAATAGTATAAGCATGAAAACATCACTGATCGTGCACGGTGGCGTGTTGATTTAGTTGCTATAGTTTGTGTGACACCTAAGGGGGCCACCATTAGATTCCCAGGGGGGGGGGGGGCAGGAGTATTCGTCGCGGGCAAATTATTTATTTCAACCGGGCTCGGCGGCGCGCTGAAAATTTCACATTTTGTTACATGTTTATATGGAACAGTTCTTGAAGTAAATTATTTATTTCACGCAGAGTCCGCCCGAAATTATTTATTTTAAAAATAATCCTGCCCCCCCCCCCCCTGGGAATCTAATGGTGGCCCCCTAACCTCCATGGTGGGCACTTTAGGCAAGTTTCCCGACAGGGTGTTGATCTCATTTGGCAGCGCAGAGCAGGAAGTTATAAAAAACCTGATGCTGCCTACAGGGATTAGGTGTATCTTCAGTCATAAAGATTGTGCGTTGATCCTTGCTACCAGCAAATATTCATCCAGCCTTAACGTAAGTGTCAGATGGGATTTATTTTCGGGGCCATTATGCGGCTTGGGGACACAGAAGACGAGTAAATCGATATTTATCACTGTGAGGCGATAATAGCGCATTCCCATGCCGCACTGAAGAGGGGGGTTCAACTCTAAAACAATTAGGCCTACTGTTATTACCACTCAACATTTAAAACGCTGAAATATGTTTGCATAATTCATGGATATGAGATGTTTTTTTTTAATTTGCAAGCATCCTAAATGGCTTAGTCAGCTCTTTCCGCTTTGTATGAATATCCATTTTATGGATATATGACCATTATACTTTATAATTCTTTCAGGGAGCGGATCTAATTAGACATTAGAATCTCGTCTCGAAAGACGTAAAAATCCTCGCCTATCATAGTCTCACTACCCGGCAAGCACAAAACATTTGTTTAACATTTATACAACGCCGGCCCAACGCCTTCGATGTTGGTCCAACCATTCTTCGCTTTTTAATATGAGATCACATATTTGTAAATCTTGATGTGTGAACACTCTTGTCTCAATAAGAGTGATTTAATAAACAAATAAAGCGGACGACTAAAACGACTACAGTCGTGATTAGCGGGTTAACCCTTAAAGCGCTGAATAAATTTGCAAAATTACAGCGCTGAGATATTTTTGTTTAACCCTTTAACCGCCGGTGCCGCATATATTCGGGTTTTCATTTTTTATTAGCACAAGGAAGTCATTTTCTGTAATATGAACTTGAAACTTGAGAAGCTGTGTTAATTCGGGAAACATAATGAGAGGTGATTGCATGGAATTATTAGAATAGCTGTTTGAACATGTACTCTAAGGAACATTTTTGTGATTGTGCTGATGATAGCGTGTGTGGCGCAGGCGTTCTAATGGTCGTGGTTCTGTTGTTAAAAATGATGAATCGCGTATTCCAATTTCGGACAATAGAACCAACCAACATTTTTATATTGAGCCCGTGTCGATTCGATACATTAATTCCCATTCCTCAATGAGTTTCTCATTTTCGGACCATATATATCTGTCCCTGCATTATGATGAGAACATATGAAATGGAATAATTTTTAGTATACATGTAACGTGGACGTATTATATGACGAAATTTTGCGTATTCGACTGTCACTGTGTGAATAAAGGTGATGGAGCAAGACGACCTGTTCCAAGATTTCAGCCCAGCGTCTCCTCCATTTTTGGCTAGATTTTTTTCTAGATTTTCTTTTCTCACCAATAATATAATAGGACGTATCTACAGAGGCAGATCCAGAGGGGGGGGGGGTCAAAGGTGATGTGCTGACCCCCCTTTCAAGAACTATTTTGACGAAAAATCGATCAAAATTGTGAAAACATCATTATTTGCCAAAATTTAAGCCGAAAAAAATTGTTTGATAAGTTACTTACTATTATGTTTTTTTTTGGTTGGAGGACAACTGATATTTCATCGGACCCCCTCCCCTTTTTCAAAATTCGGGATCTGCCCCGGTCTATGTAGGCCTATCTAAAACAAGAGGCCTGCATGAAGTCCTATATCATTCACCGCCATAAATTAGGTTGGAGTTTTTGCGGTCACAAATATTTAAAAAGTCGACTTGTGGTGGCCATTTTAAATTTCAGTAAAATCACCTCTACATTTCCAGATGGTGGGTAATGTGATCGTAAAATGTGAATTATTTCTGATTTCAATTTGTAAGTTTTTGCGCCCACAAAAAAATATGAAGTTCATCCATGGCGGCCATTTTGAATTTCAGTAAAACCTTAAAAAAATCACCTGCACATCTCCATATCGTGGGGAATGTGATTGTAAAATTTGCATAATTTCTGACTAAGTTTTTCGCCCACAAAAAAATGAAGTATATCTGTGGCGGCCATTTTGAATTTCTGTAAAACCTTGAAAAAATCACCTGCACATCTCCATATCGTGGGGAATGTGACTAATTTTTAGAGTAATTATAGATTAACTAGAGTTTTTGCGCCCACAAAAAAATTGAGCTGACCCCTGGGGGCCATTTAAAATTTTGGTAGCATCTTTGAAAAATCTCTCGCACATCCCCATGTGCTAGGAATGTGATGTAAAATAATAAAAAAATGACCAAACAATTTATTTTAGTTTTTGCGTCCACAAAAAATTAAAGTTGATCCGTGGCGGCCATTTTGAATTTCAGTAGAACCTTGAAAAAATCACTTGTGCATCTCCATAAGGTGGGGAATGTGATAGTAAAAATTAAATAATTTCTGACTTTTGGTTTCAAAGTTTTTGCGCCCACAAAAAAATTGCGTTGACCTCTGGCGACCATTTCAAATTTTGGTAGCATCTTGAAAAAACATCACTTGCACATCCCCAAGTCTTATGCTAAAATATTAAACATTCGGTCTTCCATATTTCGCTGTCAGAAGAATAAAACACAACATATTTAATGCTAAAATTTATACATAACAATTCATCTTTCCTATTTCATTGTCAGAATAACGTAATTAAAAGACGAACATTCAATACTGAAATAATGAACACACCATCTTAGCAGCTCAAACTCTTTCTAAGACACTAAACTATCAGGCCTATGTGAGGTCTTACTGTCAAAACACACATTGCGACAAAGTTTGCATTAACATTAGAAATACAATTTCTTTCAACACATAAGGTCAAGATCTGAATGGAACCTGGAGTAAAATATCGTTTTACACAAGGGAGCCAGCCCACATAAGGTGGCAAATGGTAGTTATTTATCTACCACTAAGGATTGTAACGGGACATATCATGTTTAAAATATAACAAAATATTAATAAAATAGATGAGGATCACTCAAATTATAGTTAATGTTACTTTCTTTAAAATAATTTTTTTTTTCAAATTACTAGCAATTTTTGCATTGGTAATTACGGTAAAGAGGACCAACCCACAAATAGCAAAATGATTAATCAGAAAATGTGTATCGCATAATTAATTGTTATTTTCATGAACATGTGTTTCATGATTGATAACAATATATCATACTGCTACTTTTATATGTTTTTAGAACAATCTTAACATACTTTACAGCTTTTAGCATTTTCATGTGTGGGTTGGTTCTGTTGTGCAAAACTGAGCATGGCCCATTTGTCGTTTGTGGTTCGGTCCCAACTCGCTAGGCGGCGTTAAATTTCGTTCAATCGTCTAGGTAATTTTTTTTTAATGACGACTGGTGTACTGGCGACGTCATAAAACAAAACTCTCATTTTTTATGGTCATGTGGGTTGGTTCCCTTGTGCTTAACAACGTCCAATTATCAAGGAGGATGATCAGTGAATGGTTTAGAGGTAAAGTGAACCAAGTCCGTATTTTCGACTTTTTCCTATAGAATACTTTAAAGTTAAAATATTTGCAACTTTGGTACGTCAATAATTAGAATCATATGGGAATTTATGCATTGGTGTTTACTATTCATTCCTACTGGCAGTTATATAGTTATTGGTGTCGTAAAACCCATTTCTCGCAATTTTTATTTTATTTTATAATAACTTATGCAATTTTGAAATATCACTTTCTTTATAAAAGTCACCAGCTAGTATATAAACTGTTTAGTGTCTCATATTACATTGGTAATAATTAGCATAACATAGACTGATCCATATAAGTGGTGTTTTATAATATTTCAGCTGCCTTTTCCTGTATGTCTCAGAGGTAAACCGATCTAAGTCAAAATATCCCCATATGAACTGATAAACTTGGATCACGTTACAATTGTAGAAAAAGATCAATTTTAAAACTGAAAAAATATATGTTAGATAATAAGTTTCGAAATTTTTAACAAATGGCTTCAATATTTTAGTATAATATTTCCTATATATTAAATTTTCCCAAATTGACAAAAATAGAAAAAAATCTTATTTTGGACTTGGATCACTTCACCTTAGCCATTCATCAACGAGAATGGAAACTGATGGAAAGACAAAAAATATATTCATTGGAAAATCTGTTGACATAATTCAGAGAAACAGGATATATGTCTAAAGGTATCAAACAGTAATAATAGTACTATGACAAAAACATATAATATTGACGGCATTTGTTTTCTCTCCTCATATTACCATTTATTTATGTATTTATTTCACTTATACTTTCTTAAGCATTTGGGTTCATTGTACGGTGTTTCTATTGATCGCGCGCATTTCCACTTCATTATCACTTCATAACTATTTAATTTCAAAAATTGATTCACTCATTTCCTTTCTTCGTTTTTTTTCACCTTATTTTTTATTCACTCTATTATTTGTTTCTTCGACATGTTCAACTTACAGCAATTATCTATATCATCAGAATGGTGGCCTCCATGGTAGCGATACACAATGTGTCTTAATGGAGGTCTCCAGCCTATTACAATTATAATTAGGGTAGATATATATTAAATATATATGCATATTTGTTTTTTCATTATCTTGAATGTAATTTCTGGCAAATCAATGAGTTTTGACTTTGACTATGTGGAAGGTGGGGGAGGGGGGTGGGGGAGCAGAACAAACCCCGATAAGTATGATTTCACAAATAGCCCGCGTTACCTGGTAGTAATGATGATAATGAGCAGACTAGACAAGTTAACAACAAGTGGTGATTAGGGGGTTTTAATAGCTCACATAAAGAACACTTGATCGTCTGCTTCAACCTCCTTGGCTAAACTGATGAGTCGTTATACACTGACCCAGTGGAAATAAAACACGATGTTTTTGTGACGTTGAATCAACGTCAGTGCCGTTTCACTGAACTTCGCAACATTGTCGTGGACCCATTGGTGATAAACTGTAGCGACATAATGACGTCTATACAAACTATACTGCCCACAGGTGTATACAGGTCATTGAATGTGACACCCTAGTAACTATTGACCTACTTCTGAACAAATCGACACCTTGTGATGAAGTTACAATGTGTTATTGTCGTACAATAAACTTGATCTATACGATATGACATACCATCCCTGTTAAATGACATTTCTACCTCCATATTGAATAAAATTGACACACATAGTTTACTTGGTTACAGCCAGTACATAAACAAATATATTATAGAAAACTATTTGACTGATTGCTCAATATTGAACTGTGCAATATGTAACAACGTTATATAACATTCCATCAGTACAGCGTGTTAACAAGCAGCATAATAATAGTAATAAATAACTGTCATAGTTTTTTTTGTTTTTGTTTTTTAACTGTCTCAGTAATAATAGTACTATGACAAAAACATAAAATATTGACGGCATTTGTTTTCTCTCCTCTTATTACCATTTATTTATGTATTTTATTTCACTTATACTTTCTTAAGCATTTGGGTTCATTGTACGGTGTTTCTATTGATCGCGCGCATTTTGACTTCATTATCACTTCATAACTATTTAATTTCAAAAATTAATTCACTCATTTCCTTTCTTCGTTTTTTTTTCACCTTATTTTTTATTCACTCTATTATTTGTTTCTTCAACATGTTCAACTTACAGCAACTATCTATATCATCAGAATGGTGGCCTCCATGGTAGCGATACACAATGTGTCTTAATGGAGGTCTCCAGCCTATTACAATTATAATTAGTGTAGATATATATTAAATATATATACATATTTGTTTTTTTCATTATTTTGAATGTAATTTCTGGCAAATAAATGAGTTTTGACTTTGACTTTGACTTTGATCTGGTCGATGATGCATATGCAATAGTTCAAACAAAATAAAGAAAAATGTCAGCTAAAATGAAGCAGCCAAATCGTCTCATTTGGTAATTTAATTAACGAAGACTATATTACACCTAGATATGGCAGACACTGCTACTATAATATTTTCATAAACATGTCCTGATGTGGGAGAAATTTTCGAAGAGCCAGCATTAAAACTTATCAGACTATGGAAAAACATATGCTCACACTCTGCGACAGTCTTCACTCCTCACCAACTGGCAATTCCTGATATTCCTACCTTCGGTGCAGTTTGCCATCTTCCTTGTCAGTCTACACTTTAGACGGAATAATGAGCGCTTGAACTAATAACGATATCTGACGAAAGTGTAAAAGAAGCTCAATGTGATCTTAATTATAAGTATGTTGAATCTATAGTCCTAGTTGAGCTCTAGTGTCTCATATTGAAGTCGACTCTGACTCCTGTGCTGGAGCGTTCCACCTTGTATGACATGTGCCTCACACGTGTTCATCAAAAACAAAGTCGAACTTAATACATTGTGGATATTCATCAGATAAATGTTATAGCCACTATATGAAAACACGACAGTCACAGCATATTAGAAAGCGACAGATTACAATAGGACAAAATGTCGTAAAACAGATAATCTAATACACGTGTTCCACCTAAAACAAGGAGGAGCTGTTCGTAGTTTTAGCTGAGTATTGCAATATGGATGTACCTTCAAAAGGTGATACCTTCAGGAAAGGTTCTGCGATTCACCACCAGATACCGGAGGTGTTCATATTGAATGAAGTAAATTATATCAGCTTTGTCATCAAGAAGAAGCTGACACATTTACATTTCTACACGTCAAGAGTCGCAGCTCAGTTAATAAAAAAATGAATGGATTCCAATTGTAGACTATGATTCTGTGTTGCTGATTGATGTGACGTTATTCCACAAAAAATAGGATTTGATCAACCATTTGGTGAATTTGGAACAACAACAAATTATATAAAATTGTTACTGCACAATATTGATGAGAGGCTCTACTCTGAACATGCATTGGCACTTCTCTTTTTACATGCATTTAGCTGATGTGATACGGTTTCCAGCTTCTTTATTATTGGCAAGAAAACGATGTGGGAGACGTAGGACCTTATGACCCCTATGACCCACAGCATAGACAATGAAAATAATGTTGTCATGGCGTTACATATTATTTTAAAACAAGTAGAGCATGTCATCTTACAATCAATCATCTGGAAATTTAACAAAGAACCTGATTATCAATCACCTGATCAGGGGGGGGGGTGTACAAAAGACGCTTAAGGAGGTGGTTACCATTTTGGATTAGGCTTTTGACTAAGCTTTGGATGTCTTGCGAAAATTAGTTTCGTGTATGTGTGTAAAAAAATATTACCGGAAATTGAGAGCACGATCATGGCATAAGAAAGAACCAAATGAAATATTCCATATGTCATGTATTAAATAAAGGCGTGATAGACATACTATTGTATCATTATATTCAAATAACAATATATATCACATCATAACAAGTTCCATGTCATTACACTATTTTCACATTATTTATCTACTGTAATCGCTCTGACATCCTATTTGAAACTGTTTTATCCGTTTTTATTTATATTACTCTACCTACATAATATTTTTACAAAATAATTCCACATTGAAATGACTCGTAGAACAATTTTATTTGTAAAAATGTGATTGTTAACTAAGAAGTATAATTTCGATTGTGACCATATTGAAATTGGTCAAAATTGTGTCTTCCGGTCCGAAAAGTTTTTTTTTTTTTTTTTGGGGGGGGGGGGGGCTATCAGATAAGTCATAGAGAGAGGTCAATATCTTATTCTCTACCAAATTTGGTGCTTTTATCCGGAGGGGGAACACATTTAGGTCTTACCAACCCCACTATAATTCTTTCAGTGCGAGGACCGTCTTTATACGTCAGAATCAGACGGGACCGTCTTTATACGTCAGAATCTGACGTCCACAGACGTCAGATTCTGACGTATAAAGACGGTCCCCGCGCTGAAAGGTTTCATGTGTAAGCAAAGTTCGCTAACAATGCATAGCGGCAGAGCATTTACATAGCTCTGGGAATACAAATCAGAAGTAAATACCTTCAAATTTAAAGATCATATTCTTATTGACCCAAACTTGGATAACTTATTTATCTTAGCTGAAAACTGTTCCGGTCCAAGCCCGAGCAGCCGGAGCGGCTCCGCCGGCCCTGGACTAAGCAAATAAAATAGGTCCATGGTTAAGCGCTTAAAAAGGAATTATCAAGAGAAAATACAATGATAATGCACAGTAGTACCATACTAATTAATGTATGACCAATTCAAGAAAAGGTTTAAATGACAGATCTCTGGTGAGTTAACTGATATGGGACACAGTCTTTTTGATCCCACGCGATGATTTTGCATAACTGTGCCTGTGCCGAGGCTACTGTCTGAATTTTTCAAGCCTATGCTTACATTTATTTTAACTGGAATCTGGAATAAATCCCGAAAACCGGAGACGGGCTAACGTGACCCCAATCTTTTTCACTTCAATTCAAGTCAAAATGCATTTATTGGCAGGACAAACGAAGTTTAAACATCATAATACATAACAAATACATAATATTATCATGTCAATGGGGCCAGAACACCGGCAGGTTTTATATACCCTCAAAATACTTCCGATAATTAACTTTCCGAAAAGAAAAAAATACAACATGATGACATGACTTTCCATTTTAAATCTACAAAAAGGTGAGAAATACAAGCTTTCGAACCACAAACTATATGCATACGGCATCGATCGGACGGCGAGATGGGTTCATTTCAACACACATCACCACACCAAGACTTGTGATAAGATCAGCCCATCTCGCCGTACCAGCTACAGTATGTATTTTCTATACGAATATATTTTTAAAAACGGCAAAATTAAACTGAGAAATAAAGCGAAAATGAGAGATGGGTTGATCTCACCATACCTCTCGTAGTGAAAGCCAACAGCATAAGCGCGAGAAATGTCTCTCTTACTCGCATTTGTTGAAAGCTAATGGGACATTATAGTGGTGAGAAACTTAATGGAACACCCACCTTGTTAACAGCAATATTCTCTATGATTGGCAACACGTTTTTTTATCTAAAAGATTTGCAGCAACATAGCTGAACGAGACAAAATGTAGACAATAGAGCACAAACTGACATTGCCGTCTTGGATTTCAGCAAAGCATTATTTTGACGAAGTGTCCGTTCAATTATTCTCCATTAGGTTTAATTATTATGGCATTAGAGGTTCCACTGTAACACTTAAATATTTTTACATCTGGACTATCTTGGGAGTTCCGACACAGAACACTCAGGTGTGATCTCTGCAGTTAGGTTAGTTTGACGTAAATATTGTCTTGCCTATGCATTTATTGTCGTAACTACAATGAGTTTCCAGGCAATCTGTAATAATTTACAAAACAAAAAAAATCCGAACAACTAAATCTTTTAATCTTTATAAAATAAAAGTGACTGCTTAATTTAAAAATAAAGTTACGTTTAAAAGTGATTTACCATTGTATTTATGAGAAAATTGAACACGATTTAGCAAATTGAAAAAATGTCGACCACGTTTACCCCAGCACCCCATTATAAGCATGAGGTACAACACGTGAGTTACATAATTCAGACTACATAAAGACGAAAACAATTAACCCTTATCCTGCTGATCACGACTTTGTTGTTTTTAATATTTTTTATTAGTCGACAAAATCGCTGTTATTGGGAATTAGATATGTGTTTAAACAACATGAATTGCAAATAAGTGTGCTCAAATTGAACAGATATGAGCAATTTCCAACCACTTGAGGTTGTGGATCGCGGTAGCGAAACACAACCTCAAGTAGTTTAAAATTTAAATAAATAACATGACAATATAATTAATCATCCTCACGTTTGGGGTACATGACATTCTTAAATATATATTTATGTTTATGTATTTACAAATCCTGACAATTTTTATGGACTAATATACATCGTAATGATTTATGTGAGCTACACTGTATTTACATATCCTAAGCT
This sequence comes from Flabesymbios commensalis, assembly GCA_964017125.1. Classification (NCBI taxonomy): domain Eukaryota; kingdom Metazoa; phylum Annelida; class Polychaeta; order Terebellida; family Flabelligeridae; genus Flabesymbios; species Flabesymbios commensalis. The sequence goes on from OZ024908.1 coordinate 57,928,444, forward strand.
TCTGTGAGGCTGAATGCAATTATTAGTTTTCAAATATAAAATATATGTAATGAGTACATTCTAGTAGTAGCGATGACAACTTGTGATTTTTTTGGTTACTTTGTAATATAGGTTCTTAAATACATTGTATGATATACTAAGGAATCCGTTTGAAGCCCATAAATTGACCAATCCAACCCGTCGGCACCGTAAAGTGCTAAGCAGGCGTCAAATATTCACAAATTCTCTGTTGTTTTATAAGCTTACCTTCTTCCCAGTTTACCTAGAACCGTACATATGGGGTGGAGATCTTAAGAATTAAACATGTAAAATAGAATTAATATACTTGAGATACAGGATTTTCATTATATATTTATTTTATAATTCCCATTCCACACTCATACACAAGACTGGGAATAACAAACGAGTCAAATACTAGCTGTATGCCTAACCCATAAAGCGTTGGAATATGTGTATATAAACCAAGGGAACAAAGTTATTTTTCAATTTGAAATCATCATAAATGTCTTATTAGCTATTGCTATATCATTTGAATACTTTTGTTATGTGTCCGCGGCCATTATAATTTTTTTACTCTTTCAGTTCGGAGATCGACTGCTGTAGACGTCTGATGTCGGTCCTCGCACTGAAAATGGTAATTATTGATTTTTACCCTCTGTATATTTTTTTTGCAAACAAGCGGTTAGAATTATAGAAAATTCCACATAATTAAAATGCTCCTATGATTACATCAATCTACAAACATATATTACTGTAGGTAAATAGGCCATGAAATCTCCTCCATTTAAATACCACTGCTTTTTTAGACATCTACTGTTAATTTCCAAGCTTTACAATATTCTGCGCAACTTTCTAAAGTAATTTCTTGGTTGTGCGCTGTCTGAAAAAAATATCATTATTATTCAAAATCAATTAATTAGACAACAAAGTTGAGATAAGTTTACAGTTCCCGTTGAAGCATTACATATAATACATATAATATATAGGTTATGGCGTGACACGACGTGTCATGCAGTGTACGTCTTCAGAGCGTGGTTTCCGCTTTAATGTGAGTTGTCTTTGACCTTGCGGACGCCCCATTTGCTTGCCTCTGAATCCAACATGGACAAAACAAATTTATTGCTGCACTGCGGAACATGGGACCACTGGCAAAATACAGAGCAAAGTTAATAGCATTATTGACGTAGTATAACAAGCTGAGAATAGTAAATGTGAGTTCCCTTCTGGCAAGAACCATCAGATTCTCTTGTCTGTCTGCAAACCAGTGATTTTCTCCCATCATGAAAATATTGATGGGCAGTGAAGTCAGAAGGAACGTCGCGCATACTGTAATTAACATCACTGTAATCTTGCTGCTTTGGCGTTTTGCGTTTCTTCGTTTAACGTCACTTTCATTACGGTTCCTGTTCTGCATGCGTTTCTTGCGGCTTGCGATTTTGGCCAATTTGTACATGACCAGAGCATTGCCACAAAATATCAAAGCTGCGGGCAGCAGTGAGCTGAGAATAAGGTCACTCCACATACGAAACTTTGGAAGAACTGTCTCCAAAGTAGCACTGATGTTAGGACGAACTGCGCATTCTTTCCTGTTGTACGCGCTGCCTGACTCATCAAAATGCTTCAGCTGCATATTTACTAGAAATATAAATGCATCGACTGCTGCTAGAATGAAGAGGATCACGCCCCACATACCTATAAGGCGGCGACGGCTACAGAGGGTGGGTGCCTCCATCGGCCAAGTAACAGAGACCACCCTCTCCAAGGTGACCAACACCAAGGTCCAAGCTGACATCTGTACAGAGAGGTAGGTGAGGAAAGAGTGGATGCGACAAGCAGGGTCGTTCATTGTGCTTACTTCTAAAGCTGCCACGTGTATCAGCCATATATGTAAAGCTCCAACCAAGAGAGAGACTGTATCCACCACAGCCAGGGCTGTGAGAAGGAAGGCTGTGGCTGATCCACGGAATGACTTAGTTTGAAGAGTGATGATACACACCACGTTACCAATTGTACCAGGGAACATCAGCAGGGGAGTGACATAACGCCACAATGCTCTGGAGGTATTGAACATCATGATCATCCAGTCATAATCAACAATCCCAGTCATATTCACAGTATTGTTCTCCATGGATCCTTCATTGTAATGATCGGAACCGTTGTCCACAGATGTATCCATCCTGAAACAAAGATACACGAGATAATTTATATATTCGGCTTTATATACACAAGTATAGTTATACAAAAATCGTACACATATGCAATTGTAAATCATCATGTTAAATATCATCAGAATGTTAAATATATAAGACCAGCACCCTAACTAAGTTTCTCATCCAGGATAAAATTTGTATACACGTTAATTACACTCTAAAGTAAAAGTGTAAAAGATCTTTATATATAATATATGTTCCCTACGCCAAAATCAGATATAAAATAACTACATATTAGCATAAATAGTATCAATGAATGAGAAACCACACATTAACCCAATGCCCGGTTTATGTTGGCCACCGTCTGCAACGTTGGCCAACATAAACCCAGCATCGGACACCCTGCATTTACGAATATACCTAATTATGTATAATATACATAATAGTAGTATCACAATAGAAGACATATAATTATAATAGTAATAGTAATAGTAAACATATAAATATAATAGCAATATTATTACCTGCCAGGATATAAAGTAAAAAATGATAAGCTAGTTATCAATGATAACAGCTGTTTTTCTTGTATAATTATGAATAAATAGACAAATTATTCATGTTAATACAAGTTACATTCAAGGAACTCTTGGATTGGGAATTTTCAATTTTGTCAACTTTAAAAAAATAATTTATATGAAGCATATGATAAGTATATAACCTACTGATCTTAAATGTAAAACAAAAATGTAAAAAAACAACAATGTTAAAGTACTGAAAAAGACGAAACAAGCCTTATGTCCAAGACGTATATTGTCACGTAAATAAGTTTGTTAACATCACACCACACTATAGACGGCACATACTGACCATCTTAGACGGCATGATCAAAGTAACCACATAGTTACATCGATATATGCCGCACTTAATTGGTCTGGGAACGGGTTGATCAGGGCGGTTCCCCCGCAGATTGTGTGCTCAACTCCGGGCCGACGGCATCAACATGTGGCCCGATGCTGTGGGAACATTCAAACGCTCTTTAGTAGGTGTTTAGGTATACAAAAACTTTGTTTGGGTTTCTGTCTGATTAAAAAAAAGTAGATGAAAAATATTTTTCTAAATCTAAAAACTCTGAGGAAAATAAAATCATGATCTGTGGAATACACTACTTCACTACAAAATTAAAAACGAAAATGTATGTCATCCCAAGGAGCTGCTTTAGCTCTTAAACAACGTACTTGAAGTGATGTAATATTTGCAATAGACCCTCATAAGCAACCATTAGACGCAGCATAATAAAACTTGGTACATAGCTATTAGCCTGAGAGGGCTTTAGTGTGACATAGTGTTAAAAGGACACCGATGCCATTTCAAGATCATTTCAAGGTCAAATAAGCTGATGTATTATTAACATTATTATTGCAAACCTGCATGGCAGATACCGATGGTTCCCATTATTGCGAACTTGGCCAAAGAAGGGTTTATAGTATATGTTAGTGTGTAATTCTGTGTCATGTTCATGTTGATTGTGAATTATTGTTTTTTTCCACTAATATACAACCCATAGATCAACATACAAGGTAGGGATGTAGAATTTGTCAAAGTGCACCCCCCCCCTCCACACACACACACACACTCACTTCTCACCATACACCAACTTGTTTCAAGTTTCTGTATGTCCAAAACATGACATGAGATGTTACCAGTAAAAAATATGGACGAACATTATTTGTTGACCGCTTTTATGGGGGAACCCCAAAACATGCCTTGAATTAGGAGGTATGGTTACGTAAGTGTCTGCCATTGATCTTCTGACTAATCAATTAGCACACGCGATATATCAAATAACAGATAATTAAATTCCCTTATTAAATATCCCCGTTTAAAAAATACATTACCCATTGCTGTCCAGTAAATAGTCGTCTCTCCACATACGGTAAAACATGTTTTTTTATTAAAAAATAATCAAAAGGAACATAAGAAACTAAGCAACATGGTCAAAGGGAACGACATAATAAATCGTAGTTATTGGACATATCCATATCTGTCCTATGTTTTCTGAACCCAGATATGTGTATGCTTAAAAATGAGAGTTATCTATGTTTATTAATGTCATAAATATTTTTTAATAATATAATATTGCAGTATTTCATTTGAACCTGGACTAAAATCTGAAATATGGAACTTTGCTCGGCATTTTTGTGTATACTTTTCTTTCAACTTGTTTTTACATAATTTGAGTGGGCTGTCGGATCAATGACGTATCCCGTAGTCTATTTTTTAGATTTCCAATAAACAAATGTTGTTCATGATATTGTAGGTCACATGCATAGAAATCGCTTTTATTTGTGTTTTGGCGGTAGCCGTTTTGAATTTGAATGTCAAATATAAATGATTTTGCTCGAAAAACATGAGACATAAGTTTATCAACTCTAAATCATGCACAAACCAGAGAACGTGCTAATGTTCAACAAAAATATAGAAAAGATGAGGTTTTGGTGGCCATTTTTTGCTTAGCTTATTTAAAGGTGAAGGACACCAAATATAGGATGTTATCCAGCAGATTATAGTCCAGGGGACACAAATTATGTAAAAACACGCGGTAAACAAATACAGACTCATATGCCGAGTAAAAACAGACTTTTTCGTAACCCCTACCCACTCATTTTAGACAGTTTTGGAGGAAACGCCATATAAGCGGTTAAAATATAGTTAGTCCATATTTTGTACTATTAAAATCTCATATCATTGCTGACACTCCTGCACGAATTATTATTCAGTTCCTGATGGCATGTAACCTCTATGTATGCACGAGTATATGGGTATTTTAATACTATTGAGTTTATTATTTAGCATTATTTATATTTTTTTCATCGAAATATGAAATTCAGGCCGTTCTAGCGGAAAAAAAGATTTTTTATTATCAGTGGCCGCCAAAATGATTTTTTTATTTGTTTGAAACTAGCAAAATATTACTAAATTTAAATTTGTTGTAACATGCTTTTTCTATTAACACTACTCATTTCAGAGTAGGCCCCTACATTTTGTCTCTTTTTAATTTCACGATACACGATGACTTAATTAGTATTCTATAGCGCCATTAAATTCCATATAAAACATAGAAGATTGAATGCTCATGAACTATGTGTACGACGTTATAAGCTTGGTATAATATCACTAAATAGCATGACATGTGATTCTAATTTACAGTGTACTGATTCATTTTTACATGGGCAATATATTAAATTCGTGTCACAGTGCCATCACTATAGGTGGTATTCGTGTAATATATAAGTACATGTAGGTATAGAGCAAAGCTATTTGCATTTTGATTGATTGCATGCATTTTATAATTATATATTTATTACCTGCATGTTCTATTGATTACGGAAAATCCGGATGCAAATACAGTTATTTATTATTAATAACATTATTCATTTTGGAATAGCATATGGGATAGCATGGTAGACGATGGGCCAAACTTAACTCATAGCAGTCTAAGTCCGAGTCCAGCTCGGACCTGGCAATAATGCTTAGCCATTCACGAAATCACTTGCGCAACTTATGAACACAGAATGGGGAACTTAGAGCATAAAGAGTAGATTTATCTGCGTCACAACCGTTTCTGAACTAAAAATAGAACTTCAGGTTCAGATGAATACGAGGCTTTTGGTATTTCCCACATTAGTTGGGAATGTCATCTCAAAATATGACATTTGGCATGCCCCTCACGGAATTTAGAAATATTACTATATCCCATGATAATATCTTATCTACCCTATTAATTTGTGCTATAGACCTGTTGAAAACTTCTTCGAACAGTCTGTGATTTTTATTTTAATATATTTTATGTGAATTGATATAATGTTGTTCCCCTTAATCCACGTGGATCTCAAAAATACCTTTTTTAAACAAAATTTCCGAAAAAATTACTACCTAATTAGCATATTCAAAATGGCTGTTGGTTACTATGGCAAAATTACATTGGTCAATTAAATTAAACGTATGCTGGTTATATATTGTATGTGTGTTCTTGTGGTGTATGGGAATTATATATGCCATCATTCTAAGTTTCCATTTGGATTGTCAGAATATGTCTCAAATTTTATGTCAAAAATATTTGCCAATTATTATCTCTAGTAGGCCTACAGCGATATGTAATATCAGACATCGAGCCACACCCCGGTGAGATGACGATTATCAAGTGATGAACATTGATGAATGTTCCTGAACATTCATGAACATTCATCAATAGTTCATCAAGCCAGTTCGTAAACAGTTACTGTGTTCATGAACTGTTCATCAAGTCAGTTCATAGCTTGTTCATGAAAGTTCATGAGAGAGTTTCATGAATTTTGATGAATTATTATGAACTTGTCTTCGTTCGGTTCATGTCTAATTCATGAAAATTCATGAGGGAGTGCTTCATGAACCGTGATGAATTGTTATGAACATGATTAGTCTCATTATTAAGTTTATGTTTGTTCGTTAAGGTTCATCACTTTGATGAATTATCATGAACTTGATCAGTTATAATTCGGTTCATGACTATATTTCATGAAAGTTCATGAGGAGCTGTTTCTTAAACTGTTTCATGTTACATGAACTGTGATGAATTGTTATGAGCTTGAAATCTCAATTTAGCTAATGGTTTGTTCATGAACGTTCATGACAGCTTAATTACCTAACGCAATGGCTAATTAACTAATTAATTAATAAATTGAGACTTTCTGAGCTAGATCAACCACATAATACATAATATTTTAAACTAATTAGTTTCTCAGTTTTATGTTCAATTCTGTGCAACACTGTGAGGGGGGTCTCTTTTTGTAATTAACAAGTTGAGGCTTAATTAGCTTGCTGTGTTGAAGTAAGAGGTAATTACCTCAGAATAATACAATCCCTAATCAAAATACTATGTATTTTGCAGGTCAAAAGACTTACGACTTGAAAGTTGACGCATTTGAATGAACAATCAGTGAACTTTCATGAACCTCAACACTAACTTAGTTTGTGAACATCTTGAACTCACAAACTTAGTTTAAGTGTTGCTGGCTTATCTGGCTCATTATTGAACCGCCTGATTTCCTGGTCTTTCTTGAACAGCCTCAATTTCATGAACATTAGGCTCGGAAATTTAATCGGGTAGTTTATAACGTCTCATTTGTTGTTCAGGAACATTCGTGAATACTTCATGAACACATTTAATGAACGTTCATGAATGTTATTTAACTATCTTGTTCATGAATGAATTATTTGAGTTTTTGACCGTTTATTGACTAGCCCTGGTTCATGAATTTTTTAGGTTCATGACCGTTCATGAACAAACCATATTCGTGAAGAAAGTATGAGTTGAACAGAATGAACAGATGAACAGAATAAGTTCATGAACTCATGATCTTCCAAGAAAGTCTTATTTGTTGTTCAAGAAGATAAAAAGAATCGTTCATGAGCACGTTAATGAACGTTCATAGTTTTTTGCTAACGAAAATTTATGAACTATGCATGAATGTTCATGGACAGTTTATGATCATCTCTACGCTCATATAATTATCGCGCCTTGGATATGAAAGGATATAACAGCCACTTTCAAAGTGGCAGATACACCCGTTCATGTCCAAGGGGACAATGTATATGCCTATAAATACAAACACGACAGAAATTCCTGACACGACAGGAGCATGACACGAACATGAAACGAGGACGACACGGGAATGACATGAGCACGACACGAGCATGACACCAGACACACGGCTTCAAGTGGATGAAAATTACACATATTTGTTTAATTTGAGACTAAACATTATCTCTTTAATTGAAATATACCCACTTGAAGTTGTGTCTCGCTGACGCGATCCAAAACTTCAAGTGAGTGAAAATCATACAGATTTCTCAAAATGAAGGTTGACTATTTTTAAATTACTGCTGATTTATATCACTTTATATCTTCAACATGTTTAAAAGCCCATATGCAAAATGCTAATGAAAAATGTAAAAAACGAATATAATCGGTATCTGCGGTTAAAGGGTTAAATTAATATAACCGATCACTTTCGCTCATTATATTTCTCAGGAGATATACACCAATTCAATACTAGGAGTTACAGTCGATCCTAATATATCTTGAATTTGTTTAAGAGAGCCTTCTATACAGTATTCCTGTTGTAATAAATAGCTGTCATCCTGATTTCAAAAAAAAATCTACACACATGCAGATTCTGTCCGGTTTTACATATTAATTTAAACATATAATCTCAAAAAAAACATTTACGTAGCTTTGTGCACTTGATTGTGGTGGAATGCGTACCATAATCAGAAGCATTTCCAATGAGTTTAGGCAATTTTTGCGAAAATGGCTGGGAAAAGGGTGCGACGGGAGACCTACCTAAAAAATTCAATCATTTTGACATTCATGTCACGTATTTTTGCACAGTATACCACGCAATCCCACGCAACTCCACGCACACTTTTCACGCCCCTCATTGGCACATCAAAGTGCGGGGCATTACGTAAACCGTTTTGCCATGTCTGCGGACCATTCCGGAAAGCTACATATCCCATCAATAAGATTTTCTGGCTTCCAAGAAAAAATGAGACGTCAACCCAACGTTGGTTTACTGTTGGGCCAGCGTCGTACAGTGTGGGCCAACAGTAAACCAGCATTGGGCCGTCGTCACGTGTTTGCTGGTTTGTGGGCGTTGGGATTTGTTCGCTATGAAGGTGATGCTAATTACAAAGCTTGCTTATTTGCGAGGTTTAATTATTACTTGTTTTCCATCAGCAAGATTTATTCACCTTCCATCAGCGTGATTTCTTAGGACGTGACAAGAAAACTAATGAACTAAACCCTCAACCCGCCAAGGACGACTATGTTTTTTCTTAACCCGTATTTTTTTTTTAGATAAACCATGGGGACCAAAGTGGTTTTTTTCATTTTGAAATCATCATAAAAGTCTTAGTTAGCTGTTTCGATACATTTGAATACATACTGTATGCTATGGTCCTAAGACCATTATAAATAATTATGTTTACTCTTACTATGTGGGGGTCGACTTTTGTCGTCAGAATCTGACGGAGACGTCACATTATAACGACTAAAGTCGATCCCAGGGTTAAACCGTTGTATTATCATATTAAGTCTCTTTAATTGGAACGAAATGTGTGCTTGAAGATCAAGATGTTTGATCTCAAATTAAGCAAATATGAGTAATTTTCAACCACTTAAAGTTGTGGGCTACGGTACCGACACACAACTTCTAGTGACTAAAACATTAAATTTCTAGTATAGCGGTTGACGGGTTAATGAGCAAATTTCATACGAGGAAACTTTTTGTTTTTAATAAAAATTTGCGAAATAGCACAGAATGTGAGACTGTGAAAATTACTGTCAAGTCATCATAATGTATGGCTACGCATCTGCCTGTGTACGGTCTCCTGCTGAAAAAAACCATGCAAACAACCAACGTTGGGTTAATGTTGGGACAGCGTCGCAGACAGTGGTCCAACATTAAACCAACATTGGTTCACGTAAATTATTGATGGCTGCGCAGACTCCTGTCTGCTTTGATTACAGATGGTGAAGCAAAGAGAGAATATACTGTGAGCCAGTCTGCGGGGATCTGCAGTCTGCCGAAAGGCAGTATCTGCTTACTTTACAAGTGAACATATACTGTCATATAGCTTTGCAGAGCAGTGATAGTAAACAAAATAAAGTGTCGAGAGTGTGTCATCACAACGAAAATTAGTCCGTAATAATATACTTTATGTGCGATACAGAGTTTCTCGACAATTCTCGACAATTCTCGAATGTAGTGGATGAAGATGATTCGAAGTGGTTGAAAAATTAAAGAAAATTGCAATGTATTGGTAAAACAGTTTCGTGGAAATTTTCATTCTAAAGCCCTTAGTTGTAGGAAAATAAATCTGTTTTCAGAAAAGTAATATGATGCTTTAATGTATCGTGAGAGCTTAAAGGGTTTAAAGGCGTCCGTGTCTGGTCAACCTGATGTCTGCAACAATCTGCTCACCTTATATCAATCCCCAGGTGTATGATTATTTTAAAAAAAAATTTTAAGCTATGAAGGGGTACATAATAATATTGCTTTCATATACTGTTATTTTAAAAGACAACCTAAAGCAGATCAAACCAATTTCATCATTTTGAACGTGTTTCTTGATTGGAAAATGTAGGTTTTTTCTGATCACAAATTGTGCAAAATATTTTGAAATAATTTCCGGGGGCGCAAATGGAACAGCTAACACACCAGCCACCACGTGGTGCTGAAGTACTGTTTTGCTTTGATGTTGGGCAACTACCTACGACACTGGCCCATCATGAAACCAACAGCTAATTACTGGACAGAAAATTACCGATCGGCATCCAAACCTGCATAAAGCAGCGGTAAGTATGCAGCGGCAGTTGCAACGTCACCTGATAAGAGCGCCTCATTTCTAATGGCGTTATTGATCAAACCCAGGAATATAGAAATACTTTCTATATTCCTTAGACAAACGGAGTCGCCATCCTCACACCCACACTGCTCTGCAAAGCCAAAAGGTAGTATCTGCTTACTTGTACATGTAAAGTAAGAAGATACTGCATTTTGGCTTAGCAGGGCGCAGCATACATTTCTTCTGATTTTCATTCGCCGTCGGATGTGAGCTGCCGCCGCAATTCCCGCCTCAAGGTGAATGTAAATGCCCTGAGCAACAATAACCACTCAGTGTAGCCAATAAACGCAGAACATTTGTATAACATTTTGTGCGATGTTGGACCAACGTCAAACGTTGGGCCGACGTTGTACAAATGTTATACATGTCAATAAGAGCTTGTAACTAAAAGCTTGTGACTATATGCTTGACAAATTTTCATTTTTAGTTATACATTTCAGAATTTGTGGAGGCTGCATGGAAAGAGAGAAAATCGAAATTATTCCGATTATGAATTACTCGTGTTGTTTTGAGATAGATATCATGCATTTATGACAATAGTGTTTATAATTATTGTAATTATTAAAATTGACATATAATCATTGAAATATGCAAACAGATTTATTAGGTCATCTACACTGAGCTGGTGGTCATTACATGGTCCCACCTGTGGATGATTATGTAAAACTGAGCCGCTTTTCCCGTCAGGCAGGGGTGTTTGGTCGGGGCTGGTTCGGTTGTGGGTCAACGTCGTAGACGTTGGGCCAGCATTGAGTCGGCGCCGACCGGACATCTCGTGCTTGTCGGGCCACACTGTCACCAACACCCGCAGATGTATTTTTGTATTTAGAGTGACTTGAAAGCCATTTTTGGCTGGACATTGTACTATGTATGTCACTGAAATAAATAAAGATATATATATATATAATGCATTTGTTCAATATACGCTGTGACAATATACGCTGGGGCATCAAAGCGAGATCAAGGGAGCATACATTTTAATAAGCGTGCTTAGTGGACCCCATGTACGGGGTTATTTTCGAATAATGAGTAGTGGTTTGGTTTGGTTTGAAAGAAACGAAGCACCACCAACCCCCCCCCCCCCCCCCCCCACAGGACGAGGATCCATATCTTATAAACCCTTCTACGACCTCGGCCGTCTTATAAAACTTTGTACGACTTTGTGGGTATAGGTTACGTGTGATGATTTTCTACACCGTGTTTTACACCATGATCTAGTTCTCGGAGTATTTATGCAACGGTGGGCCAGCATTAAATCAACATTCGTTCAACGTCTCGTGTTTTCTGGGACTCAGTTCGTGTATGTTTACCCTTTAAGCGCTGAACCCATGGAGACCAAATAAAAGTTGTTTTTTTTTAATTTGAAATCATCATTAATGTCTTAGCTCTTTCCGCTTTATTTGAAAACCTGCGTTATGGTTTACGTGCATTATAATTATTGTCTAATTCTTTCAGTGCGGGGATCGATCTTCGTCGTCTAATTTCGTCTAAAGTCGGCCCCCGTGCTGAAAGGGTTAACATTGAAGAAGCAAATCGTGCCGTGTGTGCTGATGGTGGAAGATGGAAATTTGAAATGTGGTTCCTAATGAAGATGAATCACGTCCACCTGCCCACCTATTCTCACTGAGATCATGACATCAGGCTATCCGGAATCGATGCAGTAGAGATTGACTCTAATTAGCAACACCTCCACATCACCTGATCTAAATTCATACGGAAATCAAGTACACAACGCAAACTCCGGATACAGTTTTTGCACTTGCCACTGGTATATTTTTAAATCAGAACATTTCATCTGCGCTCAGGAATCCTGCTCCCTGTTTGACCAACTGGCTCAGCTGAGTCACGCTCGACTTAATTCAGTCTTAAGCACACTGATTGGTTGAGACTTGATCACCTGCTGATACAGTTTAGATAATAATTAAAAAAAATATAAATATGACGTTTCATCATTACCCATCATTTATATCCCCCATGTCGCAATCTTATCTCTGTCTATATTGTTTATATTATCACACAAGCTATAAACTAGAACAGGATGTTCTGTCCAACATGTGAGTACCCGGCAGCAGTGTATAATATTGAAAATGATCAGACAATCAGAAGTGCAATGGAAAGTCGTCACTCTGGAGGAACCTCCGACGTCATCACGGTGTCCACTGTACTGTGCAAACAAAATGTGGCCATAGAAAACGTCGTTGTTAACTAATTAACACAATAAATTGCACTAGAAGTTTCAAGTACACTGTATCATTGCCAATTACATAATAATGTTTGTAGACGGTTATTTGCACGTATGTGCGTCCAATCATACACAAATTTATCGCAAACCAAAAATATATAGTCCCCCATGGGGGGGGGGGGGGATAACAACGAAATTCACCGATGTAATCCTTCTTTTTAGCGGAATTTGCATTCACTGAAATATTATAGAAGTTAGCGCCACCATAGTATTAAATGGTCGTATCTGCCACTTGTGAAAGTACCAGATATGGCCCTTTATTACCATGGTGACTACATACAGCTGACTCTGAATCTGGGCATTAGGTATAGTGTCATGGAACAGATTGAACGTAATCCAGGGCACGTAGTTGTATTATATAGGCATAACGACCAATCAGATACTTCACATCTGAGACAGCTGATTTACTGAAATAAATTGACGAAGATTTTAGCCAAGCACAGGTCTATTGAGATATTGTCACTTTGCTTAATGTAGTTCTCCAAAGCGGATCATTCTTACTATACTGCCGTTCAAAGCAAAATAGCAGTATCTGCTTACTTTACAAGTATCTGCGTTATCTTGTCAAGTAAGCAGATACTGCATATTGCCTTTCCTTAGCAATATAATGGTGCATACACAAAACAGCCCTGCAATGGATAGTCAAGATGGGTAGAGAAAACACGCTTTTTAAATTGCGTTGTTGTTAATTATGTCGCAACTTACATGAATTATGATTGTAGTGAGCTGTTATATGCCTGATATAGTTTTTTGAATAAACGTCAATACATACCGTCATGTTTCTCGCTAATACAACTATTGTTTTGGAGCTGGAATTAGATTTCATGTCTCTCCCGTTTCAATTGAATAACAGTAAAACAAATCTAGTCCCACTGACGAGATTCACAACTTCAAATGAGTGAAAATTATTCAGATGCGACAAAATAAAGCTAAAATATTTTCAAATTTTCTTGATTGATGTCACGTTTTACCTGTACCGTGTTTAAATCTCACATTTAAAGTGATAATAACAAATTGAAAAAAGGCCTAAGTGTAGTTATCGACACCCATTCAACGAAAAGACGGTATTTCATGTCACGTGTTAAATCGTAAATCAGCTCCCGTCATTCAGTTTTGGTGTCGAGTACTACACTTCGGCCCCTTCTGGTTACCCTGGGGATGGTGAGATGTCACCGCACATTTTTATAATTCCCCACAGTAATAAGAAGCCGGTTTGCCGTACAAGGCCGAAATAGAGTATATGCTTACTTTCGGCTTTGCAGAGCAGATATTGATCTCGGACTACCATGAGCCAAGTTTGTAATACGAGGCTTCGTTCGTACGGAATACGTGTTCAATGGCAATTACATGTATTACATTATGCTCCAATTTTACCAACGGTTAAATAAAGGCCGTTATCAGGCCGTTATCACATCAATATTGTCCCGTGAGCACAGCAGCTTTATCATTGGACCTCGTTTATTTTACCAAAGAGTTAATCACAGACCAGCGAACCGAGTGACGTCTATATGAGCGATATTTAATGACAATCGATTTCACAGACATCATTCTGATGCTTCAATTTCACATTATATTTCTTCAGAGCTTATGCACATGCACATACCAATGTGGTATCGGAGTCTTGTAATCATTGATTCTGAACATGGCTTCAATGACATGTGTGTTGGCTAAATATCATGCTTGAACAATCTGTTATTATTATTGCGTTTATTTGATCACCAGCTTCAACTTTGCCTAATATCCTTGATAGGATTAATTAAATTAATTAAATGTATTATGCAAATTAGTATAAATCATGTTTTTATTCGCCATTAGATAGGAATTACGTTTGCAATTCACATAATGAATAGAAATTGTGAAGACATAGTATTACCCATGCACAGCATGGACAAAGATAGAGGCATGCACATAACTAAGTAGGGGATATGTGTCAAATTTTCATGCTACTAATGCATTTGAATATTATATTACCGCTAAGAGCATTTTTTGCTGAGAGTGCTTCAGCATTCGATACTTGATCGTGAAACTTGCATAATAAACGCTATAAAAATGTGTGTACGGAGAATGCTTCAAGAAGTTACACAAGCACAACTTCTAAGAGCGTTCTCGAATTATGTATGTGCGACTTATTTGCACACCACCATGTCACTGGACACGCATATACTCACAGAGCTCAAACCCCATAATTATTAAAGGTTTGTCGGCGGAGTTATTGGGAAATCTGCCCTATATATGCAGCGATCCACCTCAACAAAAACTATCGCTCATTGAATGACGCAGATGTTTAAGTTAAACAGCCACACAACACTTGGTTTATCAGGTGCCACCCACTCAGATTTTTCTAGATAGTTCAATGGTTTAATAATAGTTCAATATTTTGTTGTCACAGAAAAAAAAAATATATATATATAAGTACAGCATATCAATACATCATATGCTAAGTGACAAAAAGGAACTGACGCCCATTGGCGTATGCGTCCTCAAAAAATTAAACAATAATACATTACCCGGTTTTGTTGAAAACAATGTGTGCAAAGTTTAAAAAATCTTATAAGCCTATATTCATGATATTTTACCGATCTCTAAAAAACTCAATAAAGTAATGATAAATAGCCGTCAATGTTGACAACATAATAATGATAAGACACAGTCATAACTAACGTTATTAAAAATATTATTATTACGTTGGAAATATAATTACATTAAACACATTATAACAAATAGGAAAACTTACTCAGTCTTTTATTCTATCGAAAATATAAATATGAATGTATGATAACAGACACGGACAATAACCATGATAGCACACCCAGAATATTATAAATAATTAAATTGTTATTATATATTGTTTTAGATGAAATTTAAAAGTTTTAAAACTATACGAATGTTCAATCAAATCTGTAATAGAATTTCATACAATAGCACCATTATATTTCATTTATCTGGGGTACGAATGACAGTCGTCATTTGTCACAAAATAATTTTTAAATATAACAGGCAATAAACCTTTCACATACTTAAACATAAATAACATTACCTTATATTTACAAACAGGCAATAAACCTTTCACATACTTGAACATAAATAACATTACCTTATATTTACAAAGTTGAAATATATTTAAAATATTCAACCCCTCAAAATAAAGTGAAGTATGTGTTCTAAAAGGAAGCGATTTTATAATTCTTATAATGGGTTTCTGTAATATAAAAATAGAAATAAGATTTCTTACATTCGTTCCTCCCCAGACCTCTGAACAATATGTAATATACGGGTAAATAAAAAATTATAATAGAGAGTTATTAATGTATCAATACTAAATTAAATTTTACACTTTCTAATAATTCCAGAACCTTTGGCAAGTTTTTATTTTAAAACTATTTACATGCTCAGACCAGTTTAATTTCTCATCAATAATAACACCCAAAAATTTAGTAAATATTATACATATGGTATAGTTCGTCTGTTCTAATACGTCCGTGCTTACACTCGCTCGTTTGTTCGTGCGTTCGTCTGTCAGTTCACGTGTACGGCCATGCGTCCGTCCGTCCATAGCAGATCAACGAAACGTATAGACGTTTAAATTGTTTTCAATATTTTCATGTATAAAAAATATATATTCAAGACACAACATTAGATCAACGATGCTATGCCCACGTTGACCAATGTTGATTTAATGCAACTTAGCTTATATTCCCACGGATGTTCGGCGAATGAATGAGTAAATAAATGAATGAATGAATGAATGAATGAATGAATGAATAAATGAATGAATGAATGAATGAATGAATGAATGACTGAATGAATAAATGAATGAATGAATGAATTGATGAATGAATGAATGAATGAATGAATGAATGAATGAATGAATGAATGAATGAATGAATGAATAAATGAATGAATGAATGAATGAAAGAATGAATGAATGAATGAATGAATGAATGAATGAATGAATAAATGAATGAATGAATGAATGAATGAATGAATGAATAAATGAATGAATAAATAAATGAATGAATGAATGAATGAATGAATGAATGAATGAATGAATGAATGAATGAACGAACGAAAAAATGAAATTCAAGCATAATCAACGTTAAAAACAAAAAAATTATGCAGGTTTTTGATGCTGGTTATTAGATTGACTGGACTATTAATAACGTGATAAAATATACAAGTATTTTCTTCAAACATGACAAATACGTAATAACATACGTATCATTTTGAAGGTTTGAACTTTTCAGAATTAATTAATGACCTGGTTCATCACCCCGGCCCGCGGCACCATAGCGATGAAAGACTTGTATACACCAAACTAAAATTCCATTAACTCTTTTAGTGCTGTGATCGTCTTCAGACGACATAATCTGACGTCTAAATGACTTTTTGTGATGATTTAAAATTAAAAAAATCTTTGTTATCCACGGTTTACACAAAAATATTCCAGCGTTGTAAGGTTGATTTTTGTCAAATTTGTTCAGCCTGTAAATAAAGTACCGATTGTGAATTATTTGGCCTAACAGGCTAGTTTTTGAACGTTGGGGTATTTTTATTTCATTTGAAGCTAACATAAGCGTCATCAATACCAGTCTCAAATGAAGGAAACATATGAAAGAGTAATTCTGCACTTAAAGAGTTAAACAATCTTAGGTATTTATATGGATATGCCTTATGGGCTTTCTCGTATCTATCGCTAGTCATCGCGACAAAAATATGTCGTACTCTCGGCCTGTCGGAATATAGACCTGTCGGACTATCAACCTCATTGTAGGACTATCGACCTGTCGGACTAACGACCTATGCTCATCTGCTCAACGTGACTAAAATGCAATGCCAATAAAAAACTAAAAACATATAATACAAGGAAGTATAAATCCAACAAATGCGGAAAAATGAACGAGCCAACGTGCGGACGAATTAACGAGCAAACGAGTGAGCGTATGTATGGATAGTTGAAGTTGCAGATGGACTAACGAAATAAAGAATGGGCAAAATAATGCACGAATGAATGCATGAATGAGTGAATGAATGAATAAAAAAATGAACTACTGGGCGGACAGACAAACGAACAAACACGAGAATGAGCGTGCGGATGAAAAGTCATGCGGACATAAAAACGAACGAGCTTACGAGCAACAGAGCGTACGTGCGGAATGATGGACGGAATACGAGCAAACGAGCTAGCGAACGGACAGACGAGCGAGCCAGACTAAAGTACAAATAAACGAGCGAACTATTAGCCATTTCCTCCGCTTCTTATCATGACGCAAAATTACAAATTGAACAAAAAAACTCATTAAAAAATCACTATGAAAAACCGTTGTTTTTTAACAAGTAAGATCTATTACATTGGGCTTTCTTCTGCCCCGCTATACCCTCAAAGTGCAAAATAAAATAAATCTATATTCATGCATGCGGTACAAATTTTCTGCACTCTTTTTGTATTTATTCGTGAATTTCATCTTGTATTCCTTACTTTCTTTGATATGCCATTTCTTCATTAATACATGTATATATATATTAATATTGTCACCACTTTTCCTGTCATAATAAATATTGCTTCATTGTTGCATGACTTTTCGTCATTCATTCATTCTTTCTTTTTGTCCTTTCTTTCTCCATTATTTCTTTTTTGCGGTTTTACCTTCCTTCTTTCATTCCGATAGTTTGACTTAAGAGTGGATGGGGAAGAAACATTTTTTTTGAGGAGCGGTGATACGAACCCGCGACGGCCGAGCCCTGATTTAATTTGAAGAATTCAAATTTTGCAATGGAATTATTTTTACTAAAATATTTAAAAAAATAAAATGCGCTATTTTATATCAAGATAGTTTTCCTCACAGGTAAATTAAGGACAATAAAAGAAGCGGTTACATTATATGTTAGTCCTGGTTAAAAATTACGTTTTTCGCTGTGACCGTATATATAATGTAACCAGACGTATAATGTAACCGGGTACATGATTCCATGAGAGCATGAATACAATACAATATTAGGTGTGACTGTCCGCTTCCTCGTGGTCAGCTTCAAGTCTTGACAAAGTTGGGTCAGACCACTTGACAGTAGTCGCTTCAACGGATCCACCAGCAACAATTACTTTGTCTCCTGGGCTGTGCTCAATAAGGTAGTTGGTAGCAGAACGCGATGTCTTTCTTATTGTCTTCAAGTGCTATGAAATTAGATCAATCAGACGGAAGAGGGACCAATTCATTTTCAATCTATCGTCTGACTGGTCGATGACCTTTTTTACGTTTGGTTCTTCTTCCTTATTTGATGGACTCGCTTCTATGACAATCACATGTTACATCAATCCCAATGATGGTGGCCTCCATCTTGTACACAGTATTGGCAAATGTTCTTACATAGCCTTCAAAAGTTTTGGTATTTGGGGGTTTGGTTAGAGCCCTCAACAGCGCTTGAGCATCAATCGATAGACAGCTTGGTCCATCAAGGGAATCAGTTGTTGGTGTTGTTACATCCTGTATCAATACGCCGGCTAACACAAACTTGTTTGCTGAATGCAGGATGCCCCTGGTTTTAGCAAGTGATAGTGAAACCGACATCAACTCATGCTGCAGGATCTTAATTGTAAGGATTGACCTCATGCGATACCCTATAAGCAGTCATAAGCCTTATGTAAAATAAGCAATATGTTTCTGTCCACCTTAATAGTGTTTTGCTGGCCTTGGACGTCTTGCACAATAAGAATTGTGTAAAGCGAAGCATGTGTTGCTGCCTTATTCATACGAATGAGGGCTTTAATACTGTTTTCACTCTCTGTACTAAGCAGCGATTCCTGGGTGGTAGCAATGACAACATCCTTGTTCATCATATTCTGCGGGGTTTGTGATTTGTTATGAAACACTCCGTGCTGCTCAAGTAGGCTACTAGTCTGCCTTCATCTCTGTCACCCTTTGTCCACTGACCTGTGGTGGCTCATTGTGTGTGTAGTCATCATCATAATTATCATCTTTCTCCTGATCGATTGCACGGACTTTCTGCGCAATGTCGTCAGTGTCAGAGGGAGTTCAAATGGGAGCTAGCTCTGTTCTTATCTCTTCGTGAACACTATACAGGTGATCATTCAGTCGTGGAAGCAATATTTGTCAAAGAGCTTGCAGTGTGAGTTTATGCGTTCTCATTGAACGTGCATAGCCTTTAACTGCCATCACTTTCTGAGTAGTATTAACACCCACAATATCACATTCTATCCACAGCTCACACAAGCCACATTCACCCATGTGGTAGCCCAAAAATTCCAAGAAAGTTCATTCCTATAATTATGCAGCCCACCGAGACTGGGCATCAATACATCCTTGTATCGATCCACTGATCATCAGCTTTAGATACAGTGCCTTATCGACTGTTAGAGCATGTTCCTGCTGCAGTGATTCTGCTACACGCGCATGACAACAGTGTTCAGTTTATTCAGTTCATGTACTGGAGCTGGCAATTTTGCGTAGGTAACCCACTGATGCTTGCTATAAATTTTTGGAGCTGACCTAGTGATTGAAAGAAGTCCAAGAAGGCATTTGGTTTTGAGACGAACGGGTCATTGTAACGACCATGTGCTTCCCATGAACGTCAATGGCTGGTGGACATTCTTCATTGAATGAGTAAACCAATCTGCTGTGTTATCTTCATTAAATGGACATTCATCAACCACCCTCTTTGTTACTGACAGTATGTCATTCATTACATCTGGGATGCATAATTATTGTTCAGTCGACACCTTGATACCATCCAATAAATTCGCGTTGGAGGACGTATTGGCCATGATGTAGCCTGTGTAGCATGTGTGTGGATCAAGAATACTGACAAAATTGTTGTGTGAGCCTACAAGCTATCTCGTCATTCATGTGCACATTACTATGCACTTTCATATACCATAAGCTGTCCGAATTATGGGGTATGCCTCATGTTTGCTGGATCGTGTATAATGTGTACAGTGATTGTGAGGTTTATGGATGGGCACACGTTTTTATAGTTGATAAAATGTCCTCATGTTGTTTATACAAATAACAAGATATAGTTCAAATATGACCACTATGTCGATTTGTTTACATGTTGTCAAATATAAGTAATGGTATAACAGGATTCCTTGTCTCAGATAAGTTCTACTTGCAGTATTTCCACAAACTACATTATCCTTCGCAGTAACATACAGTAGGATTTGCATCAGTAATTTTGTTCTTGATATTTGAGTTCTTGAATCAAGCTATTGATTTTTTTTTTTTAAATTAAAGTATATTAAACTCATGTATGTTATTGGTGTGTCTATTATGAAAATAATAAATAATCTTTAAGTGTTTAAAATATTTTCCTATTTGTATTACCGTATTAGTGAAAAATCAGCCAGTTTAGTTTAGATATGATTTATATGTTAATTTAATTACATGGTAATGGTATCAATGGATTCCTTGTGTCCAACAATGTATTAATACATCTTTTATTTGCGTTTTTATCATTTTTGGTACCAAAGATATGACAATTAATAGATTTTAGTTATTTCGGTGGCGGCCATTTTGGAATTTACTATTACAGTATTAATCGTTCAAAATCCAGCCTGGCAAACACCATAATTGGATTTAGGACATATTAATACATCTAGAACACATGTTTTCCAGCCGTAAACACAAAATGCCTCCACCATTAACATTTTTTCAAATTCTACCTAGTCTACTATACTGCCGTTCGAAGCAAAATAGCAGTATCTGCTTACTTTACAAGTATCTGCGTTATCTTGTCGTTAAGCAGATACTGCATATTGCCTTTCCATAGCAATATAATGGTGCATACACAAAACAGCCCTGCGATGGATAGTCAAGATGGGTAGAGAAAACACGCTTTTTAAATTGTGTTGTTGTTAATTATGTCGCAACGTACATGAATTATGATTGTAGTGAGCTGTTATATGCCTGATAAAGTTTTTTGAATAAACGTGAATACATACCGTCATGTTTCTCGCTAATACAACTATTGTTTTGGAGCTGGAATTAGGTTTCATGTCTATCCCATTTCAATTGAATAACAGTAAAAAAAATCTAGTCTCATTGACGAGATTCACAACTTCAAATGAGTGAAAATTATTCAGATGCGACAAAATAAAGCTAAAATATTTTCAAATTTTCTTGATTGATGTCACGTTTTACCTGTAACGTGTTTAAATCTGACATTTAAAGTGATAATAACAAATTGAAAAAAGGCCTAAGTGTAGTTATCGACACCCATCCAACGAAAAGACGGTATTTCATGTCACGTGGTGTTAAATCGTCAATCAGCTCCCGTCATTCAGTTTTGGTGTCGAGTACTACACTTCGGCCCCTTCTGGTTACCCTAGGGATGGTGAGATGTCACCGCACATTTTTATAATTCCCCACAGTAATAACAGGCCAGTTTTGCCGTACAAGGCCGAAATAGAGTATATGCTTACTTTCGGCTTTTCAGAGCAGATATTGATCTCGGACTACCATGAGCCAAGTTTGTAATACGAGGCTTCGTTCGTACGGAATACGTGTTCAATGGCAATTACATGTATTACATTATACTCCAATTTTACCAACGGTTAAATAAAGGCCGTTATCAGGCCGTTATCACATCAATATTGTCCCGTGAGCACAGCAGCTTTATCATTGGACCTCGTTTATTTTACCAAAGAGTTAATCACAGACCAGCGAACCGAGTGACGTCTATATGAGCGATATTTAATGACAATCGATTTCACAGACATCATTCTGATGCTTCAATTTCACATTATATTTCTTCAGAGCTTATGCACATGCACATACCAATGTGGTATCGGAGTCTTGTAATCATTGATTCTGAACATGGCTTCAATGACATGTGTGTTGGCTAAATATCATGCTTGAACAATCTGTTATTATTATTGCGTTTATTTGATCACCAGCTTCAACTTTGCCTAATATCCTTGATAGGATTAATTAAATTAATTAAATGTATTATGCAAATTAGTATAAATCATGTTTTTATTCGCCATTAGATAGGAATTACGTTTGCAATTCACATAATGAATAGAAATTGTGAAGACATAGTATTACCCATGCACAGCATGGACAAAGATAGAGGCATGCACATAACTAAGTAGGGGATATGTGTCAAATTTTCATGCTACTAATGCATTTGAATATTATATTACCGCTAAGAGCATTTTTTGCTGAGAGTGCTTCAGCATTCGATACTTGATCGTGAAACTTGCATAATAAACGCTATAAAAATGTGTGTACGGAGAATGCTTCAAGAAGTTACACAAGCACAACTTCTAAGAGCGTTCTCGAATTATGTATGTGCGACTTATTTGCACACCACCATGTCACTGGACACGCATATACTCACAGAGCTCAAACCCCATAATTATTAAAGGTTTGTCGGCGGAGTTATTGGGAAATCTGCCCTATATATGCAGCGATCCACCTCAACAAAAACTATCGCTCATTGAATGACGCAGATGTTTAAGTTAAACAGCCACACAACACTTGGTTTATCAGGTGCCACCCACTCAGATTTTTCTAGATAGTTCAATGGTTTAATAATAGTTCAATATTTTGTTGTCACAGAAAAAAAAATATATATATATAAGTACAGCATATCAATACATCATATGCTAAGTGACAAAAAGGAACTGACGCCCATTGGCGTATGCGTCCTCAAAAAATTAAACAATAATACATTACCCGGTTTTGTTGAAAACAATGTGTGCAAAGTTTAAAAAATCTTATAAGCCTATATTCATGATATTTTACCGATCTCTAAAAAACTCAATAAAGTAATGATAAATAGCCGTCAATGTTGACAACATAATAATGATAAGACACAGTCATAACTAACGTTATTAAAAATATTATTATTACGTTGGAAATATAATTACATTAAACACATTATAACAAATAGGAAAACTTACTCAGTCTTTTATTCTATCGAAAATATAAATATGAATGTATGATAACAGACACGGACAATAACCATGATAGCACACCCAGAATATTATAAATAATTAAATTGTTATTATATATTGTTTTAGATGAAATTTAAAAGTTTTAAAACTATACGAATGTTCAATCAAATCTGTAATAGAATTTCATACAATAGCACCATTATATTTCATTTATCTGGGGTACGAATGACAGTCGTCATTTGTCACAAAATAATTTTTAAATATAACAGGCAATAAACCTTTCACATACTTAAACATAAATAACATTACCTTATATTTACAAACAGGCAATAAACCTTTCACATACTTGAACATAAATAACATTACCTTATATTTACAAAGTTGAAATATATTTAAAATATTCAACCCCTCAAAATAAAGTGAAGTATGTGTTCTAAAAGGAAGCGATTTTATAATTCTTATAATGGGTTTCTGTAATATAAAAATAGAAATAAGATTTCTTACATTCGTTCCTCCCCAGACCTCTGAACAATATGTAATATACGGGTAAATAAAAAATTATAATAGAGAGTTATTAATGTATCAATACTAAATTAAATTTTACACTTTCTAATAATTCCAGAACCTTTGGCAAGTTTTTATTTTAAAACTATTTACATGCTCAGACCAGTTTAATTTCTCATCAATAATAACACCCAAAAATTTAGTAAATATTATACATATGGTATAGTTCGTCTGTTCTAATACGTCCGTGCTTACACTCGCTCGTTTGTTCGTGCGTTCGTCTGTCAGTTCACGTGTACGGCCATGCGTCCGTCCGTCCATAGCAGATCAACGAAACGTATAGACGTTTAAATTGTTTTCAATATTTTCATGTATAAAAAATATATATTCAAGACACAACATTAGATCAACGATGCTATGCCCACGTTGACCAATGTTGATTTAATGCAACTTAGCTTATATTCCCACGGATGTTCGGCGAATGAATGAGTAAATAAATGAATGAATGAATGAATGAATGAATGAATGAATAAATGAATGAATGAATGAATGAATGAATGAATGACTGAATGAATAAATGAATGAATGAATGAATTGATGAATGAATGAATGAATGAATGAATGAATGAATGAATGAATGAATGAATGAATAAATGAATGAATGAATGAATGAAAGAATGAATGAATGAATGAATGAATGAATGAATGAATGAATGAATAAATGAATGAATGAATGAATGAATGAATGAATGAATAAATGAATGAATAAATGAATGAATGAATGAATGAATGAATGAATGAATGAATGAATGAATGAATGAATGAATGAACGAACGAAAAAATGAAATTCAAGCATAATCAACGTTAAAAACAAAAAAATTATGCAGGTTTTTGATGCTGGTTATTAGATTGACTGGACTATTAATAACGTGATAAAATATACAAGTATTTTCTTCAAACATGACAAATACGTAATAACATACGTATCATTTTGAAGGTTTGAACTTTTCAGAATTAATTAATGACCTGGTTCATCACCCCGGCCCGCGGCACCATAGCGATGAAAGACTTGTATACACCAAACTAAAATTCCATTAACTCTTTTAGTGCTGTGATCGTCTTCAGACGACATAATCTGACGTCTAAATGACTTTTTGTGATGATTTAAAATTAAAAAAATCTTTGTTATCCACGGTTTACACAAAAATATTCCAGCGTTGTTAGGTTGATTTTTGTCAAATTTGTTCAGCCTGTAAATAAAGTACCGATTGTGAATTATTTGGCCTAACAGGCTAGTTTTTGAACGTTGGGGTATTTTTATTTCATTTGAAGCTAACATAAGCGTCATCAATACCAGTCTCAAATGAAGGAAACATATGAAAGAGTAATTCTGCACTTAAAGAGTTAAACAATCTTAGGTATTTATATGGATATGCCTTATGGGCTTTCTCGTATCTATCGCTAGTCATCGCGACAAAAATATGTCGTACTCTCGGCCTGTCGGAATATAGACCTGTCGGACTATCAACCTCATTGTAGGACTATCGACCTGTCGGACTAACGACCTATGCTCATCTGCTCAACGTGACTAAAATGCAATGCCAATAAAAAACTAAAAACATATAATACAAGGAAGTATAAATCCAACAAATGCGGAAAAATGAACGAGCCAACGTGCGGACGAATTAACGAGCAAACGAGTGAGCGTATGTATGGATAGTTGAAGTTGCAGATGGACTAACGAAATAAAGAATGGGCAAAATAATGCACGAATGAATGCATGAATGAGTGAATGAATGAATAAAAAAATGAACTACTGGGCGGACAGACAAACGAACAAACACGAGAATGAGCGTGCGGATGAAAAGTCATGCGGACATAAAAACGAACGAGCTTACGAGCAACAGAGCGTACGTGCGGAATGATGGACGGAATACGAGCAAACGAGCTAGCGAACGGACAGACGAGCGAGCCAGACTAAAGTACAAATAAACGAGCGAACTATTAGCCATTTCCTCCGCTTCTTATCATGACGCAAAATTACAAATTGAACA
The DNA here is from genome assembly GCA_964017125.1 of Flabesymbios commensalis. Lineage (NCBI taxonomy): Eukaryota > Metazoa > Annelida > Polychaeta > Terebellida > Flabelligeridae > Flabesymbios > Flabesymbios commensalis. The sequence continues at coordinate 57,954,754 of OZ024908.1, forward strand.
AAAAAACTCATTAAAAAATCACTATGAAAAACCGTTGTTTTTTAACAAGTAAGATCTATTACATTGGGCTTTCTTCTGCCCCGCTATACCCTCAAAGTGCAAAATAAAATAAATCTATATTCATGCATGCGGTACAAATTTTCTGCACTCTTTTTGTATTTATTCGTGAATTTCATCTTGTATTCCTTACTTTCTTTGATATGCCATTTCTTCATTAATACATGTATATATATATTAATATTGTCACCACTTTTCCTGTCATAATAAATATTGCTTCATTGTTGCATGACTTTTCGTCATTCATTCATTCTTTCTTTTTGTCCTTTCTTTCTCCATTATTTCTTTTTTGCGGTTTTACCTTCCTTCTTTCATTCCGATAGTTTGACTTAAGAGTGGATGGGGAAGAAACATTTTTTTTGAGGAGCGGTGATACGAACCCGCGACGGCCGAGCCCTGATTTAATTTGAAGAATTCAAATTTTGCAATGGAATTATTTTTACTAAAATATTTAAAAAAATAAAATGCGCTATTTTATATCAAGATAGTTTTCCTCACAGGTAAATTAAGGACAATAAAAGAAGCGGTTACATTATATGTTAGTCCTGGTTAAAAATTACGTTTTTCGCTGTGACCGTATATATAATGTAACCAGACGTATAATGTAACCGGGTACATTATACGTATGGTTACATTATACGGTTCTACATTGCATAGATCATGTATGTACATAAGGAATAACAAGGGAACTAAAATAGATCCTTGTGGTACTCCACAATTAACTTTCTCATAAGGCGAATCAAGCTTATTAAAAGATACACATTGTTTTCTGTCGTATAGATAATTTGTAATCCAAACATGTGCCATATACCTCTAATGCAGTATTTATATAATTCATCCAAAAGTATTGTATGATTTACAGTATCGAAAGCCTTACTGAGGTCTATAAAAACCCGAGTACAATTTCACCTTCATCTAGAGCTTTTAAAATCTTATCAATTAAGAAAACCAATGCTACATTTGTACCAAAATCTTGTCTGAAACCGAACTGATATTTATATAATAAATCATATTTTTTTTATAAAAGAGTATAATCTAACATGCATAACACGTTCAAAGACTTTTGAAAAAAATGCAATACTGAGACGGGTCAATAGTCACCACTTTTAAAAATAGAATATCTCAATTTTAAGCTCATCAGGCGATAAAAGCAAAGCAAAAATATATTTTATGACATTTGACTGAAAATTATCCCATCCATGACTATAATTTTTATATACATAATCATTTTGGTAAAGTCATCTTTGCAAACACTTTGCAAAAATATTGAAACGGAATTTGTTTTTATACTTTTAGCTGGATCCGACTTACTCTTCGGAATTTTTGAGACAAGTTCAGAAGCTACGTTTACAAAACATTTATTCAAATGTTTAGCAATGATAATGTTGTCAGTGACATTTATACCATTGATGTCAAATTTACTACTTGAGAAAACTTATTTCTTTTTATTTATTACATCATTAATAATAGACCATGTTTTCTTCAGATTATTTATATTGTCTATAAGCAATCTGTGATAGTATGTACGTTCGGTCCGTCGTAATAATCTAGTTAACATATTTCTATATTCTTTATACCATTTTTTATTCGATTGTGAAGGATACTTCTTGTCATGTGCATATAATTTATTTGTGTGCGTTATAGAACAATTTCATACCGTTAGTTAACCATGGTTTTAATGTCTTATAGTGAGGTTTGAATGACTTGCGCTTGACAGGAAAACTTGAAATATAGATTTCAAGAATTATATTATAAAACATAGTATATGCATTTTGACAAGAATCAGTCAAAAGCACATTTGTCCAATCAACATGTTTTATCCTATTTCTAAACTTTTTTCTTATTTTCAGGTGACACAAAAACATATTCTGTCTCATTTAAAATCTTCTCACTTGTAGTTATCGTAAATATGGATAAATGATCTGATACATCAGTGTAAATTATTCCATTAAAACATTATATAATAAGGTAATGACAACTATTCAATTAATAATTACCAGTTTGGTGTAGACCTATGCATGTGGACCCTGCCTTTATTGACTTCACTTTTTTAATAGCGCCTATATTATGCTAATCCAATTTTCCCTTGATATGGAGAATGGGTCATAAAACTCTAATCACACGCTTTCAATTCGTGTCCTACTTTGGATCAGTAATGATAAGATTACCAGCATGAGCCCGCAGATTATTTTTCTTGGTCTCAAGGTGATATTTTCCAAAAATAACAACTTCCCGGAAAACACATTACGTGCAGCCAGTCTTGGGCTAATTTTGGGTCAGTGTCATAGACGATGGGCTAGTATTACCACAATATTGTGTCAATGTCATTGTTGGCCGGGATAATATCCTGTGCTGTCTCCCTATGATTTATGTTTTGACAACTCAATAATATTGATTTGCATTGCAGCAGAAAGTCTATAAAAAGTGACCTTCATTTTGAAAACTATTGTTTTTATGTCATCAGGATGTCACACATGTAATTAATTTGACTGTAATAAATTTATAAAATAATGCTGGCCGATAAAAATATGATATGCTGTTTTCACGGATATAAGCCAGGGGCATTATTTGCTGCTTGGTTGCCTTATTATTATTTCATGGTTGGAATCATTATAATGAAAATTGATATGACGTCATACATTTTTTATTACATACACACATGTAGGCTACGTAGAAAAAAGTAGAGCCAGAGGGTATTTTTAACAAGTTATAATTGATGAGGTGATATCAATTTATTTTAATTATTACAAATATGAAAAAATAAGGAGACCAAATAGACCCAACTGAGATTTTACAGGGTGAATTGGGTGATCTCGATTAAGAGTACTATTTCGCTATCATAAACATCATCCAGTGGATTATGACATTTATATCAATTCTATAATTCAGGTAAATAATTATTAATAATACATTTCACTGAGCCCGATATTTAACCTTCGGGAACTCAGGTGGTAGTCAGTGTGACATTGTATTTAGATTTAATACCATTCGCTTCTACACGTATTGTAGCCTATTTGGTATCTGAGAGATAACTTTTTATTACCTTATTATTACCTTTTTATTACCTTATTATCACCTTTTTATTACCTTATTAATTAAGTTAATCTGAGAAGAGTGCGTGATTTAGAGTGCAGAAAACGCTTGAGACGTCCCAGGCAATTGCTTGAATGCTGTTTTCTAAAGTTAAGGAACAACTTATTTAAGCTGATTACAAATATTCTTTTTGCAATTTTGTTTTAGATAGATGGTAGATTGAAATCAGGCGACAGCTCTCGAGATATATTATATACGTTCGCAGTTTCTGTCTGAAAAAAATGTCTGTTTTAAAAGTAATATATTTTCGGCAATTATGTGTGATGCAGTTTGCTTTTTCTGACGTTTTCTATGGTCGGGAGCCACCCACATGTTTTTTCAGCGATGTCCTAATTTCCTTACAGTAGGCCTACAGTACAGTTCTGGAAATGCAAAAGAAAGTAACCGCTTATTTGAAAAGCAAACAGTTACTTCCTTTTGGATTTGCACGGCACTACAAATCTGGCGCACAAACAGGGTGAATATTGATTTACCTCGCTTTCTGCACAATTTCCCCGCAGTACAGCACAGCTCTGCAAAGGCAAAAGGCAGTACCTGCTTACCAGATATGTTCTCTGGTGAACAAACAACAACAGCCATTCGCCATTTGCAACTTGAGAGCAGCATGTACATTGTCTTGCAGACGTTATCCCAGCACACACAATACATTGATCCAATGCTGGTTTAATGTTGGGCCGACGTCGGAGACGGCGGGCCAGCATTAAACCAGCTTTGGGTCAATGTATCGTGTTTGCTGGGATGGCGCATGAACCAACAAAGTCATTGACGTAGACAGCGCTAATGACCCTTTTACTGGAACAAATCTACAGGCAGTTCTGCAAGGTACATACACTTCATGCTCTTCACAATTAGGAGTGCGCAAAAATAATTGTACCCCAAGGAAACGAAAGAAGGCTCTTAGACTCAAGGGACATGAAATATGCAACACCGGCCTTATGAATCGTTCAACTGTGCAGAACGCGAGACACGGATCAATGTTGGACCACCGACGTGAGCCAACATTGATCCAACATTGTATGTTACATCACCATGTAGGACAGACCATCTTGCCATAATTACTTGGTCAAAAAATGAAATTAATCGGGCTTTAGGCCACCTTTGTGCACATATAGGCTGAACTGGGCCAGCTACCTTGCGGTCACGGAGGCTCCCCACAATACTGACTTTCACACGTGGATGGGGAAGAAACATTTTTGTCTCTTTGAAACCGCCGAGACCGGGAACCGAACCCCGAACTCTGGCGTGAAAGGCAGCGGTGCTAACCACTACCCTAGGGCCCCCGCCCATTACTTGGACAAGCAACTGTGGATGTCAGGCGTGCGTGTGATATTCGAATCATCATAATCAACATGTTTCAATATCACATTATGTTAGAAAGCGTTCCACTATGCTTGTAAGACAATAATTCAATATGCATGGCATATCATCCATACTCCCGCAACCTATATGGATGGGAGAAAGCTTTTCGCTATGCATTAAACTTTTTATTACAGGCCATTAACAAAAAATATGTATAATATATTTTTGTTTAATTTTACTTTTAAGTGGAATTACCATGTATAAAATTTCATGCTTTTAAAAATTGCTCTACTTGTAGTTGTCTTATAAGTTTCTACGCTTTCCAGAGAGTTTTTTGCTACTTTTATACTAATATGTAGTTATTTTATCTCTGGTTTTAGCGCGGGAAACAAAAAAAAATCTATAATATATTTCTATTTAATTTTACTTTTAAGTGTAATTTAAATGTAATTACCATGTATATAAATTTTATCCTAGATGTCGAACTTAGTTATGGTGCTGGTCACCTGTATTCGACATCCTGATGTACACAATTTTACTTACAATTGCACATTTGAACGATTATTGTATATATTTGTGTATATAAAGCCTAATAAATAAATAAATAAATACATTGGAATATAAACAACAAATGTAATATGTCCATATTATACTACATATTTCACCTCTGTATACATTCGCAACATATATTGAGTTTTAATTGGTTGTTTGTCTGCACGCCAATTTGTTCGAGGCGAGTGTTGACGGACAGATCGCCACACCAAGGTCTGAAATATGGCAACAATAACAAATATAAGAACAAACTGAGAATTCTTAATTAGAAATAGCTACATGAACTGCTCTGTCGTACAAAGCTAAAGGGCAGTTACTATCTGCTTACTTTTCTAGTAACTTACTGTCTTGTGGCTTTAAAGAATAGCGTTGCCGATTTAATTAATCAATTATTGACCCTGGGCAAAGTAACCATTGTATCTTGCTGGGACACGGTTAATTAGAAATACTATTGGTGCTTTATTTAAGGTTAACAATTACACATTAGATAAATTTCAATAGATTCATTAACAAAGTAGCAAGATAACAATGTAACAAGGTAATTTATTCAGGATCCCGTAGGATATGAGATCCCTTTCACCGGCAGTGACGACTATAATCGCTCTTATTGGGAAGTCTATGGAAAAATAGCTTCTATATCCCTTTGAGTGCGGGCGACGCTTTTAAGCGCATTCATACTGTTTTTCCACAACTAAAATTTGACAGAAATTGAACAAATATGCATGTATAAATCTTGAGTAAAGCCCCCATTGTGAAATTTAGCAGGTTTAATTTTCAAGTGAGGAGGTATTTTCCTTTCATTTGAAGTTGGCAATTGCGTGAGCAATGCCAGCTTCAAATGAAAGGAAAATGTTAAGTAGTAATGAAGCACTTAAAGAGTTAACTGGAGGTTCCATATTGGACATAGCTAAAGAATGTCAGACTACAATGGAAAAATTCAAAGAAGTTATTCTGGTTGCTGGTGGGAAGGACTGTTCAACTAAAATATATATGTTGTGCTAAAACAGTACGAAGGGCTGGTCGATGAAGCAATGGACCTTGCTGGTGCAGCAATATGTGCCCTCGTGCCCATGTAGGGCGGGGGCCACGGTGCAGTGGTTGAAGCTGCCTGCTTGGAAAGTCGGATATCGCGGCTTCGAACCCCACTCTGGCCTTCAAGTTAAAAAAAAAAAAGTGTTTCTTTCTCGCTCACTAGCAATAATTCAATATCATGGGGAACCCCCGTGACCGGGAGGTATCGTGCTCGGTCTCAGAACGCCAGGCCTTGAATTTCGAGTCCTGTGTCTGAAGGGCGGTGTCATCTCATTTACTTCACTATCTTCAGGTGGTTCCCCTGACCCAGATTAGACTATGTGTGTACAAGGGTGGCCTAGAACCTCATTAATTTCATCTCGTGTCCATGTAAAGACACATAAGGGCATTGACTCGTTTAATGCTGGTCCGCATGTAGGCCTACTCGCATGCGAAAGGGAGTGTATCTTCAAAAACAGTGACAACTCATTCAATACCCTCGTGATTGTCTCTTACTCCCTGATGGTGTGCATCTTAATAAGACAGGGACAGAACGCCTAGTTAAGATCCTGGGAGTTGATAAACACGCTCGCTGTGTTACGTTACGTCCAGCTGGTCAGAATATTCAGAGGAAGAAAGCAAAAGACCAATAGCGACACACAGGAAGGTCTAACAGGAAGGTCACGCGTCAGACGTGGAGTGAATCATCCGAACGTCGACCCTTCAGATCTCATTCACAGAATCAGGAGAGAAGCGACATGAAACAATCTCACGCTAGTGTGTGTTGGAAATCAAATTATATGAATCGGGCTTTGGGCCACTTTTGTGCTCATAGAGGCTAAATTGGGGCAGGACAACCTCCTGATGATGGTGAGATGAGTGGATGGGGAAGAAACATTTTTGTTTCGTTCAAACCACCGGGAAACGAACCCCGAACTCTAGCGTGAGAGAAAGCGGTGCTAACCACTATCCCAGTGCCCCCGCCCCGTGTGTGTTGGAGCTGTGGACTCCTCGGCCACAAGATGAAATGAAATTAGATGAATGAGGTCTTAGGCCATCTGTGTGCAGATATAAGCTAAACTATGCCAGGAGAACATCCTGCGGATGGTGATATGAATGAGATGGCACTTCCCTCCAGGCACAGGATTCGAAATTCAAGCCCAGGGGGTCTGATGCCGAGCACGCTAACATTTGTAGGGGGTGATGAACAAAACGGTCGTGTCACAACACTCAAACTAATTTAATGTATCTTAACGCTCGCATTTTAAATTATTTAATGTGAAAATATAAGGTTTATGGTAAGGATAGAGAAGATACAGTACAAAACAAGAAAGGCAATCAAAAAAGATATTATATCTTGCCGTCGCGCTGATTTAGAGCCTGACTGTGAAATCATGGTAGATGATTTGCAAGCCGGCAATGCTAACAAAACAGCTCCTGTTCTTTGTTACAGACCTCCGTCTTTTGATAATGAGTTTTTTGTACCGCCATCAATAATACTCTATACGCTGCTCATCACGAAAGTGATAACGTGTGTGTTCTGAGCGATTTTAATTTCCCATCTATTAACTGGATTTGTAATGAAACTACGCCAAACTTGGACTCATGTGGTAGTGTTTCGTTTGAAAATATAATGTCAAAATTTGGCCACTCACAGATTAATGATGTAATCGTTAATTCTTCAGGTAATATTCTCGATATTATTATTTAAAATATTCCAGAAAATAATATCTGCTGTTTCTGAATTACCTTGTATATTTTCCACTGATTACGCTGTGCTAAAATTTTTACTTTGAATTCCAAAGACACGACAAAGAACGGTTTGTTTATAATTATCAAGCCGCTCAGAGGAATGAGTTGAGAGATGGTAAAATGCAAATATTTGTAAATTGATTGAGAATGCTGTTGATGTGAGCGGGAATGAAGTGATTGAACTAAATCAGCAGTTTATGTCGGTCAAAATTCCCGTGTGAAGCCAACCCGTTCACACTCGTGGGTTGACAGAGAAATGCGTCACCTTAATCACATCAAAATGACTGCGTCGAGCTAAGCGCCCGGCCAAATGTAGTGACTGGAAATGGGCGGGGGCACTATATAAGGCAGTGGCTAGCACCACTGCCTATCACGGAGTTCGATTCCCTGTCTCGGCGATTTGAAAGAAAAATGTTTCTTCCCCATCCACTCGTAAAACTCAGTATTGTGGAGAGCCTCCGTGACCGAAAGGTAGCGTGCTCGACCTCAGAGGCCCAGGCTTTGAATTTCGAATCCTGTGTCTGGAGGGCAGTGTCATCTCACTTATCTCACCATCCTCAGGAGGTTATCCTGGTCCAGTTCAGCCTGTATGTGCACAAAGTGGCCTAAAGCCCGATTAATTTCATTTAGTGACTGGAACAACTTCAAAAAATTACGAAAACAACTTAAAAAGAGAATGCAGCATAACTATCAAAACTGTTTAGAAGACTTTAGTGATAAAGGTAAGACCAACCCAAAAACTTTCTGTTTTTTTTTCTGATAAAACTAAACCTAAATCAATTCTTAATACTCTAACCAATGGTGGTTCAGAGTATAGTCAACCATCAGACAAAGCAAATTTATTGTGAGACCCGCGGAAATAAAATAGTCATCTATCGAGTCCAATTATTTGGAATTTCAAAATATATTATGCGGATTAAATGCTACTAAAGCATATTGATCCGATAACCTTTTTTATATTCACGTATTCTCAAAGAATGTGCAAACGTCCTAGCCATCATTAACCTTGCTTTTTAAAAAGAGTTTTGCCTCTGGTCACATACTAACCCAGTGGAAACAAGCAAATGTTGTACCAGTTCACAAGAAGGGAAACAAATCACAAGTATCAAACTACAGACCAATATCACTTTTATGCATAGTATCTAAGTTTATGGAGATATATATTTACAAAAGTGTTTTTATTATTGTTGAACCGCTAATTAATACTCACCAACATGGCTTTATGACCGGCAAATTGTATACCACACAACTCCTATCCGGTTATGACACATACAGTTGGTAAGCACTTAGATGAAGGGTAAAAAAACTGATATGATATTTTTGAATTTTTCAAGCGCAGTGACTCGGTTAATCACAACATGCTTATTCATAAATTGACTGCTAATGCACTGGTAGTTTTGTTTGGGTTTGCAATTAATAGCCACCAGATGGAGATGGTGGAAATTAAAAAAAACACATACCAGGAAATGGTTAAAATTGTCAGATGCTGTGAACACTGACTGTGATGGCGGCTGAATTAGAGGCACTAAAACCCCAGACAGCGGCGATTATTGGCGGGGATCTGACAATCTGAGCAGCATCTGTGAGCGAGACTGCGGCACTGCGCTACTAGAGAAAATCATTGGGTACATATGATGCAATACAGTGAATACAAATTTTACTGTGAAAAAAAACAGTTTCAAAACGCTTTAGATCGCAACCCGGACTGAAAAGACTTAATTTGTTAATAAATATGTGGCACGTTTATACGTTCGTGACAAAAAGCCACGTCTAATCTAGGTGGTAGGTTTGTTCTACTCATAGCGACTATGCTTGCATGTACACATAGCTGCATGTTTCGCAGATTGTCACATTGATTGTACTTGCATGATAATATTGTTTTAAAAATACCATATAGTTTTTACCATTGTCTTAATACATACTTCAGTTACTGTAGCATAATTATGCTCTTATATATATTCTAGGTTTCTACGCTTTCTATATATAATTAGCATATTATACATAATAGCTATTTTATCTCTGGTTTTGGTGCAGGAAACAATATGATAGACCCCTATATTATCTTGGCAGTGCCTTTTAATTTTTTTTTAAGTAGTAATTTGTCATTTGTATTATCTAAATATCCATTGTTTATTATGGCAATGCCACTTAACATGATTTTAGTTATGTATGTCATACCATGTATATTGCTACATGATTTTTTAACAAGTTAACAATCTTGTATATACATGTACATATGCCCACGTCATTCTGTCCCCAGATGTGACAAAAAAGACATCGTAGTGTAGAAAACGGAGGGTGCTCACCAATAACAAGCCGGAGGGCAGAGGCGTTGGCCCAGCGTTGTGCTAATGTTGGCCCAGCGGCGAAGACGATGGTACAACATTAACGCAGCATTGAGCCAACGTCTAGTGTTTTCTGGGGAAGTGCCTGTTTTAGCGACATGTTCAGATGATTGTAATCCTAGTCAATGGAGTGTGTTTTTTCAGCATGGCTTTACACGGTTTCCTTCATTCTACTCGCCGCTTCTGATTAAAAAACAGTGTTACAGTATGAATCAAACACTCCCAAGCTGACACCCGACCGTGAAGCAATGTTGTTTTAATGCTGGCACGTCTAACCAAACGGTTTACCAGAGTTAAAACATTATTGGGTCAGCGTCTCGTGTCTCTTTGGCGTTCAGCCATTGCAGAGATTCCAGATATAAGTTAATGATGTCATATTAGTGCACTGGCAATCATGGGATATATACGAAAAATATCTCAGATCTGGAGGAGGAAGAGGAAGAAGGAGGACGAGGAGGAGGTATAGTATAGCTACTAGCTCGACAAAACTTGTTTTGAATGTGTATCTAATTTGTGTCGATTTTGCAGCAAATTAAAATTTATGTCAAGTGTTTAAAAAGGTAACATGATTTGCAAATATCTGTTGGAAAAAATATTAACCATGTCGTTCTCATAAGTTACAAAGTAACCTTGTTGCGCCGACTCGTTTTAATTTCAAACATATCTTTGCTTACGACCTAAATTTATGCGATTAAAAAAGCTCTAATTTTTATCAAAGATCCCAGTAAACATAAAACATTTGTATTACATTTATACAACGTTGGCCCAACGTCTTCGACGCTTGTCCAACATTGGATAAATATTAGACAAATGTTTTGTGGTTACTGGGATTTGTTATCTAAACACATGTATGTACCATCTATGACATGCGCAATAAGCTACTCAATGTAAGAGCATGTGTATTGTGCAACTAAGGTTGTGGTGCATTACAATTTCGTTAAACCTAACCAAAATCTGATTTCAGTCATAAAATAAATATATGAAAGATCAAAATGACAATTTTACATGGTGAAGTTGGCTGTTTCATCGTGAAGGTACATTGCTTTTTTAGGCAAAATGAGATGGTCTTCAAAATGCGAGTGGTCTACATATTTGTTTTTTTTACAACTTTCACTATAATGTTGGCAAAAAGCAACTGAATTATATTCAAAATAATTATTTGAAAAATCAATTAGGAATTAATAACGATTTTAAAAATATGTCATATCTGAGCTGAACATATACATACTTTTTAAACTCCATAGTGCACAAGACACAAAAAATAAAGCAATTTCAAGAACAACTAAAACAAACAGACATTTAAACAAGCAAAAAAACACACAGAACAGGCAAACAAACAATGAGAGGGTCTCCGTGAAATTTACATGCGCTTGATACGTGAATTAATAACTTTTTTGCATATCATATACAAAAATTATCTATTTCAAAACCTTTCAGATAAAAAATGAGTCAATGATTATTGCAGTGGCATGTAAGGCAACTATGTTTTTTTCTCTGTTCTGAAAAAACCTAAAAAAGCTAATGAAGGAGGCTGAAAAATATCCATTTAAGAAAAAATCTTTGAACCTATTTCTTGAGTAGTTAATGAGGGCGACGAAAAAAAAATAACTGGCAATTTTTTTAAAGTTATTGCGTGGCGATAAAAAAAAAGAACAAAATTAAAAAAACATAGCTGGAGCAATGTTTTTATTTATATAATTCTTAATTTATATAATTCTTCTTATTTTTTCGGGAATTGGCATGTTTCAATAGTGCCTAAGTGTCGGCATGCACTACTCATTTTATTCTGGGGTTTGTGACTGGCACATACTAGTCCCACGCGGTGGTAAGGGAAACAACAGCAAATACTTACTGTTCAAGTAAGCAGTTACTGCTGTTAGCAGGGCAGCAACCACCAGACAATAACTCAATGCTGCTGTACTGCTGGGCCATCGACTACGACTCTGGACCAACAGTACATGAACATTGGGCTGACGTCTCTGGCTTGCTGGGTGTGTGCTGTGTTATATTACCATAATAATACATACGCCACCATGTCGCACTTAGGACAATAAACGTTTATTGCAAATCAATAATGCGATAACGACATCCACATAAGTTCGAAAATAAATACTCCTGCACCGCGAAACCAACACGACACATTATGATATAATTTGTGTCTAACATTTAGCCACAACAGGGCGTTTGTGCACAGGTGTTTTCCAATAACATGCATCTATAATTTACGGAGTCGTCATTATTACTTTGCTTCCGAAATACATCTCGTCTTTTACGCTCACATTAGCCGTTAAGCCAGCATGTCATCCCGACGAGCATTATATCACTTCAGTTTGCGAAATGACGTTGCAACAGCCCAGTAACGTTGCGCCGCTGTGGGTTTAATGTTTTTGATTGTTTTTTTTTGTCGCGAATACAAAAAACAAAACAATTATAGTATTATGTAGTGTGTATTATGATTACCATTATAGTGTTGTTCTTTTTTAATGCTACATTTTTTGTTGATAGATCTTACATTTTCCACAAAAAAAGTGTAATCACCATAGCGCCGAAACTGAACAACTTAAATAACGATGTTTCATACGTGCCCTTGATTTGCAAATGAACAATTCACAGCACTCACAGAATAATTGAAAATTATTAAACATTAAAGTTGGTAAGGGGGTGTGGAGGTTCCATTCGCAATAAAACAAGTTGGAAATCAAAAAATGATACAACATTGTACGCAAATTGTGCGTTTCGGAAATGGTTCATGGTAGTGCTGTCGAGCAAATGATCCTAATCAATCATTGTTGGTGGTTGTTGTCCATCTTTTCATTCTTTAAGCCCCCTAAATGGTGCACAATAAAAAAATAACAGGGGACTGTTGATTCATCACAGCTTATTAGAAATGTCCGCGTATTGATTCCAACCAGAGTTGGAGAGGGACACGCGCAGTACCACAGCTAGCATTTAAGCGGCCACAGTAAACATTCATGTCTTGATTTATACTCTGATTCAACAGTCACAAGCAGCTCACAACCACAAAGAATTTTAGCTAGATATCAGAAGATCACATTAAATCATATAAATTGTATATTGAGTGAGAAAGATGACGAAAGAAAAGTGAAACACGGTTATAACTGGACAACAATTAAACATGCAAATTTCAATTTTGAGGAGGGGATATACTGCTTATATAGTTGCGAAACCAAAATATTTCCAATGTTCTCAAATAGTAATGTGTGGATATTAAACAAAATGATTAAGATACATCTTGGACCAAGCCACATCTTAAAGGACATTTGAATGTCTTTCACATTTATGCTCAGAAGATGTTTACAGTAAAAAGTAGTAATTAAGGCAAATTGATCACGCGCGGGAAAAAGTCTTTCCCGAGATATAAGAAATCAAGATTGCGCGCGTTACTGAAAAGCTGAAAAATGATTTACGAAGTGGTATGTACATTGTCAATCCAACCATTTTGGCTAAATTAACTTGTTTTGCCCCCCCCCCCCCCATTGAGTTTTATGTGGACTGCTTCGCGTGATACAGATCAACTCAAGGAAGTAACATATGAATTATTCGGTAACTTCAATATTAAGGACAGCTTTATTGCAATATTGGCCATGTATCATGTGGAGTGATTACACAATGGATCACGACAGAAGAATGCCACACAGGGTTGGACAAAGCCAAGCTGCATGGGACAGGTATACCTCAATACCCTTTCAACAATTTATCATTTGGTCTAGGCGTAAGGTGCACCAAGATCAAAGACAGCTTTATTGCAATATTGGCCACGGATCATGTGAAAGTGAAAATAATTGTAAGGATTGTTTCATTATGGCAGTATAGAGTCATACACAAACCATCTCTGACCGAGCCTACATGTACCTTGGAAATGTACACTTGAATGTCTATTCAACAAATCATTTGGTGAAATCTAGATATCTGCAACACAGCCAGAATTGTTTGATAGAAATTACCGTGACATTGTTGCTGTGCATGGCTGATGAAAATATTTGGAAATTATAAAGTGCCCGAAGATCCATCATAAGAACTTGGATTTATTTTCTCTTGTGAGATAAAGTCGGCACCGGCTGAATGATATATCAATTTGAATGGAATTGTATACTGGTCTGTGAGTGATTATTATACATGTTATCATGTGCAGAAAATGTACTTGCTACTTGTACACTGTCCAAACACACCATATACATGTACTGTATATAGAGGGACGCGGAGTAATGGGATGTGGTGCTTTGCAATTGCCGATGCATGCTGTGCGGGTTCAATCGTGGTTCATGTTTTCAGTTAAATAGCATATTGCCCCCCTCTCGACTTGACTCAAGTGTAAATTGTACCTAGTAGCCCAGCAAACACAAAACGGTTGTATAACATTTTTACACGTCGGCCCAACGTCTTCGACCGTCTTCGACGTTGGTCCAGCATTGTAGAAATGTTATACACATGTTTTGTGTTTACTGGGAGGAGTAACTATGGCAATGTGTACGAGAAATTCGATGCGCCGAAATGCTACTCCTGTCTCGTATGGACGTGAGTGTGCAAATCGCGTAGACTTTTTTTTACTGTATATGTTTATATGACCATAGTGGATCATGAAAAGTGAGGGTGTTCATTCTGGAAGTGTTTTTTATTTTCTGCAGGACCCTATTTGATTTTGTCGATAACCGAGCTAGGCCTATGACACGATCATGAATAACTTTACCAATTATGGACTTATTTAAGGACATTAATTGATGCCTGGGATCATCAGCTATCTATAGAGTACAAGATGGACATTGTGTGATAACAATCAGGCACACAATCAAGCAGACAATCAGGCGTAGACTTTTAAAGAATATGTGTGTATGCTTATGTGACCATATGATGAAAAAGCATAATTATGACAATCAGAAACTCTATGAACAAGCTGGACAATGATATGTTTTCTTTTCAAGCAGTTATATTCGTGTGTACATGTATTCAATGAATCATTGCAGAAAATCTTTTAGTGTCTTGACTCGGGTAGCAAGAATCCATTTATGTCCATAAGTTAACCAGCCGTCCGAAATTGGAAAAGTTATACATGACCGCGATATAGGCCTAGCTCGTTATCGTCAAAAATTAAAATATGGTCCCGCAGAAAATAAAAACCACTCCCAGAATGAACTTTTTATGATCCACTATGGTCAAATAAACTTATTTTGGAAAAAACGAGTCTACGCGATTTGCACACTCACGTTCATCAGATCCTAGAGTATGCTGTAAAAATCAGATAGGAGATAAATGGTCACTCATTATAAAAGTTTTTTCAAAATTTCCTATATTGTTGATCTATTAAGCTTTTAGAAATATATATTTTGACATTGCGTGAAAAATTATCAAGGCTTATATCCATACATTTCAGACCATAGTGAAAATAAGTGATTAAACATGCTAAAGCAAAACTGCTAAACGATACACAGAAACATTATATTTTACAGATAAGCCTAGTAGAGGGCGCCACCGTGCCACAATTGCTCTTAAAAACCACAGCATGGTACATGAGCCGCGTTCCCGTCCACGTACTACTGCACGAAAAGTACAGACATCTATGCGTAGGGATCATAGCATCGTTATCAGTCTTTTCACGGCCAGGCTGAGGTTATTTGTTCAGCTTTGTTTTGTATTTCACACAATTTTAACACAATGAAAACAAAGAGTTAGAAAGCCTTTACTATAACAAATTTATTTTAACGTGTTACCGATGTACTACTACAGTTTTGATGAAATTATTTTTGTAGAGAACATAATAATATTAAGATGTGAACCATCCACGCGTGTCACAGCAAGACAACGAAGAACCACCGCATAGAACAGCAGCTACAACAGCAATCGGATCCGGATTAAGCAGTTAATAATCCTCCAAGTAGGCCAGATAAGAATCTTATGGAGTCTGTCTGGTCTCATGTGATGAGAGTACTCGGTCACAACCCTCCGACAACTTTGAGGGAGTGATGAGGGTCCAATGTAATACCAAATGATCGTCATGTCGATGCATTGTTGAGAGCAAGAGGATATTCAACCAAATAATAAATGCTCAGTGAATGATGTCGTTCAGAAACAAATAAAGGAATAATTATGATATTTTTGACAGTGTAGCAGTGGTTTGAAACAAATATTTTGAAGAAATAATGACTATTTCTTAGGTGGATGATAGTAAAGTGTCAAAAAGGGTTGTTGCTATTTCTGTTAGTAAATTTAGACAGGAAGATATTTCGAGAGATGCTATTGCTTCTACATTTCCACCACGATGCCATTTCCACATGCCCAGAGAGTTTTCCGCTACCACGTTTCAGGTGAAATAATTCATAATTAACAGAAGGTAATTAAAATTGATCACAGGTTATTTGCAACTGCAATGTGCATAATGCGTGTGGTGGATCCATATTTCTCGCGGGCGGTGTAATTAATTATATTTTCCTCTGTGAGTTTTATAAAATGTTCGTTTAATTCGAAAATCAAGCAAATGTATGTGAAACATCTTTACTGAAGTTGTTCAGCTTCTACGCTATCGCGTTTACGCATTTTTGTGGGGTTATAAGAGTCTATCAACGAAACATCCATCATTCAGAAAACATCAACAATATTATACTGTTTATCACAAAATAGAATAAATTATGCCATAGCAAATAATTGTTTGAATTTGAGGCTCTTTTTATGTTCGCGACAAAGAAAACTTACCGAAAACGCGTGACCAAAATAATGTGTTTTACCGTTGATCTATTTATTAGTATCTACAAGACAAGGTATATTTTTAAAGTTGGGGGAGGTGACCTGTAGGGGGGGGGGGGGGGAGTGCACGGTAACTATATATGGCCCATGGGCTAAGAGTGATTAGCTAACCTTAACCTTGTATTAGCTTTAGAAATATATGAAAATGGATTACATATTATGTTTTAATGATAGAGAAAGAGCAGGGGCTAAGGTTAACACCATGACAACAGCCTGTTATGAGTTCGATACCCGTTCGGTGCAGGATTTTCAGAGAAATATCATGTTTCACCCCTCCAAATGCTTGGACATCGGTCTTTTGATGTTGTATCCTTGGACAAGGCACTTCACCCTCACGTGCTTCACTTCACTCAGGTAAAAATCAGTACCTGGTAAGACAGAAATGGCACTGTTTGCGATTAATTCCTAGCGCCTAAGTTACTGCAGTGCTGTGTGCTCCAAAAGGAAGTTGAAATGGTACATGAATGAACAAGTCCAGTGACCAGCGGTAATGTGTATGAAGCGCACAAATCAATGTATGTGCGTTATATAAGAACTCTCCAAAGATAAGATGATTATTCCATTCAGTGCGGGGACCGACCTTAAACGTCAGAATTTGACGACTATGGACGCCTAAAGCACTGGAAGTCTGAAGTAGACCCCCGAACTGAAAGAGTAAAATGTGTATGTACACGATTATCTGATTGTATCTAACCTGGTTTGAGGCAACGCCTTTTAAATAACGAGCAGGTGTATTTCTTTACCCCTCACAGCGCGGAGATCAACTTGAGACGTCGGAATCTGAAGTCTGTAGACGTCAGGTTCTGACGTCTAAAGTCGATCCCCGCACTGTAAGCGTAAAATATTTATAGTGGCCTTAGACCCATAGCATAATATAATATGTATTTAAATCGGAAAGAGCTAACTAATACATTTATGATGATTTCGAATTGAAAAAACCACTTTGGTCTCCATGCTTTGCATAAAAAAAAATCCGGCGCACACCATGAAGACTATCAGACATTATGAGCGCCCAGTCTGGGTGTCCATTGTTCTTCAGTGTGCAATGTCACAGATGGATCCCATCTATCAATTCTCAGATTGTGTTGAAAAGTGGTTGGTCAAGCGGGGAAGGGGGGGGGGAGCAGAGGTGTCCCGTAAGCACCTGCTCTGAATCCGCCACTGCTGTAATTGATCATTTGGAAAATAAAACCAGCTGTGGTGTGGATGGTATTTCCAGCTCTTTATTAAAAACTATCAAATCGGAAATTGTCGAATCAGTAACTGTTTTAAGTAATCAAATGTGAACGACAGGAATGTTTCCAGATAAACTAAGATTTGCCAAAGTTGTGGCATTATACAAAAAGGGTGACAAAACACTTTTTTTATCATTTCACCATCCTTATCTAAAATATTTAAAGCAATTGCTTACTCACAACTCCATGCCTTTTTGGGAGTAATAAATTACTATTATAGCAGTCAGTATTGCTTCAGACAAGGACATTCAACTGAATTTTCTGTTTTTGGATTAATAGATAAAATTATATTTTTGATGCAAGAAGGGAAGGTATTTCAGGTCTTTCTAAAGATCTTCTAGCATCTTATCTTTTAAATAGAAAGCAATATGTATGTTTTGACAACAAAATCCCGAAATAGCACAAATTATGAAGGGGTTCCACAGGAATCAGTTCTAAGCGCCCTTCTTTTTCTAACATATATTATTGATTTTGTAAATACAAGTACACTTTTTAACTTTATTCTGTTTGCTGATGATGCTTCTATCATCAGTAAAATGTATGCGAAAAATGTAAATTTATTCAATAAATGCTATGGGTATACAACCAGTATACATATTGTATTTCTTTCAGTGCGGGTACCGTCTTTGTACGTTAGAATCTAACGTCTACAGTCGTCAGATTCTGGCGTATAAAGACGGTCCGTCGCTGAAATAAGTTCAGCATCTGTGCATTGTGCGCCATCAGAAGATATGTCAAGCATGCAAAAAGGAAATAATCCCCATAACAGCAGACGCTGTCCCAGTGCTGGCTTAATGTTGACACTGCGTCTGCGACGCCGGGCCAGCATTAAACCAGCACTGGGTAACGTGTTTTTTTGCTTGGAATGTGGGAGTGAGGCCAACAGTAAACCTGTAGTTGACGTCATCCGCAGATGGCGCGTTGTCAAAAGTATATGGCCGCCGGGAAACCCCAATTTTTACAAGTCAAAGGTCCCTTAGCGTCTGGGACGAACAGGAGACGTTTATTACGCGCCGTTGGAGGAAGCAGCTGATTTTGACTGGCCGTTATAAAGGGCGCTTTGTGGGCGCTAATCCTACAGTATGGTCACGGATTGGCCTCTGTACGAAGGCGTGAATTGACACGCCCTACTGAACGAGCCAATTAACCCCCTTACTGCCAGATGGTTGCAAACTCTCGGATTGCTTGAGTTTGTCAGTACAGTGTAAGCACAAATAATTTGTTTTTTTTATGTACAGCCAAGTATCCTTGGTACAGCTAAGCTATTGACGGAAATGTATTAAACGGGCGAGGCTCAGATATGAAATTAAACACAAATAATATTTTAGATGTTTCAGGTAATCCGACGCTGCGGTATTTTTATTCGTTTGAAGCTGGTAATTGCGTCAAAAAATGCCGTTTCAACAAAAAATGGGTAAGAAACCCAAACCAAATGTTTGGTGTCAGATTAAACAAATAGGAGTAATTCCCATCCACTTGGAATTGTGATCTCAAATGGTCGAAAATTATTCAACTTAGCGCATTTTAAAATCCCCGTATTGTAGGCCTATTAATGCTCGCTCAATCTTGTTTCTTCGGAAACTAGATGTGACCTATCAGCATATTAATAGAGATGCCGGTCATTAGCAAAGACTCGACACCCGTCAGGTACGGTGTCGTCATTGCGGTTTGGGCAGTCCTATATACGGCCACGATTTTATCAAGATTCGTCGCATCGTAAGCAGTCGTAATAACTGAACATGTTCAGTCCTAAGTCTTTGCCGCACCGCAAATACTGCCACCGATTGCTTAAAATGTGACCATAGTGGCATGTTTTAAACATCGCATACAAGCTGTTTCTACGACAGAAGCATGCCACACCAGAAAGACTGTTACCGATTGCACGTCGTAATGTAGTAAAATATCGCATACAATTTTCGTTGATTTTCATCAGACCTTTTAATTCTTCCAAAATTTAATCAGATTATTATTCATAATAAAAAACATTACATAATATTACAAAAAGGAAGACTTCGTGAAATTAATTCGTTCATTTGTCCACTCCACCATTTTTAGTGTCCATGAAGGAAATCGGATCACAAGACTTGCACGTCACATGACTTTATACTACTCTTTGATTGAATAAGCAAACTCAGACATTTCGATCGTGTCGTAGGAAATGCCAAACCGCAACGACGGTAATCGACGTAATCGTAGTGGTGGGAGTGGGACAGTCCTTGCGGTGTGTGGGAGCCTTTAAGTCATGACGACGGCTGCCGATGGGACAAAAATCGATGGAATCGTAGTCGTGGGAGTGACCACACCGCACCGATTGTTTAAGATTATTAGTGTAGGCTCATATGTCACATATAACACTTTCGTGCAATTCGTCTCTTAAAAATGATTTTTTACTTGATTCTGACTCAAAATATCATGAAGATCAAGAAAAAAAGGATTGCATTTTTTTAAAGGTCAATAAAAGGTCTAAAATGACGAGATCTAAGATGGCCGCCAAAGTATATAAAAATAAACATATTTACGAATAATTTTGCAACTACATGCGCTGCAGACATAAATAATATGTCTATTCTTATGTTTTCAGGTATGAGAAAGCCGGATATAGCAGTGCAACTGCGGCTAACATTGTTTTGGCTGATAGTTCTTTTTCTGTTCTGATTATGCTTGGCCGGTCCCCCTATGGTGATATCTGGGCGGATGTGGAGCTCTCATCCTTGTGGATGTTTTGTAAAACATGAAATTTAAAATGGCTGCCACAAGTATTTTTATCAGGAACTACAATAAAACAAATCCTACCATCATTAGACATCATTATATTGCTTAAAATGCTACTATAAGCTTTATTATATATATTCCCAAGTAAATTATATACCGACACATCTATTAATTATATGTGTGTAGTAAGTTTACACATTATCGTCTGGGGGTAAATCCCCTAGACATGCCCAGAACAACTTATTGTGCGAGCGAAGGAAAACAGTCTGAATAACCCACCATGCCCTATCACCCCCACTTAAAAGAACATTTTGTGCTGAAAAGTGACGTAAAGCAATGATTTAGTAGTAGTTAGTAGTAAGCCTATATATACATCACCCATAAACATTACTAACGGCATGATAGGTTAGAATATGAACCAAGCGTAATTGTTCAGATGCACTGAGGGTCCCTTTCCCGATGTATGCTTTATAATGTAATTTCAATATCAAATCATAGAAAATCTAAAGAAAATAATTCCAATCTGGTATATCCTGCGCATAATTCTGAATTGCAAGACGTCAAATGCGCAACTAACACGTCTGGAGGCCAAAAATGCTAAATGATGTCATGTTACATACTAAATTAGAAAAGTGGAAGAATAGCTGAACTATTTGTCATATTTAGATATATACACAGGTCAACATATGCCTATAGGTATTAATTACTCTGTGCTATATATAGATTATTTGAAAAAGGTCTGACAGAACAAGGTCATACCATACTGGTTTTCTTCACACGCGTCCTCAAGCAGTTCACTTGCACACTTTGACGCAAAAAAGTAATGTTTTACTCATTAATTGAAAAGGGTATGCTAAAGAAAATAAAGATTGCCGGGTTGGCCTTTACAGTAACAAAAAAATATCATACCAAGGACAACCTATGGTCATTGCAATGTTCGATAATAGCTCTTCGTACATAAAACAATTATTACGCAATTCTGGCATTTAGTTGTCATACAATCTAAACTATCCTCCGCAAAAGATATTTCTTCTTTTTTCGATGTATATTTAGAGAAAGAATAGTTCCGAAAATATAAAAAGCAATATATTTGAAATTCTGACTGGTATTGTGATATCAGATAAATGAAGTATGGGAATCAGACAGATGTGATTATAATTATAAATCACTGATTATTCAATCATTGCATGAATCTATGCACATATAATGATGCTAGTGACATAAAGTAAATCAAGTTACTTGTTTTCGGAGTGGTAAGCATAACAGTTTAATAAATTTTATCATAATTATTACATTCTTTGACTGCTAGAATTAAAAACAAATTTTAACCACGTTTTTTTTTGTGGCAGCATTCTTAATAATATAATTATATACCTTCATGCTCGACATGTTTGAGGTTCCGACTCGAGTGGAGGTTCAAAAATATGATTTTGACGTTTAAATCACAGATTTTTTAAACTTCCACATTATCGTTATATATTGTCATTAAAAAACACGTTTATTTTGCAAACTGATGTTTACTTTGAGCATGAATGTCATTTTAGTAGCTGCCTTTTGTATTTCCTTGCATTGAAGATTATGTTTATGTAATATTTAAAAAATTGTATTAATTGAATCATATTTCAGAAATTCGTTGATAATACATATCATCGGGGGGTAGGGGGTGAAAATAAATGTGTGAATAAGTGAACGAATGACTGGGGTATTCGGACATTTTTTTGCACATATAAATTATGACTAAACTGAACCAGGATAACGTCCCGTGTACATGGTGTAGGCCTATTAGCGCTGTACCTATTTCTGTATTTTCAAGAGGTGACAATTGTGGTATATCTAAAGGTATGAAAATCACGCGTACTGCATATTCAAGGGTCAATAAAATAACCCAGCTGTATCATGTGTTTATTCAAAGGCTGCTTTGTGTCTTGAACATTAGGCCTAGATGAGTGTGCTGCGCAAAAAAAGAGGGTTTTCATGTTTTTAGACAGTGACAGATAGTTTGCTAAAACTTTTAGGCTATCCCGAGAATTGTGTCTATTCAGAAAGGAAGTGTACGTTATTGTCCAAATCTGTATAGGCCTAATAAATGGTATGATTACGACAGAAGCTGTATAGGGCGTAGTTATTTTCGGCAAAAGGTGTATATTCAAAGGTATATTTTTGTCACCAACACCCGCAGATGTATTTTTGTATTTAGAGTGTCTTGTAAGCCATTTTTGGCTGGACATTGTACTATGTATGTCACTGAGATAAATAAAGATATATATATATTTTTGGGCCCAAATGTATATTCAAGACTAAGGGTTTGACTATCTTGTCTGCACACCGAAACCAAATTTTCACCTAGTGCACCACCCCCTATAGGGTGATAACCTTCTGAGCATGGTGTGATGTATCTTAATTGGCACTGCCCTCCACACAGTATCCTAAATTCCGTTCAAGGCCTAGCACACAACCTTTCGGACACGTGACAGATAACTTATGCTATGTTTTTATATTTTGTTGGTTAAAATTAAAAAAATCAATTTTAAACTGTTTATTTCTAAAATATAATGGTTTTATCAGTTTTCTCGTCTTAAAAACTATACAAATCGATATTTCTCACCACTACTATGCTCTAAATGGAAACAAACAAAAATATCACGTTTAACAAACATTTTGCACGAAAATACATAAGGGCATAGGCCTATATATACTATATCGTCGAGTCTTAGGCAATTGCGGAGTGGCAGCTAGTTCACACCAGGCGAGACGTCGCGTCGGGATTTGTCGGTGCGGGGTACTGTGGACAGTCCTACGGCCACGATTTAATAGAAAAAATTGCTGCGTCGCAAGCAATAATGTTCAGTCTAAATGTCCCAGATTGCTTAGACGAGACGCTAATCTTAACCCTTTAACCGCCAAATTATACAATTTTAATTTTCACCCACTTGAAGTTGTGGCTCGCTGACGCGATCCACAACTTCAAGTGAGTGAAAATTATTCAGTTTTGACAAAATGGAGGTCAACTCTTTTCAAATCGTACTGATTGATGTCACATTATGGCTTTAACATGCTTAAAAGGCGGTACTGAATGTGCTGAAAAGAAATGATTTTTTTCAATACCTGCCGCGATGGTCGCATTTGAGCAATCGTGGGGAGTCTTTGCGTGTGTGGAAGGCCTTAAATCGGCTGTAATCGGTACTTGTTGTGTCTGTGCGGACTGTGCTACGACGCGATCAAAATAGTCTTGATATAGTTTACCCAGTTGGAGAGTAATCGTTGAAGTTACGTAGCAAAACTGTAACAGCCACGCGCCGTGCGTATTAATATTGCCCAGTCAATTCTAGATCATCTCACATCGTGCGGCAGCTCTAGCGCAAATCATGATAGTTGAAGATGCGTGGCATGTTGCCAGTCCAAAATATTAATGACAGGGTCCGTATTCGCGTACAAGTTCCGATATATCGTAGGCTTCGTTTTGGTCGAGATGATCATCTCGACCAATCCGAAATCTACGATGTATCGTAACTTGTTCAGGTCGTGGAGTCTTTTACAAAGAGTTCCCCATGACGATAAATTTTTAAGGCGTCGTGTTTTTGGCAAGGACTGGCGATAATGACATGATTTCTTAGTTGGCTCTCCTTTGTAGTATATTGTATATGAGCGAATTCGGTTGCAATCGATTGTGAGATGATATTTTATATCGTGTATATATTTTCAGTAAAGGATGGTATTTAATAGTATTTAATAGTTAGGTTGTCATGTTAACTCTTTGACTGGCAAGTTAAAGTAAGCATTCATTCATAAAGTGACCAGTAGTTATTCTATAGTGGTAAAATTATGACGTCATAGTT